>JAVSCE010018252.1:0-22753 GCA_032199065.1 Smutsia gigantea | reverse complement strand
ATATATACTATCAGTTCATTTTCTCATGAATATAAGGAAAGTTAGATGACTTGGAAAAATGCTGAGAAAGTGTCTATCAGCAAAAAGAAAAAACAGTTTAACAAAAAATTTAAAACACAAAGATTATCAGACTGCATTAAAAAAACAAATCCAGCAGTGGCCTGTCTACAAGTCACATAATTTAATTAAAAGAAAGATAGAAAGACTGAAGATAAAAATATTGGAAAACAGTTTTAAAGCAAATAACTGGAATGGCTATATTAATAGCTCATAATGATAAAGTTAAATTCACCAGAAAGAAAAGTAAAATAAATACTGATGTACTTAATAAAATTGTAATCATAAAATGTTAAATCTGGTAAAAACAAGAAGAATTAACAAATCTGTTAAAATGGTAGTTGAAGATTTTCAAACTTTTCTGTTGTTGATTGGTCAATGGGAGAAGCAGCAGCAGGAAGAGGAGATAAAAGAGAAAACAAGATAAAGATCTGAACAAAACTCCTGAGCTTAACATGGAAATTTAGAGCACATATGGAAATTTTATATAAATTGATTGCCTAATATTTTTTGATATAGCAAGTCTGAATTTCAATTACACAGACCACTTCTTCAAGTACAATAAAATGAAAGTAGGATTATGATAAAAATGTAACATAAAAATGTGTATTTGGAAACAAAAATACCTTATTTATGAATTAAAGAGGAAATTATAATAGAATCTGAAACTATCCAGAAATGAATTATAATAAAAGCATTATATCGATTTTTTTGTAATAATGAAAGATGATTTGAATGAAACCTATCCCGTTAATGTTTGTACTATTCTTCGTGTGTGTGTATTGCAGCAGGTGGTTTCTGCACTCACAAGACTAAGCAATTCTCGAACACCAGCAGGGCATCTGAGAATTCAACTCAGTATCTGCTTGGAGACAGCACCACATTCCCCAGGCTGAGTGCTCCATCCTGCAAGATTGCCCTCCACTGCCTACTCTAGGTGCCAGGTGCAAACCCCAGGCTGTTCTCTGTGCTTCAGAATGACCGGCTACAGACAGGAGGTCCCACAACCTCCCTCTTGGGTTCGATTAATTTGCTATAGAGGCTCACAGAACTCAGGAAAACACTTAAGTCAACCAGTTTAATAAAGGACACCATAAAAGGTACAAATGAACAGCCAGATGAAGAGGCACATAGGGCAAGGCCCCAAGTAAAGGAGCTTCCATCCTCACGGAGCTTGGGACTGGCAGCATGGCACGTGGGGGTGCTTTGGTTCCCCAAGTGTGGCAGCTCCTCTGACAGAGAAGCAGGATGCAAAAGAGAGCAAAATGCTCTTCTCATTCAAGACCAAGGATGCCTCAGAGATATGTTTTGGTCATCTGAACAACCAAATATATGTTTCTTATAACTCATTATATCGCAACTATGAAAATTGAATGGAGAAAATTAATACACTGGGTTTCCAACCTAGGAAGTTAAGAAAATAACAGCAGAATAAAGGGAATGAGAAAATAAAGAAAATATCAGGAATGAAAAGAAGATAAAGATCAGTGAAACCAGTTATTTAAGTACAGATCAGTTATGCCTCTGACAGAATTGACAAAGAAAAATGAAAGCATAGATAATATAACTCAAAAATAAACACAACTACTAATTAAGAAGATAAAAAGAAAATACTACAACTGTACATCAAAAACATGAAAATTTTGTTGCACATAGGTGACTAGTTTCAAAATACCAAGTTGCAGAAGACTATTTCCAATATGATATGCTCTTTATAAATTCAAAACAAATGAAATATATTACATTTGTAGTTATATATGAAAACATTGTATACATTTATAGATACCATAAATACATATTAAAATATACAGTATATATACGATAAAGCATATTTATATCAATTTTATATATTATCAAGTATATCAGGCTTATTTCATATACATGATGAAACAAATTGTATTTTTATGTGTGATTTGTGTATATCATACTATATGCCTTAACATCTTATAATATATATTAAAATAAAAAACAGACTAGATGAAAGATAAAATACATGGTGGACATGTATATATAGGCTTAAAAATTTTTAAATAAGTCAGTAAAAAGAACATTTCATATGCACTAAATACGCTAGGAAATAATTTATTAGAGATGATGACTAATCTATTTCTGAGCTCTTAAAGTCAATAGAAAAAATACTATCAGTGCATCCCATTTGGCAAAGACTTTTCAAATACATTATTGCAATACATTATTTCTGTGTGTGTGAGCTGTTGTTCAAAAATTGCCTTTAAGTCAACATAAGATCTTAAAAGCTGATATGAATTACTGGGTGAACCTCTGACTGGTAGTGCTCATTAGTTTGTCTATAATTTATGAGAAGTATGAGAGAGTATTAAACAATTCTTAATTTCTCAAATGACTAAAACCCTGGTGCCCTTACATATTACAATGCTCTTTACTGGCAAAATCCTGGGTGTGTGGTGGTTCTTCAAGTAAGGTGAGTAACAGGGTCTGTTCAAGTCTATTATGAGAAATGCAGCCTTATGCTACAGAGATACATTTTACAAGTCTTAAAAAACAAAAGCATGTTCAATATATTATTCAAACTTAACTTGTTCTTAAAATCAAAATTAATGCTATAGTTTATCTGAGGGAAAGATGCTTATGATTAGTATATAAGGATCTGAATGGATTCGGTAGCAGGTTCCAGTTAGGAGGAAAAGTAAAAAAGGAAAGATGATGGATTGTATATAATTTTAACTTTAGGCATACAAAACATTTTGAAAATTTGGGCTGACACTACCTACTTGCACACATTTACCTTCCATTTTGTTAAATAATATACTACGAATGCCACCAAGTCAATGACCCACTAATTCACTGGGCTGAGGTTACAGTGGAGCTCACAAAAGTTTTATTCATTTTGGCTGAAATGGCTATTTTTGTTTGTAAAGCAGTGGTTACTCATATATCTATGTAAAGGAGTATGAGTTGAAGTGACTCAGTTTTCTGCTTACATCCGAGGCACAGTTTTTTTGTGTGTGTGTTTGTTTTTTTCACCTATTTTTCAGGAATACTGATCACCATTCTTACCCTTGTCTTCAACTAAAGAGGCTGCTGGAGAAAATATCCATACTGAGAAGAATCAGACACTCTGGTGGCAATTTGTTTGATTTGCTCATAGTATAGAAAGTTTTGTTTTTAACTTGCTATATGAAAAATGTATTTCCAAAATGAATACTAGACATAAGGAAATCATTCAATTACTTATTGATTATTTTAGTTACCATCTCACTGATTTCCCTATGAGGGCATTCATATAGCTGTTATAATCTCCATTATGTGGTTAAGGTTCCTCAGATATCTCATCTAGCAAGTATCAAAATGTGATTAGGATACATTCTGTTTATCTTCGAAGTCTTCATTTTCTCTCCTTTAGCATTTTTTGAGCCCAAATACAGAACATAAATTCTACCTACACTGGAGCCAGGATCACTGAGGCTGCTGATTTCTACGGTCAGAATCATTACCAGGGATCCTTAGTATTCAGATTCCCGTTTGAAGGTTATTGAGGGACTGTGTTTGCCTTGTGCAAATATCCTTTTTGCTAACCACTAAACACATCCCACTTAGTCTCTAACGTCGAGTATCTGCCTTTGTAACTGTACATATTTCTCGTTATTTCAATCATTTTGTTCTGGTCTGTAAATGGGAAGAGGGATCCATCTGCCAGTATGTTCTCCCGTCACAGTGGCTGGTTCTTGCTAGCAAATGTTGAAGAGTGTTGATTTGTTAAAAGCAAACTGTCAATATGTTTATCCATTTACTTGTCTGCTCCTACCCATTACCCTATGCCACTCTGCTCTTTACAGGGAAATGTGCTTTTCATGCTTAATGATTATTGCTGCCTGCTTTTCTGTTCCTGTCTAGGGGCAAGTTTAAAGATGATGAAATGAAATGTTTGACAAGTTCTGAGTCAAAAGTGCGATGTTAATTGAGGCTAAGTCATCTTTGACAGCATTACAAGAAAGAAAAGACTGGTACGAGCAGTGCCATATTTTAAGCAAATCCTCTTAATATTTTTTCACTTACAAAGAGTCATGTATTATTATTTAAATGCTTTTGGAATTTTTGGACTTTACGAGTTATTTTGGGGACAGTTGCACTAGATAAGGAATATAAGAAAAATTAAAAGTATCTACCATGAGAGTGTTATAATTTGTTATACTATATATTTCTTTTGATGCCTTTAAATAGTTATAAGGCAAAAACATAAGACATAATTTATTTTTGCTCTACAGAGTAATGATTGAGACTATCCTATACAAATAACTAATCCTGGTTTCTACTGAAATGATTGGAATTGTATAAGTGTATATATTCATTCAACAAATACGTTTTGTTCATTTATCAGGTATGAGATATATCCCCAAATAGATATATGATGTACAGCTATGTATACACACATGCATGTGTGTATGTATATGAGTATGTAAGTCTATGAGTATGTATGAGAAATGGTAGGATTTTTAAATGTTTGCATTTAATTATGTTTGACATCCTGGTATTCATGGCAGATAGACCTAAACACAATAATATGCCAAATTCAATAAAGAGGTAGTTCAGAATAGAATCAAGTTTGTACTATGGGATTGGAAAGACCAAATCCTTTCTAGAAATATGATCTCAAGATAAAATGTTATTTTTTGGAAAACAGTTATTTTTTAAACAGAAAAATTTGCTGATGACTTATTATAATCAAAAGGAATGGGACAAAAACCAACATTCCATGTGTGCTTTGATTTACGGTATCTACCTATGACAATAGCTTCTTTATTAGAATAATTGTATTTGTGTTAAAATTTTGAGAAAGCTTTTTGGTGTCTAGTGTATTAAATATATAAAATCCTAGGCCTTTCTGTTTAGTCTTATAAAGAAGCATAAATATGTCTTTCTCTAAGACAAAAAGAAGTGTGAATGAAGCTAGATGGTGAGTTTATTTTGAAATGCTGGAGAGGAATGTTTATGCTAAGGTTAATGGAAACATTTTATGGGAGGAAGAGTGGGGGAGAGAGGAACAGAGACCATGTAACTGGGAATAATGGAAAGGGCATGAGTTTCCTTTTGTGGATAAAGGGACATGGAGTCAAGGAAGTAAAAAATAAATACGTGTTAATTCATTCCTATTCTTTTTCTTCCAGATTATGTCACAACAATGCTCCAAGCCTCACCCCACCCCTTTATTTTGACAGCTAGGGTAGATATTTCATTCTCATTGTTAGTTTCTCATAGAAGTTTGTGTGACATGTAAGCAAATGTTGCTTGCACATAGGCCACTGATCAAAAAAAGATTCATGCTTTAGAGGGCACCTTTGCTTACATAGCTTTCAGGAAGTAAATGGATCTTAAAAGTGGATTAAAAGACAAACTATTCATCAAATAAAGTGGTAACTGTAGAAGCAAAATAATGATGAAATACTCTGATGGTTTCACTAATCTGAATTTGCAGACACAGCATCTAATCTCAGTCTTATGATTTCAACATGCATTTCTAAGTTGGATAGTTCCCAAACACTAACATACCCAATAAGCTATGCCCTCTTTCTTCCATTAGGAGGCTGTGCATCTGGCTGTAATACAAGAAGCCAATATAGATATCCATGTCATAAGATTACTGATAGCCTATTTCTGCTTACAAATGGTGAACATTTATAGACAATCATTTCATCATGTAAAGGTAAATTTAATGTATCCTGTTTTTCCTTTTAATACCTTATGGTTTAGAAAGCATATTTTCTTTACCATTCTGTTGACTAAATCAATCCATTGAAACATTATTCAATCTTACTGTTTTACCCCCACTTTTATTATGATTCTGTAATATCTTATAAATGCTATGGGGTTTTTAAAGATATCTACATAAACTGTACAGTACAGCAACATTTTGCTTGTAAATTAACCTGTTCTCCTAGATGGAAATGAAACTTACACCACACAGTGACCAGATATGACCCTTCTGATACACAAAAACTTATTTGCATTAAACATGGGGGAACATAGCCATGTAGGTGTAAAATGAGTCCTAGAAAATGGCAGTTGTGCATATTTTCCCTGGAAATTTGTGCTTGTCAGATTGAGCCTCTGTAAGGTCTAAATATATAGAAGCTGTGAAATTTAGGCTTAACACATGGTTTCAGAGTTAGATGCATAGACTGAAATCCACTTGAAAAAGTTCTTGCTGCAACAAGAACTCTTCTACTGTGTATAAAAGAGTTAAGAAAAAGTAGCACTTTATATTTAAAGTCTGTAAGGCTGATGACCCTTTTTTTCTTCCGGAGAAGTATGAAAGCACAGAATTATACCTTTTCATAGCAAGTAAACATTTTAAACACATATGGGGAATTTTGGAAGAGTACCCAGTAAGAAATGTTGTGTGCAAATGGGAAAACTAAGTCCTTACAGTAACTTGTTTTACATTTGGTTAAAACAACATTAGAAAAATCATCAAGATAAATTAAAAATCCTTATAAAATTCTGTCTTTTCACAACGCTTCAAGGATATTATTTTCCAAAGAGTGAGAAAAGGACAAAGGATTTCATATACATTTTTTAAAGCCTCCTTATTTGCTAAGACATATACAAATTATAATGTGAAAACATATCCACAATGTAATATCATTATTGTTTATATTATTCTTTTTAACTTTCCTTTTATATAGTCTAGTGACTGAATCTTTTGGAGAGGAATGTGTATTCCCATTCAGTTATAAGACCCAGCTGGATATTTTTTTTGCTAATTTTTAAGAATCACCTTATTATAATGTCCAAATTATAGGTCATTTATTAAGTAATTATTAAGAACTATCTGGATAATTCTATTATACTGTCCTTGTTAAAATAATTCTAATCAAAATAAAGGCAGAGACTTCCATGCAATACAAATTGAAAAGAGAAGAAGGAAGAGGAAGAGGAGAGGTGATAGAAAAGATTGAAAAATGGAAAAGAAAGTTTATAAAGCAAACGGCAAAAAAAAAAGCTGTAAAACTTATAGATGAAAATTACAAAACACTCCTAAAAGACATAAACATACTGTTAAATAAATGGAAATACACTGCAAATTCTTGAATAGGAAGAGTCAATGGCTTAGATACATCAATTCTCACTACGATTACAATCTCACTAAGAATGCCACTGACTGTGTGTTTATTCTTTTTTTGTACCTGGACATGATGATGAAGTATTGTGTTTGTAAAAGAAAAAGAATAAAAACAAGTCTAGACAGGAAAACACTAAGAGAGAAGAGGGAGGTAGAGGGGGGTGAGGGGCCAGCTCATCCGTACATTAAGTAACCACTGAAACAGAGCCCAAATATATGAGAAATTTAAATGTTAAGAAAGAAAGAAAATATACAAGTATTAGTAAAACATAGGAATAAATAACTGTAACTTGGAAGGACAAAAGCTTTAGGATGAAAAATCCAGATATAAGAAAGGACAAATTGACATATTTAGTTACTTGAAAATAGAAACAACAAGAAAACATGGCACATAAAACCACCACAAATAAGATTAAAATAATTTCAAATGGACTAGTTGAAAAACTAATATTTATAATTTATATCCCTAAATACCTAAATAGCTTCTAAAACTAGAAAATAAATAAGGCAACAACTCTACTGGAAAATTGGCCAGACATCTAGAGACTGGCTAAAAAGAGATACATAGTTCTTAATGATATAAAAGGTCAATTTTCTTATAAGACGTGAAAAACTACGTACATTAAAATACCAAATTTTTACTATCAGAATGGCAGAATCCAAAATTGTGATAATATATTGTTGCCAATATCATGGGATGGCAAACAGTACAAAACTACAGAGAGAAATTTGCCAATATTTAGAAAAATTGCATATGCATTTTACACATAAAGCCAGCCATGATACTTCTAGAAATGTTATAAAATTGGAAAAATAAAGAAAGGTATACATGCATAGGCTAGTCATGAACATTTTATAATGGCAACACACTAGAAACACTAAATATCTACATTTAGGGAATCGATTAAGTAAAGTAGGGTCTATCCATATAATGGGAATTGGTCAGCCATAAAGAAGAAGGAGGAACACTTCCATGTACTATTATGGAGTAGATCACAAGAACATTTATTAAATCAAAAAGCAAGATGCATATCATACTATTTTTATGTTATTATAAAGTTGAAAGGGGATATGATATAGATTAATACACATATTTACTTTCATCAGATTAACAGTGGAGAACTAACACACAATTTAAAAATTATCATAAGGCTTAGTAGGAAACAGATAAGAGACGTGAAGAAGCTAGAATTTTAAAAGCAGAGCAGGATGCTAAAATGCAAAGAACATTGGTACAGTCATCAGAAATTCTAAATTATTTGTATAGTTCAGCCACTTACTAATTGTCAGACCTTAAGCTTCATACTGAAATGTTCCTGACGTTTTTTTTTTACTCATTTTAATGTGCTAAGAATAAGATCTTTCTACCTCCATTAAGTTGTTGTGAACATAAAACGAGAAAAATGGTTGAAAATTCTTTGAAAGTAGTCTTTTTTTTAGCAAATGTATGATATACTTACTAATGAAATGAATACCAAAACCTAAAGTGGGTAACAAAAACAATATATGTACTCATGTATATATAAATGGGTTACTTTGGGGCAATTAATTTGTTTTTCAAGTGAGGAAGCAGACTGTGGTATTTTTTCTGAAGAATTTTTTTGGGGGGGAATTAAATCACAAAATTTAGATTCCTGTATAAATTAGAATACTAAATAGTTCTATAGAATATTATTAATAGAATAGTAGATGTGCAGTGCCTCAAGACTCCCTGATAAACCAGGGGTTCTATCCTACACATAAAACTGTATACATACACAGCCACTTGAATGGTTACTCTCCAACTCAGTGCCCCTCTCTCTCTAGTTCTCATCTCTGGTAAAGTGTTTTATTTTGGCATGTGCTTTGCATATGAAGTGGTTCACATATGTACTGGTTTGTTTCAATGCACATAAAAACACATGTGCCTATCTTGTCATGTTACATGTGATTACCACATTAAGTTGTCTTTTTCTCAACAAAGCTTTTTTTTTTTTTTTTTAAAACTTTTTGATCGTTTTAAGGAAGGCATATGTATTGCCTACCAATTACCCCTCCACTGGTTTCCATTTAAGTATCACAGCTCCTATACTGGCTTGCTCCAAGCATAGTGAAATATTTAGATAGTTTCCACCTGCAGTTTATTCTTATTCTACGTGATCCCAGTAAGACTGCCATGGGCTTAAATCCTATAACTAGAGTATTGATTTTGAACCCGATGAAAGCATATAATTTTGCCCCATATACTAAGAATTTTTATCCATCATATAATGACGGGCTACCAGAATCATTTACCTACAAATAAGAGATAAAATCATTTGCTTTCCATATGAGTTCAGACTATATTTCTCACATAGTTGCAATCTCTTCTCAGAAATTTAGGAATATTTCTCTGTAGTTTTTAAATTGTATTCATAAAAATAGCTTTATTTCCCCAATATTTGTAACTTATTGGTGTCTGAGAATGACTTGCCTGCATTTGAGTATATTCTCATTATAAACTGAATATGTCCAAAGTATCCCTTTCCTCTTTAAATTTGCACCACAGGTCTTGACAGATCAAATATATTCAGTATTGGAATGCTCATATAAAGTGAGGATTACATTTATAATTTAATAAACAATGTATTTAATTTACAACTATGAAAAATATTTTGGATATATGCATATAATGGACCTTCTCTAATAGCTGTGCTTAGAAGACATTTAAAAAATATTGAAGCATCAGGAATAATTCCATATGGATAATGAAAATAAAAAAATTTATTACCCCATAATATGTTAAAGATTTATAGCCATTATTAGTGTTATAATTTAGTCCATTCTCTTGATATTCACTCTGATACCACACAAAGAGAACTGGACTTGGATTTAGAAAATCAGAGCTAAAATGTATTCTTCCATCTACTAGTTCTTTGACTTTAGATGTGTGACTGAATAATTCTGAGCTGGAGATTCCTGACATACAAAAAAGGAACCATAGTGAAATTATGAAATTAACGATTCCTCACAAACTTATTTAATGTGGAAAGTAAAGAGAAAACATAAATATATATATGCATGTATATATGAGCAACACTGGGCTTCAGTAATAGACACCTCAGATTAAGGAACTTATTTCATAGCAAAACTTGTTTTATAGCATGCAAGCAAGGCAAAGGATTCACTCCCATTGGATTTATTAGTATTAACATGACATACAAAGCGGCTAGGCTGATAGAATGATGGAATGACCTACTGAAGATTCAATAATTGCCACTAGGAGACAGAACTTCACTAAGTTTGGTACTTTCTGACACAATGTTTTACTGTTTTTGAAAGTTTCAATGCTTTGAACCAGTGACCAATATATAATGCTCTTTCATCTATAGTCAGAATATAGATCCAGATGATATCTATATGGTAGAAGAGGAATTACATTTTTCATTATTAAATCTAATGTCCTATGTGTAATACTTTACATTCTTTTTCCTTCAATTGTGGTTCTGCTGACTCAAAGAATTGCTTCTTCCAGGAAAAATAACAATTGTTATATTGAAGTGAAACAGGAACCCATTAGAGGAAAAATACCAAGAGCTGAGACCCCCCCCCCAAATAAGCTTATTTCATGGATGAAGGCTACAGATGGAATTAAAGTTACTAATCAACCGACTTTGAGATAGGGAAATTATCCAAGATTACCCAGGTGGGTCCACGGTACTCACAAGGGTTCTTCTAAGAGGAAGAACGAGGCTGAAGACAGAGTCAAACAGATTTGAAGATGTTATGCTGTTAGTTTCGCAGGTGGAGAAAAGGAATGCACACTTTAAAAGTATGTATTGTATTAAGCCATTAAATTTGTTATAATCTGTTTACAGCAACAGTAAGAAAGCAACAGATGCATAAAATTACTGCTTTTCAGCAAATGGTTGATAAAATTTCATGTTGTTCAATGTACATTATGACAACTGATTATATAAAATTCATCAATAGACTCCCCAGTTGTTCCTGTGCATGTGTTACAATTTTTCCTTTGTGTACTTACTTTGCCTCTCATTTTTTTATGTAAATGACTACAAATTCTGGGAAAGTATGATTTATTGATGCTTGACATTGGAGAGAAAGACACTGTCAAAAATGTACAGCTAAATAACAAGCATTTCCAAGGTAAGGTGTATGATACAGGGGCAGGATGATTTTCTAAAACATATTTAGCTCACATTATTTTAAATGGTACGGGGCTTTTGGTACTGGGTAGATTAGAAATTATCCTTAAAGCATGATTGCAATAGAAAAGAAATCTTGCCTTTTTTTTCTCCCTGAAAGTCCTGTTCATTATGTCCACTAGGTAGCTGGGATTGGGAATACACAGCCTTCACTCCCACTGTGTCTCTTTAGACACCATATCATCAAAGTAATTTTATAAATGTCTGGAGACTCTTCTAAAATTTCTAAGTGCCATGGGTATCTTCTAAAATCCTCCCAGCCAGACTAGTTGCTGATTTCTTTCAAAGTACCCCCATGATCTCCAGGGGCCACAGATTCTGAAATACATGTCCTGACACACAGAGCTAAATATTAATAAGGCTTTGATGCTTTTTATGTTCAGTCAATAATTTAGGTTATTTGAACCAACCTCTACTCACACAAAGTCAGAAGGACTTTGGGATAACAGTTATGCTATTTCTGCATCACTGTTTTAATTAACCTACCTACACTATGAAGAAAGGAAATCTTTATTTTTTAAAGTTACATGGGCATATGGCTTTTGCATTTTTCTGAATTTTCAGAGATTAATATAATGAAAAACAGACTTCTAAGACATACATTTGGAATGAAAAATAGCAGAAGGGAAGAATATTTCAATTTAGCATAATTCTGGCCATTTTTGCCATGAAATTTTAATTTTTTAAGTTCATAAAAACCGTTCTCCTGTCAGCTCTTGAAGGCAGTAAGATATATGTGCCAATATATAGGAACAACACCCTCCCCACACGTTTTTTTGATAAACTCATCACACCACACAATTCAAGATGTATTTTACTTACTAGTTCAAAAAGAAAGGGTTTGTATGAGTTAAAATAACTTGTTTATAGTGCTATTAAATACTTTAAATGTTTTAGGCCAGTAAAATACCTCTTTATGAAGGAGAAAGTCAATTAACTCATTTTCTGAAAGAATTTCTGCTAAAGGGGATGCTATTTAATATTCATTCTTGATTAGAAATAGCTCCTTGATGTTCCTTGATATATCTGACACCCAAGTGATAATTATTGTAGCAAAGTTTAAATTTCCATCTGTTTTATACTACTTTGGTCAAAAACTAAGGCATAACAATGAAATATGTATATATATATTTTTTCATACATATATACACATTTTATATACATACATATTTTATATACACATATACATGTATGTGTGTATATATTTTATATATCTGCTGTTCAATATACTGTTCATTCATATGTTTTATCACCCTAAGATATCCTAGTACACTGTAAGTTTCCACAAGTACTTATCTATTCTATGGATTTCCTAATAAAAGCACAGAATATCAGTGGGATTTTCCTTTTCCTGAAATAGAGAAATCAGGGAAAGACACAGTTTTTCCTAATCTGTGAACTATCTCTTTGTAAACTAGAATATAAAATTAGTTACTAATATGCAAAATCAATAATTTCAAAACAAATATTTTCTCTCAAAGCAATAGCATATGTGGCCTGGAGATTTTATATGTAAACAGGCAATATAAGTTTTTAAAAATTAATCACAAAGATTGGATTAAAGATGGAGGCATGAGAGGGGAGACAGAGGCTTCCTCCTAAAACCTCATATAATATGAAAATAAAGCTACTACAACTACTCTTGAAAGAGCAACAGGAAAGAGGTCAGCAACAAACTGCATACACCTGGAGACAAGAGCAGCTCTCACGGAAAAGGGTAACGTACTAAAGCTGTGGTCCTGTGGGATCCAAGCCCGTCCCCCACCCCAGCTCACCTGCAGGAGGAACAGGAACTGAGCAGGGAGGGAGTGGAGATGTGGGACTGCTGAATACCTAACTCTGGAGATCTGCTCTGGGAGCACAAACCTACATTTCATGGTGCTTGCATGATACTCTTGTAATTAGGGGGTTGGAAAGCTAAGACAGGCAGAATTCCTGGAGAGACTAAGAATCCAGCTGCTTGTGAAGGCAGGGATCCATACCCAGCTGCTCAGGGACAAAAGAAAGGCGGGCAGTCTCTCAGAGCCCTTAGCAAGGGCTAACAAAGAAGCCCTTAGCAAGAGGGCTGCTAAAGGGGCAAGGATTGCATGGAGCTTACTGTTCAGGAGAAAGGACAGGCAGACAAAATTGTCTGGGTGCGCTCTGCCCAGCAGGTTGGGAGCTTTCACGATCTTCAGGTGCTCCAGCTCCCTGGCTGCCTACACAGCTCCAAGAACCCGTTCTGTGACAGGCAGACTAGTGTGCCTTTCTTCCGGCCAGCCCCACCAGGCTTACAACCGGGAAATCCTTCCCTGGTGTTAGGCCAGCCTGAGGGAAGATCTGTCTACAGCAACTAAAAACGCAAAGCACACAGGCTTATACCTGTGTGCTCAGCCCACTGGTTCAGGGAGTGGAGACAGTCATAGCAGCCAGGAACCAGCAAACACCCCTTTCCTCCCCGGAGGCACCAATACCACTCCCCTACAATCTCCGCATTGCTTCAGGGGCTGAGCAGCTCCAGAGAGTAGAGCTTCTGGGCACTAGAGAGAGCCATACACAAATATGAAATGCCAAAGGAACCTGGTCCAGAGTAAAATTATGAACACAACTCCTGAGAAAGACTTAAATGATATGGACCTTATGACTCTCCCTGAAAGGGATTTCAAAATAAAAATCATTAACATGCTCATGGAGGTATGGAAAGATATTCAAGAACTCAGGAATGAATTCCGGTCAGAGATCCAATCATTGAAGAACACAATGGACGGTGGAGGAGACAATAAATGAAATGGAAACTAGAGAAGAGGAATACAAAGAAGCTGAGGCACAGAGAGAAAAAAGGATCTCTAAGAATGAAAGAATATTGAGAGAACTGTGTGACCAATCCAAACGGAACAATATTCGCATTATAGGGGTACCAGAGAAGAAGAGAGAGAAAAAGGGATAGAAAGCATCTTTGAGGAGGTGATTGCTGAAAACTTCCCCAATCTGGGGAAGGAGATAGTCTCTCAGGCCATGGAGGTGCGCAGATCTCCCAACACAAGGGACCCAAGGAAGACAACAGCAAGACATATAGTAATTAAAATGGCAAAGATCAAGGATAAGGACAGACTATTAAAAGCAGCCAGAGAGAGAAATAGGATCACATACAAAGGAAAACCCATCAGGCTATCATCAGACTTCTCAGCAGAAACCTTACAGGCCAGAAAGGAGTGGCATGATGTATTTAATGCAATGAAGCAAAAGGGCCTTGAACCAAGATTACTTTATCCAGCAAGATTATCATTTAAATTTGAAGGAGGGATTAAACAATTCCCAGATAAACAAAAGCTGAAAGAATTTGCCTCCCACAAACCATCTCTACAGAGTATTTTGGAGGGACTGCTATAGATGGAAGTGTTCCTACGGATTAATAGCTGTCACCAGAGGTAATAAAACCACAGTAAAGAAAATAGAACAGCTAATTACTAAGAAAATGCAAAATTAAATTAACTATACCCAAAGTCAATCAAGATTTAGACAAACAGTACAGAATATGATACCTAATATATAAAGAATGGAATAGAAAGAAAAAGGAGGAAGGAAACAAACAAACAAAAAAAGAACCTTTAGATTGTGTTTGTAATAGCATATTCAGTTAGTTTTTAGACTTTTAGATAGTAGGGAAGTTAACCTTGAACCTTTGATAACCACGAATCTGAAGCCTGCAATGCCAATAAGTACATACCTATCCATAATCACCCTAAATGTAAATGGACTGAATGCACCAGTCAAAAGACATGGAGTCACTGAATGGATAAAAAAACAAGACCCATCTATATGCTGCCTTCAAGAGACTCACTTTAAACCCAAAGACATACACAGACTAAAAGTGAAGGGATGGAAAAAGATATTTCATGCAAACAACAAGGAGAAAAAAGCAGGTGTTGCAGTACTTGTATCAGACAAAATAGACTTCAAAACGAATAAAGTAGCAAGAGATAAAGAAGGACATTACATAATGATAAAGGGGTCAGCCCAACAGAAAGATATAACCATTATAAATATATATGCACCCAACACAGGAGCGCCAGCATATGTGAAACAAATATTAACAGAATTAAAGGAGGAAATAGACAGCAATGCATTCATTTTAGGAGACTTCAACACACCACTCACTCCAAAGGACAGATCAACTAGACAGAGAATAAGTAAAGACACAGAGGCACTGAACAACACACTAGAAAAGATGGACCTAACAGATATCTACAGAACTCTGCACCAAAAGCAGCAGGATACACATTTTTCTCAGGTGCACATGGAACATTTTCCAGAATAGACCACATACTAGGCCACAAAAAGAACCTCAGTAAAGTCAAAAATATTGAAATTCTACCAACCACCTTCTCAGATCACAAAGGTACAAAACTAGAAATAAATTTTAGAAAGAAATCAAAAAGGCTCACAAATACATGGAGACTTAACAACATTCTCCTAACTAATCAATGGGTTAACGACGAAACCAAAACGGAAATGAAAGAATATATGGAGACTAATGACAACAACAACACAAAGCCACAACTTCTGTGAGATGCAGCAAAGGCAGTTCTAAGAGGAAAGTATATTGCAATTCAGGCCTATTTAAAGATGGAAGAACATTTCCAAATGAATAGTCTAAACACACAATTACTGAAATTGGAAAAAGAAGAACAAATGAGGCCCAAAGTCACCAGAAGGAGGGACATAATAAAGATCAGAGAAGAAATAAATAAAATTGAGAAGAATAAAAAAAATAGAAAAAATCAATGAAACCAAGAGCTGGTTCTTTGAAAAAATAAACAAAATAGATAAACCCCTAGCCAGACTCATTAAAAGAAAAAGAGAATCTACACACATAAACACAATCAGAAATGAGAAAGAAAAAATGACGGACTCCACAGAAATACAAAGAATTATAAGAGAATATTATGAGAATCTATATGCTAACAAGCTGGAAAACATAGAAGAAATGGACGACTTCTTAGAAAAATACAACCTTCCAAGACTGACCAAGCAAGAAACAGAAAAACTAAACAGACCAATCACCAGCAATGAAATTGAATCAGTAATCAAAAAACTACCCAAGAACAAAACCCCCGGACCAGATGGATTTACCTCTGAATTCTACCAGACATATAGAGAAGAAATAACACCCATTCTCCTTAAAGTTTTCCAAAACATAGAAGAGGAGGGAATACTTCCAAACTCATTCTATGAAGCCAGCATCACTCTAATACCAAAACCAGGCAAAGACCTCACCAAAAAAGAAAATTACAGATCAATATCCCTGATGAACATAGATGCAAAAATACTCAACAAAATATTAGCAAACTGAATCCAAAAATACATCAAGAGGATCATACACCATAATCAAGTGGGATTCATCCCAGGGATGCAAGGATGATACAACATTCGAAAATACATCAACATCATCCACCACATCAACAAAAAGAAGAACAAAGACCACATGATCATCTCCATAGATGCTGAAAAAGCATTTGACAAAATTCAGCATCCATTCCTGATTAAAACTCTCAACAAAATGGGTATAGACGGCAAGTACCTCAACATCATAAAGGCCATATATGACAAACCCACAGCTAACATCATACTTAACGGCGAGAGCTGAAAGCTTTTCATCTAAGATCGGGAACAAGACAGGGATGCCCACTCTCTCCACTGTTATTCAACATAGTACTGGAGGTCCTAGCCACGGCAATCAGACAAAACAAAGACATACAAGGCATCCAGATTGGTAAAGAAGAAGTCAAATTGTCACTATTTGCAGATGACATGATACTGTACATAAAAAACCCTAAAGACTCCACTCCAAAACTACTAGAACTAATATCTGAATTCAGCAAAGTTGCAGGATACAAAATTAACACACAGAAATCTGTTGCTTTCCTATACACTAATGATGAACTAACAGAAAGAGAAATCAGAAAAACAATTCCATTCACAATTGCATCAAAAAGAATAAAATACCTAGGAATAAACCTAATGAAGGAAGTGAAAGACCTGTACTCTGAAAACTACAAGACACTCCTAAGAGAAATTAAAGAGGACACTAACAAATGGAAATGCATCCCATGCTCTTGGCTAGGAAGAATAAATATTGTCAAAATGGCTATACTACCTAAAGCAATCTACAGATTCAATGCAATCCCTATCAAACTACCAACAGCTTTCTTCAATGAACTGGAACAAATAATTCTAAAATTCACATGGAACCACAAAAGGCCCCGAATAGCCAAAGCAATCCTAAGAAGGAGGAATAAAACAGGGGGAATTATGCTCCCTGACTTCAAGCTCTATTACAAAGCCACAGTAATCAAGACAATTTGGTATTGGCACAAAAACAGACAAACAGACCAGTGGAACAGATTGGAAAATCCAAACATTAACCCAAACATATAGAGTCAATTAATATTTGATAAAGGAGCCTTGGATATACAATGGGGAGATGACAGCCTCTTCAGCAGCTGGTGTTGGCAAAACTGGACAGCTACATGTAAGAGAATGAAACTGGACTGCTGTCTAACCCCATATACAAAGGTAAACTCAACTCAAGGTGGATCAAAGACCTGAATATAAGTCATGAAACTATCAAACTCTTAGAAAAAAATATAGGCAAAAAGCTCTTGGACATAAACATGAGTGATTTCTTCATGAACATATCTCCCCGGGCAAGGGAAACAAAAGCAAAAATGAACAAGTGGGAGTATATCAAGCTGAAAAGCTTCTGTACAGCAAAGGACACCATCAGTAGAACAAAAAGAGATCCTACAGTATGGGAGAATATATTCATAAATGACATATCCGATAAGGGGTTGACATCCAAAATATATAAAGAGCTCATGCACCTTAACAAACAAAAAGCAAATAATCCAATTAAGAAATAGGCAGAGGACATGAATAGACACTTCTCTAAAGAAGAAATTCAAATGTCCAACAGGCACATGAAAAGATGGTCCACATCGCTAATCATCAGAGAAATGCAGATTAAAACCACAATGAGATATCACCTCACACCAGTGAGATGGCCAACATCCATAACACAACAACACATGTTGGCAAGGATGTGGAGAAAGGGAACCCTCCTACACTGCTGGTGGGAATGCAAATTAGTTCAACCATTGTGGAAAGCAGTATGGAGGTTCCTCAAAAAACTCAAAATAGAAATACCATTTGACCCAGGAATTCCACTCCTAGGAATTTACCCTAAGAATGCAGCAGCCCAGTTTGAAAAGACAGATGCACCCCTATGTTTATCGCAGCACTATTTACAATAGCCAAGAAATGGAAGCAACCTAAGTGTCCATCAGTAGATGAATGGATAAAGAAGATGTGGCACATATACACAATGGAATATTATTCAGCCATAAGAAGAAAACAAATCCTACCATTTGCAACAACATGGATGGAGCTAGAGGGTATTATGCTCAGTGAAATAAGCCAGGTGGAAAAAGACAAGTATCAAATGATTTCACTCATATGTGGAGTATAAGAACAAAGAAAAAAACTGAAGGAACAAAACAGCAGCAGACTCACAGAACCCGAGAACGGACTAATAGTTACCAAAGGGAAAGGGACTGGGGAAGATGGGTGGGAAGGGAGGGATAAGAGGGAAAAAGGGGCATTACGATTAACAGACATAATGTTTGGGGGGCATGGGGAGGACTGTACAACTCAGAGAAGACAAGTAGTGATTCTATAGCATCTCACTATGCTGATGGACAGTGACTGTAATGGGGATTGTGGGGGGGACCTGATGAAGGGGGTAGTTTAATATTCATAATATTGCACATGTAATCGTAGATTACTGATCCAAAATTGTTAAAAAAAAAAAGAAAAAAATTAATCACAAATAAAAACCACATTGCAAATTGCAATTAAACTATGACAGGGTGTATAATGAATGCTTGCCTGTACTTCTTAGAATATAAGGAACACCACTACATAGTTCCTTTTAAGAGTCTCTCATTAGCATCAAGTGCATGAATTTGTTCCTCAAATGCTCTACTTTTAACAGACAGTGTTTGTCAGGAATTAGGAGCTCAGGGAGCTCAGGGAGAATTTTATTACAGAGGGAATATTTTCTAAAATTATAGAACTCTTTTGTACCTTGATTATAGCATTTGTCAAAACTCAAAACTGTAGATGAAAAAGGATCAATTTTACTGTAGGTAAATTAAAAAATAAATATTAAAAAATAGATATAAATTGTAATATTTCACTAGACCTCTTAGACTGATGATAATGAGATATTGCACACAGTATCCATGAAGTAATGTTCTTTCAAAAATCATCATAAACTGCATATGTTATATAAATTATATAAATGTTGTATAAATATGTATAGGTTATATGTATAAAATAAGATGAAATATATGTTGATACACATAATAATACCCTTATGTTCTTCCTATACTAGAAAAGAAATATCAGTTAAAGCATTTGGTATGAATATATTGTTATATTATTATGAGATCATAAAATTGTTGAGAGTCAGCATTTAGAAGGCTAAAACACTACAAATGCAATAATGAGTAACTAGACATTTGATATCAATATCATCTTTCATAAATTTTACATCGTACTCTTTTTCCATTTTTTTCTTTGCTCTTATCTCTTCTTATGTTGGGATAGTTTTTTCTTTCTTTTTAAGAAATATGAAAAAGCAGAAAATATCTTTGGGCAAAGTTAGATGATACTAACAAGTATGAATAACAAAAATGAAGGTCTATAGCCAAATTTCCTGTTCTAATAATGAGTAATTGATGTAATAATGGACTTAAGTGAAAGGGCCATTGTATTAAGCTCTTTAAAACTTAATATTTAAAAGTTCTAAATTATCTTCCATCTTTTATTTTTTCTCAAAAATAAACTTTGAACTATTTTTTATATTTATCCTAAAATGAAGACTGACCTTGCTGTCTTTTTCAGTCAGGACAAGCCAAAACTGAGAGAAAGCTATTGTTCTTAGAAGACTCAATTAATGACTGATGGGAACGCATGGATTAATACACTAGTTTCTTCTACCTTAATGGACGTAAGTCTAAGATGCATTCACTATGTCCCAGAGCTCCCCAGCCGAATGAACTCCAGTTTGCCCCTACGGCAGCTTCTTTCTTTTCTTTGTCATTCTTTCCCACTACCTTCTCAATGGTTCCTGGAATCACTTCTCAAAGAAAAATTCTTACTCAAAATCTGTAACAAGGTCTGCTTCTGGGTAGCCTAAACTAAGACATTATTTACTGAAAAATTAAAGAGAAATAAATGAGTAACAAAACCGAAATAAAGAGTTGTACTACACAGACATTGAAAAACTTGATGTGCGCAGTCTCAGGGAGCCCCACCGGGATTGGAAACAAATGGCTAGAAGAGGTGGAAGAGTGACATCAAGAAAAGAACAAAGAAAACCTTCAGTCAGGGGTATTTATTTCCTCTCAATCTCTTTCACAAATCTGAAAAAGATTAATTTAATGTAGCACTACGATGGATTCTAAAAAAGAACTAGATTATTTTACTATAATAAAGACATTGGTACAGGTTTTCAGAAGGTGTTAAATGATCAAATTCATGTCCAGTAATCTATAATTCAGAAAGTCATATATCATTCTAAACTCAACATGAAGTAACTTGGACATTCACGTCCATTTTAATGAATGTGGGCAGAAAATGAGCTCCGACTGATCCCCAGTAACTAAGCACGGCCATGCCATGCTGTCCCTCTTGCCAAGCATCACAGTGTAAGTGACAATGGTTTGTACTTAAGAGTCTGGGGGCGGGGAGTATGGAAAGCATGTATCTACTGTCCCACTTTGGAACACTTGGAGGATTGCCTGCATATCCTCTTAAATCCCTCCTAAAAGATATATTTTGCATTTGATGACAAGCTATAGCTCAAGCTATTGTTCTGAAAATAGAAATATACATAAAATAATTACTATGATACAAAGCAAAATAAATGACTTGTTTAAAAAGCCAGGCTGCAATGAGCTCTGAATTTCCTGACAGGCATTTCAAGGTACTAACAATGATTCATGGAGGAGACATGAACTTGGACACAGAAATAAGAGATTTGATTGAAGGGTAAAGACATAGCAGGGAAAGTGTGTAGGATAAACAAAAGGCATTTGGATAGAATCAACTGAGGCATAAGAAAGGGAGGAATGAACCTGACATTTTTCCTCATTACTAGAAGACTGAGCCTGGATTTTCATGTTATGCATAAAACATGCTGTAAAGTTTAGCACGAGGGAGAAATAATTAATTTTCATTGAGAACTATGACATTCAAAGTATCATGCGGCAACCTAGTAATATACTCATTTAATTTACCCAATCTTAGGTAGATTTCACTATCCAAATTTTGAATCTAAAGAAACTAAAGTTCCTATATGGAAACTCATTTGTTCTAGGTAATTCTCCTAGAATCAGGATTCTAAATATTAATTATACAATAACACTTTCATTAATTTAAACTGCCATTCAGTGGAGAAGTGTCATGATATTATAAAGGATTTTACTCCAATAACTAGTCAGTGAAAAATTTATGGAGAGACATAAGGAAATAGGAAAGTCTTAGTCCATTTCAAAACTAACATTTAATAATTTGATACAATCTCAACTTTCAAAGTCTTCAAAATTAACCAATTATTTTATTCATAAGTTTGTTCACAATTTTTTTTTTCTTACAGAGGAATCGCCAGGCAAGAAATTATCCCTCTGCACTATATCTGATTCTTAAGCATACTTTTTCTGAACTTCTATTACTTGAATTTTGAAATCTGCATGAATCAATTTAAAAAAGAAAGAAGTCACAAAAAAGCTCTTATAGAAACATTATGAAAGAAAAATCCCACCATACATAAAAGTACTTAAATGGAAAGCAGGTGAAGTGTGGTACTTGCCATTTAAAGCCTAAAAATATTGCTCCATAAATTACTGTAACAGGTGTCAGTAACATTATTCGAAAGACCTGGAGGCCTTTGTTGTTGCTCCATCTTATTCTGTATAATTACTGAGGAAAATCGATTCACTTCCATAACTACAGTATAGGAACACCATGAAATTAATAAAGATAAAAGGATGGTGGCAGTGAATTACCTACTTTAATGTTTTTAAGAAATTAGCAAATAGCAATACTTTCTTTAAAAAATAAACAACAAGATGAATTATCACTACAAAACAGTTGATTATGTTTAAAACTACAAGATAACTGATGGTCAAATTCATGATAGCCAAAGTTTTAAATCATAAAACATGATTTAAAACAAAATAATAGCCCTTAGTACCACTAAGCCTATAATGAACATAGTTAAAATAAAGCATTTAGACACATATAACCCATATAACAACATATAAAATATACTTTCATGATTCAAAAATCATATTGGAAGAGAACAATA
>JAVSCE010018251.1:0-59678 GCA_032199065.1 Smutsia gigantea | reverse complement strand
ATTTAGCAGTTTCCCAGAGAAGAAGCTAGCTAAGGAGACTCTTGACACAGATAAGGCCTCAAAATAAAAGGAGGCTTGCTTATTAATATACTGTAATAATGAGTCTCCTGTAATCAGGGAGATTCATCCACCCACTGGCCAGCTTTTACTCATCCTGTAAGGCCTGGCTCAAATCTCTTCCCTCCCTTCATCTCCCAGCTGTCAATGATTTTGCACTTGTACACAGGTGGTTTGTGTCCATTATAGCAAGCCTGACTTTGTTAATTGTTTATATGTTTGACTTCCCTGCAGACTTTATCTTCTTTCTGTCCTGCTGGCTTCTAGTACAGAGCCTTGCCCAAAGGACTCACCATGCGGTTATAGCTAGGCAGGAGCAGTGTGTTCATAAGATATTAGCCATGGACTTCAACAGCTTCTGACAAAGGAGCTTTTTTGGCCCTGCTACTGCCACTGCCACCACAATCTAGATTTGGTCCAAAAATCTAGAAAGGGAGTCAGAAGAAGAATCAGAACATACAGGTTTCAATCTTGGATCTGCTACTGATCAGCAGAGTAGCCTTGGATAAGCCCTTTTCTTTGAGCTGAAGGGGTTGGCCTAGATTAGAGACTGCAAACTGGCAAGGCAGATACTGCGTGTAAACATACTGTTCGGCCCACAGAATAATTTAAATTCTTTTTAAAATTTACATGCCAACATTTGAAAATTAGACATGGAAATCCAGATTTTCAGCTTCGTTTGAAAAATGAGACAATCTGGCAACACCAGTCTGGGGTTCCTACACAGCAACAGTTTGCTGGAGCCAGTGAGCTGCTTCCGCCTTTGTATGTGGCTCAGTTCTCAAGTTTGCCAAAGGTCTGTCCCTTCCACTACCTGCCTGACCCCTTTGGGCATATGATTTGCAATTCTTGGTCTAGAGCTGTGCTGACCAAATGTAGCCACTCGCTACATGTAGCTATTTTAAGTAAAATGTAAAATGCAGTTCCTCAGATGACTAAGCATATTTTAAGTGACCAAAAGCTACATGTGTCCCGTGGCTACCTTGTTGACAGCACAGATATAGAATATTTCCATCACTGAAGAATATTCTCTTTATTGGTCAGGCCTGGACTGGAGGAATTTGAAGGTAGTCTGGGTGCTAATCCTTCCACACACATAAAGATGGATGATCATTGCTTCTGCTCTTATGGAACTAACTCTGTCTAGTAAGGAGCTCCAGTTCTCTACAGATGAGAAAAGTAGCTTGTTGGATAGTTATTAGGTAGTTGGAGGGTACTTGGAAACGGCCACAAAGGCAGGGTCTCCTTTGAAAAGTGAGGTTATTTTTCCAATGGTTGGATCAAGGATCAGGTGCTAGAAAGCTCCAGCTATATCTACCCTTATAACCAAAGTCCTTTTGCATTTTCCTAATTCAGTTCCTTAGGCTATTAACACAAAGGAGGGATTTAAATGTTCATTTAAATGTGTTTTGTGTTCTCCAGCCTCCCTAGTTCCTATGAATGGTTGAAATCCTGGGTAATTATGAATGAGTGACTGGCGTTGATCTTTACCTTTGACCTAGTTTTCATCTATTTACAGCACACACACTCCCACGTACACACTCTTAACACCAACTCCTACTTGTGTTAACTGGTTCTTAACTACCTCTGACCCTTACTTTGTCTTTGTCTCTTAAAATATGTGGATAAGGAATACTTCTTTTGAATTTATGGACTGAAACTTGGTTTCCATTTAAATTTCTAATCCTCAGGGGAATAATAGCTGTATATTTTGGTTACAACAACCTGATTGGATTTCCCCTTAAAAGTATAATCAATCGTGTGTATGCTTCTGTGCTGGTATATTTAGAAGGAGTATTCTTAACCTCACATAATCTTGTTTAGAATAATTTAGAAGTCTTTCAGGCATCAGTATTTTTTATTTTCCCCTGTGTTCCAAAGATTCCTGTGTTGTAAGGCCTAACTTAATTTTCCTTTAAATAAAAACACAATCTACATTCTCCTCCTTGCCCCCTATCTCTGACACACCATATTGTAATTTTCTGTGTAAAAAGATACAATTTCAGAGAATAGCTGTGGTATGATTGAGTAGACCACACAAGCATATCCTGAGATTTGCAAAACAATGTGTGGCATTACACTTCCCGTTTTGGATTCTAGTAACCAAAAACTTATTCCAGGACAGGAAACAAGCCCATAGTGTATGTGAGTGTTTGTGTGTGTTGATCGATGGAGAGGACAGAGGACAAAGATGTGTGGGGCACAGTTAAGCTTGAAGGTTATTCGATTTTGGTAAGTAGGGATGATGCTGTTTTAAGATATGGGTGTACACCAGAAAGTAGGGAGTATAACAGTTATAGGAGAAAAGGGCACCAAAGGATAAGCGAGGAGTAAGAGATAAAGGAAGAAAAATAGGAAGGGAAGCCTAGTCATGCCTTTGGTGTTGGCACCTATGTTGTATTTCCAGTAAGAAGTCTGCGCTGTGGTCTGAAGATAAGCAGGGCCTCCAACAGGGTTATTTACTCATCTGAAGAACAATAGCCCTTTACTGTACAGGGATTATTAATGATCAGGGGGAAACAGCTTTAGGAAAATCCACTACTACCACAAAGAAATAAATTCGCCAACATGCAATGCATTTCTTTTCCCTCCTCTGCCAACAAAGTTTAGCACAGATAAAAGAGGCCTCATTGTTCCTCTATTTTCTCCTATTCAGGTAATGTGTGCCTTTGTCAACTCCCAACACTAAGTGATTTACAGGGATTATCTCATGAATATTCCTTATCACAACTCTTTGAGGAAGGTTCTATTGTTACCCCATTTTACATTTTAAGAAAGTAAGGCTCAGGAAGAAAGTCCAATCTGAAACCCGATTTTGATCACTCCAGAGCCCATTCATTCACTGCATTATATCTTCTTTTCTTATGTATGTGGAAAAACTTTGAATGCCTCAAACTATGATAGTCATTCTCTACTTTGCTTTCGGGGACAAGAAAATCTCTCTGCTTTGGCAGCATAAGAACATTTCTATTCCCCAGAGATTTTCAGATGACAAAAGCTTTAAATTATAATTTTCAGGGTTGGTTTTAACCCCTGATCATTTGGGTACAAAGGACCTTTTCCCCCAAAAGGATTGTTTTTCAAGTAAAAAAGTATCAGAATCCCATTTTTCTATATTTGGTTCTATGCTTCACAGAAACATAGTAAATTATTTCAGTCCTAACTGGCCTTAAAGAACTTTAAAAGTGAAGATTACATTATAGCTGTGCACCTTATACTGCCCTAGATGGAACCAATAAGGCCTCCTCCCCAAATACTTGTCTTCAGTTCTTTCAGTGGCACCCACAGTGCCACTCTTGAAAACATCACTGTGACAGTAAAATAGTATTTTAAGATGCTCTAGGGTCTTCAGTTGGGAAACCTAGTCCAGATACCACCGTGTATAATACATTATCAGAATGAAAATGGACATTACTGGTGACTATTCTGTGTGGGTAAATTTATCCTTCCAACAAGTACATTTCAAGTTCCAACTATGTGCTAGACCTAGTAGGGTAATGAATGAGACGTAGTCCCACCCTTTTTCTCTTCGCACCCCCACAACATACAGTGGAGGAGGAAAGGTAAGTCAAACAGAAAATTACATTAAGTAGGATGAACATTCTGATAGGAGTATGCTAGATGTGGCCAGTGTACACGTAGCAGGGATGCTGCAGTCACCATGCAGAAGCACCCTGCAAAAAGTGATGGAAACCAAAGGATGAGAACAAGCAGCTAAGCAAAGAAAGAATATTTCAGTTGTGTGAGTTGAGACCTTCATTTGGCAAAAAGAAGGGGTGCCAGATCTGAGGAGATAGGGCAGCAGGACACAAGACAGGCACTACAGGTGCACAATGAACATAAGACAGTGATATATATCACTGGATGAGTTTCATAATTTCTACCCCCCCACCAAACAAATTATGAAGTACAGAGAAATGTGACTACATTACATTGATTAGTTATGATGAGAAAAAAAAATTCTACCAAGGGGTAGATCTTGAAAGAACGGAAAGTCTTTTTCCTTCCTCCTGGGGCTTGAAAGTCAGTTCATTTCCCTTGCCTTTTCTCTCTTGTTTGTACTGCAACACTTTTTAGTCAGTAGAAGGCAAAGCCTCATGAGAGTCAAACATTGGAAATTGTGACATTCCTGAGACCAGAGTCATACATCTATAAATATATAGAATTAAATCTGGAGAAAGGGAATTTTCATCTCTGCTTAAACTCTTAAATGTTCTTGCTGGTCTTTTCTCTTGATGGTCTTTTCAAAGGTGAGAAAAAAAGTGAAGTGGATGAAGTCCCTAGTACCTGCGTATCTTCCCACAGGCCTCCTGTGAAGCTAAATCTGGACATGCCAAGCGCCCAGACGTGCTGTATAGGGTGGGGTCTGGGAGCCCACTCAGATCCTTTCACTGTACTTCCGCTCTCCACAGTGGGTGGCAGGGGGATGGGTGGTGCCTTTTGTTTTGTTTTGTTTTGTTTTTGTTTGAAAAACTTATGGTCAGGGAAATAATCATCCAACTTTCTTGGTTCGTAATCCCATCTCTCCTGTCAACAGTGGGACAAGACAAGATTCTTCTCACCATCTGCAAGACTGACTCTCAAGTACTTTTTTAATTTTTTATTTTGGTATCATTAATCTACAATTACATGTGCAACATTATGGTTACTAGAATCCCCACATCATCAAGTCCTCACCACATACCCCATTACAGTCACTGTCCATCAACATAGTAAGATGCTATAGAGTCACTACTTGTCTTCTCTGAGTTGTACTGCCCTCCCCGTGCCCCCCCCCCCCACATTATGTCTGCTAATCGTAATGCCCCTTTTTCCCCCCTTGTCCCTCCTTTCCCACCCATCTTCCCCAGTCCCTTTCCCTTTGGTAACTGTTAGTCCATTCTTGGGTTCTGTGAGTCTGCTGCTGTTTTGTTCCTTCAGTTTTTTCTTTGTTCTTATACTCCACAGATGAGTGAAATCATTTGATACTTGTCTTTCTCGGCCTGGCTTATTTCACTGAGCATAATACCCTCTAGCTCCAACCATGTTGTTGCAAATGGTAGGATTTGTTTTCTTCTTATGGCTGAATAATATTCCATTGTGTATATGTACCACATCTTCTTTATCCACTCATCTGCTGATGGACACTTAGGTTGCTTCCATTTCTTGGCTATTGTAAATAGTGCTGCGATAAACATAGGGGTGCATATGTCTTTTTCAAACTGCACTGCTGCATTCTTAGGGTAAATTCCTAGGAGTGGAATTCCTGGGTCAATCAAGTACTTTTGATAGTTTGAAATCCAGCACATTTTAAAAGATGTAAATCAATCATGAAACTCCAACTTGCTTAAAACTTGCCAGTGTCTTCCTTTTGCTCTTAGAGTACAAACCAAACTCCTTTCCAAGACCTACCCTCCCAACCTGTGCTGGATTCTGCTCCCCTGTGGCCTCACCTCCCACATACATTCTTAGTGCATTAACATGGAGGTTGGCTCCCACCTCATTGCCTTTATTCCTGCTGTTCCCTCTTCCTGCACCACCTTCCTCTTAACTCTTCCCTTTTAGTAGGCTCCTTCATACCTTTCAGGACTGGCTCAAATGTCATTGACTACCCAAAGTAACCCCCACCTCTACTCTAAATAGGATTACATTCATATCCTATTACTGTTTCATTCCTAGAGAGTGTACATTTCATTATCACAAGTTGTTTTTCTTTTACATCTTCTGTCTCAACCACTAGAATATAGGCCCCAGGAGGGCAGACACCATGGCTGCTTGTTTATCATTGTATCCCTAGAATCACCTGTGCCTGACACACAGTGAGTACTGAAAAAATGCTGAAAGAATGGATGGCTGCTTGAGAGGAATGAGTGAGGCCTGCAGAGTGGCAGCCCTGTAATGAGCCATGCTCTCCTCTATGAAGTCAGCTCTCTGGAGTGTCGGCAACTGGGTTGCTGAGGGGAACAGAAGGGCAAAGCGTCCAGCCAAGTGCAGAGTGTTCTCTACAGGGGCTGGTGTGTAATCTAATTCTTGAAGGGCAGTTGCAGTAGAGGGGGAGGGACAGACAGTTTGAGGAAAACTTTATAAAAAGGTTATAATTCATTTGAAGGTGCAGAAAAAGCGGTATTTTGTTCTTTGTAGAAAGGGAATAGAATTGTTCTAAGCTAAGCACCTAGCAAAGCCTCTGGCACAAAGAAAGTATTATCATTACTCTAATGAGCAAAACACAGCCCCTGCCCTCTAGGAATTCAGAGACTCTGGAAGGGAAAAGCACAATGAAATTGCAAAACAACAAAAGCGGGCTATGACAGAAACAGAAAATATTGCTTCAGAAAAACTTGAAAGTAAATAGGTGTGTCTACTAGGTAGAAGCCAAGGGTGAGTAGCAGAAAGAGGCCTTCTAAGTGGATGGCTCTGTCAGAACAAACACCAAGGCATAGCATAGCAGGGCACCTTAGAGCAGTGGCTCCTAAAACTCTTCTTCAGACTCCACGTTTACAGTTTTTACTATTATTTACCTATATTTTAAACCAGCTTTAAATTTTTTATAATACATTTATTTAAAAGATGCTCTATATCACTGCAAAATTGGAATCACTGTAAATCATGGGTGTGATGGGCTATTAAAACACATTAAAGAATCATGGTAAGAAATAATTCTGTTGTACATCAAAAATTCCCTCCCCAAACAATCTTTGGGACACCTGCTGTAGGGGAACCTTCTTCCCACTGTGACCAGAAGTTAAAACACACCAGCAGCAACATTTTCATCAGCATTAGTGGCTCAGGCTGCACGTGGTAGGTGCTTGGCAATTGGTAATGAACTTTATCTCTCCACTGTTTGTATGTGGGGTATGGTTTTAAGAGGCCAGTTTCCAGTCACATTTCCTTCTGAAGAGGCATATGCCATATCTCCTGTCTTTCCTTATTTTGGGATTTTGGGGTTCAGGAGGTAAAATGAAGCAGAGCTTGAAGAATTGCTTATCTCAGAATAAAAGTTATAAGACTAACAGTAAAAATTCTGTAAGAATAGATAGACTTCATGGCCAGTTGAGACTGCAGTTCAGTTGTGGCCCTCTAAATAATTTAATATTCCCAGTGTCATCCGTGGGGAAATCCCAGCAGACCCCACTGCACTGAATCAATCCTGATACTAGTGAAGAAGGAAAAGGGCTGCCTCACCTTTGCATCAATAGTGAGAAATCACTGATAGTTTAGAAGAACAAATGTTGGTTTTAAGCCATTAAATGTATAAGAAGGAAAACTCTTAGGGAAACTTCTTAGGAACAAAAACAAAAATATAAACCAAAAGAAAAAGAACTTTTGCAAACTTTTTTATATGGCTGATTTTGTTTCTAGAATCATGAGCTTTCTATAGCATGAGATATTTTCATTTATTCATCAGCCATTTGGGGAATACCGATTATGTACCTGGTTAGGTGCTGAGAATTCAAGCTGTAAATAAGATGAATGTTACTGTCCCCATAAAGGTTAGGGTCTGTTGGGAGAAGACAAATTAACCAGTAAGTGACTGGTAAGTGCTAGAAAGAAGAAATGCAAGGATCCCTGGAAAATTTCAACAGAGACCTGATTGAATACATTTGGTCAGGAGAGAGGGAAAAGGACCTTCTGAGACACGATTTCACTAGAAACTGAAGGATGAGTACAGGTTGGTTAGGCAAAATGGAAGGGGTCACAGGAGAGCATTCTAGAAAGAGGGAATAGCATAGGTATGTACCCCTAAGGTAAGAAAGAACATGATTCCTTCCAAGAACTAAAAGAAGTCCAACAAGAACAGAAGAAGCATTTTTCTTTCCTTTTTATGTCAGGACTTGGAAGGAAGTGATAGGCAGCCTTGTTAGTAGTACCTGATGGGGAATACAGCTTTAAACCCTTCCCTGGGTCTTTGGGACTTCGGTTTTGTGGATCTCCTGATGTTGGAGAGGGAGATCCCACTGATCTTCCTTTCAGGTTGAGTTTTCAAAACCCTCAAACATTAATTAAAGCATTTTGAAAATAGTCCTATTAAGTACCAATTGTTTGTACTGCTCTTAGCTGGAGCACCCAAATTGCCAGGCTGTGTATCAGATTATGTCACAGTTTGAAGCTGTGGTTCTTAGAGTAGTAGAAAGAAACCAGTGAAAATCAGGCTTTGGAGAAGGTGGCTGCTGTTTTAATATGCCAGACCTCATTCACCCTCCTCAGGTGTCATGCAGTCAAGGAAGTTTTATCTGTTAATGACAAGGAAGTGAAGCAATCAATAATAGAAATTAGTTACAGACTTCCTGTCCTAACAGGAACTGACTCACATATTTTCATACGAAACCATGGAGTTTTAGGGAGAGCCAGAAACTCAGAAACCTGCTTCCTTACCAGGAAAAATGTCATCATTTCATCTGGGTTTTAATTACAATTAGCCACAAAGCATGTTCTCTTGGTTTTTATGAATTCCTTTTAAACATTTTTACTATGAAACATCATGGATGTCAGAATTGGTGTTAACATAACTTTGGTCGTCTTAACTTTTGAATTGGGTGAAATGGTGCTTTCAAGGTTTACATCAAATGGTTAAGCCTTTGTTCTTAATTGCTCAAGAAAGGTTACCAGGGTCAGGATAAATAATACCAGGAGGGGCAATAATATTTCAAAGGAATTCTCTGTAAGGTGGATTCTTGGCAGGTACTTAGAATGTTCAGATACATACATGTCTGTCCAGCTGCCATACACATTCTTTAGCTGTCCAAACTCTCATAAGCTCTGGGCCACCCTAAAGCATACAATCTCCATGTCTTTCCTCTCTTCTTTAGGTTGGAAGTGGGCCTTGTTCCCAAAGGGCCGTGAGCAGTCTACTTCCTGATCCTGACGAGCCTGTCTGAGGAAAGCCCAGGACTCATAATGAGGTGTCCCGGTGCCTAGCCCTGCTACTTGCTCACCAACTCTGTCCTGCTTGTCTTCCCAGTCTGCCCATTTGTTAATGGCAGTACAGTATTCTTTCTCCTAAATCTGATGAATCAGTCATCAAGTAGTGGGACTTTTTTTTTCTCTATCTTCCCTGAAGTTCTTTTGAATGTAGAAGTAAATAGTAAAGAAATAGGCTGAAGTTTTTACTTAAGTTAAAAAAAAAAAAGGAAACATCTACTGTCCATTATCAAGAGAACAGACAAGTATATTAGGAAATCTTCATATAGTGAGCTGAATTGCAGTAGTGAGAGTATATGAACTAGAGATACATGGAACAACATGCATGATTCTTACAAGTGTGGGCCAAAACTCATTGCAGTAGGACATAATACCTTTTGTAGGAGTTTTTAAATTTGCTGAGCAATACTATATAATGTTAAGTGTAGAGATATGTGTGGGAAAGATAACAATTCAGGATAGTGGTTTCTTCTAGGAGGAGGAAGAATAATTTGATTTGGAAGGGATACAGTGGGGTTTTCAACTATATAATTTATTTTTTAAGTTCCACTGTGAATATATGACTATTATTTTTATATCTTTTTTAGTATCTGCAATATTTCATAATAAAAATAGCTTGAAGGAATTTAATTTTTAAAAAAATAGCATTAGGGAATATTCTGAGGTGGGGTTCTCAGCCAAGTTCTCTGAAATTAAAACTGATATTTAAGAGTAAAAACTCAGAAGGGTTGCAAGATCTTCAGTCATCAGAAAGATTTCATTTATACTTACTGTACAGTTCTTACTGTGGACAAGGAAACAGACTAACAATTTGAGAAACATTTTCAGCAAGGTTATGATGAGCTAGAAGGGAGGCCAGGGCCTGAGGACCCATTTTATTTGGCCTCCACGGCACTCAACGCTTGCAAAAATAATGAGTTAGTGTCTTCTGAGATTTCACATTTTAAGATTCTGGATCGCCACTTACTGTTAAACTACCAGGTATCCCTCAACCCTCACTTTTACGTGTTAGCAGCTGGCTGGGGCTAATCAGTAACCCTTCCCTTTCAAGGGGGCACATTCCGTCCAGTCGGACACTGGCCTACTGAGCCAAGTCCCCTCATCTTGTTACCTGCCAGGCTGCAGAAGCACTTGAGTTTGCAGCCCTTGCATTAAGTTCAAGTTCTCACTTGAACTCAATTATTGAATTCAGTTATATATATTCAGTTACATAGGATTTTTCAGTTATTCAAAATGTGCCTTCTCCTAGGCGCTCAGGTTAGGGATGTAATTCTAACAGAATACACACTAAAAGCATCATTTGTAAGATACTCTGGTGATGACGTCACCAGTTTAAAGACTAGTGAAGTATAAATTTTGGCTTTACCATGTTTATAAAAATGGCTGTTACGGTAAACAGCAGTCCTCAACCACGGAATGAAGCCCAGGGCAGCCGAGAGACAGTGGCATTCCTACAATGCCATTCTGGCAATGCTATCAAACAGACTTGTTAAGAAAGAGCAATTTTTCTAGACTAATTAAAGAGCTTGATTAAAAAAAGTGTACATCTGCCTGGCTGCCTACTGTCAATTGAATTTTTATGCAAATTCTCTCCCTCTTTTGGTGGGTCTGAAGATGACAACAGCAACAAGACAGGAAGTTCTTGGCCTCTACCAAAGAATTTTCAGGCTTGCGAGGAAATGGCAGGCGGCATCAGGCCAGACGGAAGACACCATTAAAGAAAAACAGTACATATTAAATGAAGCCAGAACGCTGTTCGAGAAAAACAAAAATGTAAGTAGGCCCCAGTTGGAGATTGCAAGGAGGCGAGCAGTTTCTTGTGGTGTTTGTTCCCGTCTTTTCTGTCTTAAAATTGAGAGGACTGAGCAGCGCTGGTCCCAGGAGTGCGGTGTGTGGCGGAAGGGGCGAGAGGTGCAGCCTAGCTGGCTTGCCCAGCCACTGGGAAGCAGAGCCCAGCCCAGGCTTCTCTCTTCACTTGTTTCAGGTCTCGGTCCAGCTGGTAAGTGACTCAGCATCCTCAGAAGACCCCCATCAACCGGGTGACAGGAGTCAGGCCAGGGAGAGTTTTCAGGGAAGGAGCCTTTCCTCACACACTGTGCCTGTTGCCAGCCACTCCCACAAAAGGTGTGCAGTTAAATTTTTTTTCTCAAAAACTATTCAAAGCCTCCAAATATAAACCTATTCAGAGGGAAAAGAATAGGATTAAAACACAGGGTTCCCTTCGTAACTTGGCTTTGAACTCAAGCCTCTTTGGCTGGCAGACTGAGTGTGCCCCTTGAGACTACAGAACTCGGTAAAATAGTGCCTCCATTAGCTAATCTAATGGAACTACACACCCAGACACCAGGGAGCCAAAAACCATTTCTGAGAGACTTGATTTGACCATCCCAACAAACCATAAAGAATCAGCGGTTAGCTCCTTAGAAAGACTGCCTGGCACTAAGTAAAGAAAGAGGCTTTCAGCTTATGACTCTTCTTGCCTCCTTCTCATTGATCTCATGGATTCAGTGCTGTCACTGTTCCCTCATGAAACTTCCTGACAATCCACTGTCTTTACTTTTGCCTCTCTCACCCCTGTCTTTGTCTCCTTTGTGACCCTGTCTTCCCCACACACCCTCCTGCCAGCTTTAGGAGCCCCCTGAAGACCGGCCCTGTGCACTGAGGTGCAAGGAACATGCAATCACTTACGGTTCTAGCTCCCATGTCTGAATACCCAGCCTCGGCCTGTACCAGCCACCTGAAGGACCCCACCACAAGCATAATGGGCCAGAGCAGAGCCATTTTCCACAAGAATGCCTCCCCTTCCCAGCTTGCCCGTTTCTGTCATAGTTCCTATTACTACTCTGTAACTCGTTGCTCTCATTCTCTCACCCAACAAGTGTTTGAGGGCCCACCATGATCAAACACTGGACTAGACGTTGGGGATATAAAATGAGAAAAGCTAAGACAGGATCCCTCAACGATGTTTCAGTTAGATGGAAAGGTAAAATTACAATTGGTATAAGTGTAAGAAAAAAACCCTCCTGGTCTATAGTACTTCCCCTTCTCAAAATCCCCCAGGCCTCCCTGATCATAAAACCTGCCTGCCTGTGAAGTTTCTCTCTGTCCTTCTGACCATCCTCCAGCTTCTCCAGACTTTTTATGCTCTTGGCATAGTCCATGCATGTCAACCAGAGTGTATATACCCTGTGAAGTCCTTCAGTAGTCTTCTGAGGAACAGAAATCAAATGTTGCAAGTGCTGTTTCTATTTATTTTTTTTAATAATTTATTTTGGTATCATTATTCTACAATTAGATGTGCAATATTATGGTTATTAAACTACCCCCTTTCATCAGGTCCCCGCACCAACCCCATTACAGTCACCGTCCATCAGCGTAGTGAGATGCTATAGAATCATTACTTGTCTTCTCTGAGTTGTACAACCCTCCCTGTGCCCCCCCAACATGACATCTGCTAATCATAATGCCCCTTTTTCCCTCTTATCCCTCCCTTCCCACCCATCTTCCCCAGTGCCTTTCCCTTTGGTAACTATTAGTCCATTCTTGGGTTCTGTGAGTCTGCTCCTGTTTTGTTCCTTCAGTTTTTTTCTTTGTGCCTATACTCCACATATGAGTGAAATCATTTGGTACTTATCTTTTTCGGCTTGGTTTATTTCACTGAGCATAATACCCTCTAGCTCCATCCATGTTCTTGCAAATGGTAGGATTTGTTTTCTTCTTATGGCTGAATAATATTCCATTGTGTATATGTACCACTTCTTCTTTATCCATTCATCTACTGATGGACACTTAGGTTGCTTCCATTTCTTAGCTATTGTAAATAGTGCTGCAATAAACATAGGGGTGCATATCTTTTTCGAACTGGACTGCTGCAGTCTTAGGGTAAATTCCTAGGAGTGGAATTCCTGGGTCAAATGGTATTTCTATTTTGAGTTTTTTGAGGAAACTCCATACTACTTTCCACAATGATTGAACTAATTTGCATTCCCACCAGCAGGTTAGAAGAGTTCCCTTTTCTCTACATCCTCTCCAACATTTGTTGTTGTTTGTGTTTTGGATGTTGGCTATCCTCACTGGTGTGAGGTGGTATCTCATTGTGGTTTTAGTCTGCATTTCTCTGATGATTAGAGATGTGGAGCATCTTTTCACGTGCCTGTTGGCCATCTGAATTTCTTCTTTGGAGAAGTGTCTGTTCAGATCCTGTGCCCATTTTTTAATTGGATTATTTGCTTTTTGTTTGTTGAGGTGCATGAGTTCTTTATATATTTTGGATGTCAACCCCTTATCGGATACGTCATTTATGAATATATTCTCCCATACTGTAGGATGTCTTTTTGTTCTACTGATGGTGTCCTTTGCTGTACAGAAGCTTTTCAGCTTGATATCGTCCCACTTGTTCATTTTTGCTTTTGTTTCCCTTCCCGGGGAGATATGTTCATGAAGAAGTCGCTCATGTTTATGTCCAAGAGATTTTTGCCTATGTTTTTTTCTAAGAGTTTTATGGTTTCATGACTTACATTCAGGTCTTTGATCCACCTTGAGTTTACCTTTGTGTATGGGGTTAGACAGTAGTCTAGTTTCATTCTCTTACATGTAGCTGTCCAGTTTTTCCAACACCAGCTGCTGAAGAGGCCGTCATCTCCCCAATGTATATCCAAGGCTCCCTTATCAAATATTAATTGACTGTATATGTTTGCGTTAATGTTTGGATTTTCTATTCTGTTCCACTGGTCTGTGGGTCTGTTTTTGTGCCAATACCAAATTGTCTTGATTACTGTGGCTTTGTAGTAGAGCTTGAAGTCAGGGAGTGTAATTCCCCCTGTTTTATTCCTCCTTCTCAGGATTGCTTTGGCTATTCGGGGTCTTTTGTGGTGCCATATGAATTTTAGAATTATTTGTTCCAGTTCATTGAAGAAAGCTGTTGGTATTTAGATAGGGATTGCATTGAATCTGTATATTGTTTTAGGTAGTATAGCCATTTTGACAATATTTATTCTTCCTAGCCAAGTGCATGGGATGAGTTTCCATTTGTTAGTGTCCTCTTTAATTTCTCTTAGGAGTGTCTTGTACTTTTCAGAGTACAGGTCATTCATTTCCTTCATTAGGTTTATTCCTAGGTATTTTATTCTTTTTGATGCAATTGTGAATGGAATTGTTTTTCTGATTTCTCTTTTGTTAGTTCATCGTTAGTGTATAGGAAAGCAACAGATTTGTGTGTGTTAATTTTGTATCCTGCAACTTTGCTGAATTCAGATATTAGTTCTAGTAGTTTTGGAATGGAGTCTTTAGGGTTTTTTATGTAGAATATCATGTCATCTGCAAATAGTGACAATTTGACTTCTTCTTTACCAATCTGGATGCCTTGTATGTCTTTTTTTTGTCTGATTGCCGTGGCTAGGACCTCCAGTACTATGTTGAATAACAGTTGAGAGAGTGGGCATCCTTGTCTAGTTCCCGATCTTAGATGAAAAGCTTTTAGCTTCTTGCTGTTAAGTATGATGTTAGCTGTGGTTTGTCATATATGGCCTTTATGATGTTGAGGTACTTGCCCTCTATACACATTTTGTTGAGACTTTTAATCATGAATGGATGCTGAATTTTGTCAAATGCTTTTTCAGCATCTATGGAGATGATCATGTGGTTTTTGTTCTTCTTTTTGTTGATGTGGTGGATGATGTTGATGGATTTTCGAATGTTGTACCATCCTTGCATCCCTGGGATGAATCCCACTTGGTCATGGTGTATGATCCTCTTGATGTATTTTTGAATTCGGTTTGCTAATATTTTGTTGAGTATTTTTGCATACACGTTCATCAGGGATATTGGTCTGTAGTTTTCTTTTTTGGTGAGGTGTTTGCCAGGTTTTGGTATTAGAGTGATGCTGGCTTCATAGAATGAGTTTGGAAGTATTCCCTCCTCTTCTATTTTTTGAAAAACTTTAAGGAGAATGGGTGTTATTTCTTCTCTATATGTCTGGTAGAATTCAGAGGTGAATCCATCAGGCCCGGGGGTTTTCTTCTTGGGTAGTTTTTTGATTACCGCTTCAATTTCGTTGCTGGGGATTGGTCTGTTTAGTTTTTCTGTTTCTTGTTTGGTCAGTTTTGAAAGGTTGTATTTTTCTAAAAAGTTGTCCATTTCTTCTAGGTTTTCCAGCTTGCTAGCATATAGATTCTCCTAGTATTCTCTTATAATTCTTTGTATTTCTGTGGGATCTGTCGTGATTTTTCCTTTCTCATTTCTGATTCTGTTTATGTGTGTAGATTCTCTTTTTCTCTAAATGAGTCTGGCTAGGAGTTTATCTATTTTGTTTATTTTTTCAAAGAACCAGCTCTTGGTTTTATTGATTTTTTCTATTGTTTTATTCTTCTCAATTTTATTTATTTCTTCTCTAATCTTTATTATGTCCCTCCTTCTGGTGACTTTGGGCCTCATTTGTTCTTCTTTTTCCAATTTCAGTAATTGTGTCTTTAGACTATTCATTTGGGAATGTTCTTCCTTCTTTAAATAGGCCTGGATTGCAATATACTTTCCTCTTAGAACTGCCTTTGCTGCGTCCCACAGAAGTTGTGGCTTTGTGTTGTTGTTGTCATTAGTCTCTATATATTCTTTGATTTCTGTTTTGATTTGGTGTTAACCCATTGATTAATTAGGAGAATGTTGTTAAGTCTCCATGTATTTGTGAGCCTTTTTGGTTTCTTTGTAAAATTTATTTCTAGTTTTATACCTTTGTGATCTGAGAAGTTGGTTGGTAGGATTTCAATATTTTTGAATTTACTGAGGTTCTTTTTGTGGCCTAGTATGTGGTCTATTTTGGAAAATGTTCCATGTGCACTTGAGAAGAATGTGTGTCCTGTTGCTTTTGGGTGCAGAGTTCTGTAGATATCTGTTAGGTCCATCTGTTCTAGTGTGTTGTTCAGTGCCTCTGTGTCTTAGTTTCTGTCTGGTTGATCTGTCCTTTGGAGTGAGTGGTGTGTTGAAGTCTCCTAAAATGAATGCATTGCTGTCTATTTCCTCCTTTAATTCTGTTAGTATTTGTTTCACATATGCTGGCGCTCCTGTATTGGGTGCATATATATTTATAATGGTTACATCTTCTTGTTGGACTGACCCCTTTATCATTATGTAATGTCCTTCTTTATCTCTTGCTACTTTCTTCGTTTTGAAGTCTATTTTGTCTGATACAAGTACTGCAACACCTGCTTTTTTCTCTTTGTTGTTTGCATGAAATATCTTTTTCCATCCCTTCACTTTTAGTCTGTGTATATCTTTGGGTTTGAGGTGAATCTCTTGTAAGCAGCATATAGATGGGTCTTGCTTTTTTATCCGTTCTGTTATTCTGTGTCTTTTAATTGGTGCATTCAGTCCATTTACATTTAGGGTGATTATTGATAGGTATGTATTTATTGCCATTGCTGGCTTTAGATTCGTGGTTACCAAAGGTTCAAGGGTTGCTTCTTTACTATCTAACAATCTAACTTAACTCTCTTGTTAAGTTATTGTAAACACTGTCTGATGTTTCTTTATTTCTCTCCCTTCTTATTCTTCCTCCTCCATTCTTTATATACTAGGTGTTTTATTCTTTGCCTTTAGTTAGTATTTGGATGGTCTGCTTTCTTTGCTATGATTTTATTTTCTCTGGTGGCATCTTATTAGCCTTAGGGGTGCTTCCCTCTAGAGCAGTCCATTTAAGATATCCTGTAGTGGTCGTTTATGAGAGGCAAACTCTCTCAACTTTTGTCTGTCTGGAAATTGTTTAATCCCTCCGTCATATTTAAATGATAATCATGCTGGATACAATATTCTTCGTTTGAGGCCCTTCTCTTTCATTACGTTAAATATATCATGCCATTCTCTTCTGGCCTGTAAGGTTTCTGTTGAGAAGTCTGATGATAGTGTGATGGGTTTTCCTTTGTAGGTGATCTTTTTTCTCTCTCTAGCTGCCTTTAATACTCTGTCTTTATCTTTGATCTTTGCCATCTCAATTATTATGTGTTTTGGTGTTGTCTTCCTTGGGTCCCTTGTGTTGGGAGATCTGTGGGCTTCCGTGGACTGTGAGACTTTTTCCTTCCCCAGCGTGGGAAAGTTTTCAGCAATTATTTCTTCAAAGACACTTTCTATCCCTTTTTCTCTCTTTTCTTCCTCTGGTACTCCTATAATGCGAATATTGTTCTGTTTGGATTCGTCACACAGTTCTCTTAATATTCTTTCATTTCTAGAGATCCTTTTATCTCTCTCTGCCTCAGCTTCTCTGTATTCCTGTTCTCTGATTTCTATTCCATTAACAGTCTCTTGCATCTCATCCAGTCTGCTGTTAAGCCCGTCGATCGCTTGTCTGATTTCTGAATTGTCTTTCCTCATTTCCCTCATTTCCTCCCTCAGCTCTTGCACATTTCTCTGTAGATCCATCAGCATGGTTATGACTTTTATTCTGAATTCTTTTTCAGGAAGACTGTGCATTTCCATCCCTTCAGGTTCCCTCTCAGGTGTTGTCTGAGTCTGGGTGATCTTTGTCTGTACCATATTCCTCTGTCTTTTCATGGCGATAGAAGTGGTCGCTGGTAGTTGCCACGTATGTCAGCTGGGCTCTTTAAGACTTTAAAAAGAGAAAAAAAAAAAGAAAAAAAAAGAAAGAGAAGAAAAAACAAAAAACAAAAAACCAAAAAAAAACGCTCACCGGGAGTACATTCTGTGCGGATGCTGTAGGTGGCGCTGTTGCTCCACTATTCCGCAGCCATGGCCTCACCGCCCTGCAGGGCCCTTTATAGCTCTGGCCGGGGTGGGAACGAATGGGAGGCTCTTGATCTCTGTAGGAAGTCTAAGTGCGGCCACCCTTTCCCAGTCGCCAGCTAAGGGGTCCAAAACTCCCCAGGACTCCCAGCCTGCTGGGCTGAGTGTGCCGGGGCGATCTGGCTCCTCCGCTGGGCTCCTATCTCTTTAAGGTCGCTGAAAAAAGCACACGCTTTTCTTTCTTTTTTTTTTTCCTTCCCGGGAGCCGGCTGCAAGCACCCTGGCGCGTTCCCCAGTCAGATCCTGCACCTTCTGTCTCTCCAATCTCCGCTACACCACGCGATGTGTGTCAGCGCTCCCCGCGCATATCACCGGGGCTGGTTATTTCACGGGGTGTACTTCCACTCCCTCCTGGCTCTGTATCCTCTCCCCTCCTCCTGCTGGTGCACTGGGGTGGGTGAGTGCTCCAGTTCCGCCAGGTCGTGGCTCCGTATCTTACCCGCCTCTTGTGGTGCCGTATCCTCTCAGGTGTAGCTGCATGCTGTGCGCTTTCCTGTGTATTCTAGTCTCTCTTTTAGGAATAGTTGTATTTGCTGTATTTTCATAGATATATATAGTTTTGGGAGGAGATTTCTGCCACCCTGCTCACGCTGCCATCTTCCCAGAAGTCTCTATTTATTTTTACTGCATACTTTAAAAATGTCTAATTTGTGTACACAATGAACTTATTAATACATTTATAAATCAGTATGAGTACACATATGGGAGCTATGAGCTCCAGAATTTTTTATTGAAAGAAATAGATAATCAAAAAGTTTGGAGACCACTGACTTATTATACTAACTCCTAAGTAGTTGGTCATATTCTCCTTTTCTTCTTGCTTCCTTTTGGTTGGTGTTGTCTCCTCAACCAGATTGTCAGTTCCTTGAGCATGTAGAAAATGTATTATACTTTTCTTGTATATCCCATATGCTCTGCCTTGTGGGTGTCATTAACTTAGTGAGCATTTGCAGATACTTTGATTCAACTGACCTTCTTCAGGAAGTCTTCCTCAATTTCTCTGCCCTCACCCAGTCCCATGATGGCCACCTATTTGGAATTCCTGTATACAGTCTGCAACAACCATTGTCCTTACTGATTACATACCACTGTGCCTTTTCTGTAGTTTCTTGTGTCAGAGTTGTTGTTCCACCCAGGTAATAACCTTGATGGCTAAAGGTAGGGACCATGGCCTTGCAGTGTCCAGCACTGGGGATATCATAATAGTGTGTGCCCAGTTAACCTTTGCAGGCTCACTCACCTGAGGACTGCTCAAAATACTTTTGGGTCTATAGTTACGGCAGTAATCCGTCCTTCCTTAGCCATTCCTTGACCTGGGCCAGTGTAGTGTGAGCCAGAGTGAAGTATATGTGCCAGTGATGGCACATGAGTGAGGTATTTTAGTGTGTATGTTGGGCGATTACATAGGTTTTTAATTTTACTGTATGTATTCTTTTTACCATATATTAGAAAGAAAACCGAATATCAGACAATTTTGCAAATACTGTGCTGAGGAAACAATACATTTAAAGAAAAAATTTAATGTTAGGTGGTATGTGGATATGGCAAAATCATGCAGCAGCCTCTGACTGAATTTTGAGAATTCTAACCCACATTTGTTCATATGGGCAGCTGACAGCCCAGGAGTCCTCAGTTTCCTTAACCATCTTTATCAGAGATGTCTTTCTCCCCAGTCCCTCAAGCAGACATTAAGTCATTTCTTATATCCTCATTTGCTATAAGAACTTAATAATAATCCAAAGGTATGTTATGAATTGCTCTGAATCCTAATGGGCAAATGTGAACATGGAAATCTATTCCCAAGGTGGACATTAAAGCAACGGCTTCTGAGAAACACAGAGGTTAGAAAGCTGAGCCTCTGCCCCAAAGGACTCAGCTGTAGTTCTGTGCATTGCAGTCCCTGGCACTCTTCTCTGCTTCCCGAGGTACAATAGGACAGAAAGCCCTTGGAATTTCCAAGCCACGTCAGCCCACACTTCACTGTGGGTGTCATCTGGGGCTGATGCAATCCCAACTCTGCTTTGAGGCCCACTTGTGCACTCTTAGCAGAGCCTTCTGTTGACTTATTTTCCATCCTTGGAATGAAAGGGTTTCTCCCCTTCTCCTACCTGGCTTTCTGTTTTCAGAAAAACCTTTTCATTCCTTTAGTTGAACCTGGGCTGCCACAATTTGATATTTTGGAATTTCAAAAGCCATTTCTTCCTTTTACTAATGAGCAAGGGAGTTTAAAGTTCAAAATAAGAGGTGGATCATTCTCCAGTGTCTTACTCAGGGGTCTCTACACAGCCCTTGCTGAAACAGTTGGGTTAAAATTTGATCAACATGGGGAGTTCACTCCCATTCAGTGTTGGTGGGAATATAAATTGGTGCAACATCTTAGAGGAAATTTGAATCTAGAGGGGATAATCTGTGAGAATTAAAAATGCATGAATATATGTCCTTTGACCCAGCAGTTCTCTCTAGGAATTTATCTTTTAAATATATTTGCCTGTGAGCCAAAAAAAATTTTTTTTAGAGAAATCCATAACAGAATTGTTTATAATGGCAGAAGCCTGGAAATAACCTAAATGTACATCAGTAGATGATTAGCTAAACTATAATACAGCCTTCTGCTGGAATTTTGTGCAGCTTTTAAAAAGAATGGGACTACTTTATATGTGTAAAAATATAGGAGGAGCTTCAAGTTGTTAGAGGAAAAAGCAAGGTTCAGAACAAAGTGAGCTATCATTTGTGTAAGAAAAAAAGCCTAAGTATATACATATATGCTTACATATGCATAGAATACCTATTCCTGGAAGGACAAAGAAGAAACTCATAATTGTCCTTGAGAAGGGGAACTTCTCAAGAGAGGTAAGAAGATGGTTTTTATATATTATAGCCTTTGGTATTATTTGAATGACTTTTTTACCATGTGCTTGTATTACCTATTTCAGTAATTTTTTAAAGTTTAATCTACAGTAAATCTTATATTAAATTGCTTTTTTCAAATTATCAGTATTTAATTCACTGGTTGGTGAACTGAAAAAGTTTAAGAAAATGCACATGTATACTTTATGTAGCATTTGAAAGATGCTAACAACCTCACCTATTTTCCTCTTTTAATAGCTCACAGACCCAGACCTGATTAAACAGTGTATAGATGAATGCACAGCCAGGATTGAAATTGGACTGCATTACAAGATTCCTTATCCTAGGCCAGTAAGTGTGACTATAGTTAACATGTGGTGGGTAGTTATCCTCATTAACACAGTTATTTCCAAGAATGCGTACCAAGAGGGCTAGTGTTTACCGAGAAGTCTAGAACTACTGTAGGAGACATGTTGGAAACAAGCTGTCCTTGCATGCCACCAGCCCATTATAGCAAACTAAAAAGTCAATGAATGCCTTATTTCTCCTATGTGGACAACTTTCCCACATACAGAAGGGAAAGCCAGCTCACATTTATATAGCTTTCTCTTCCTTTACCGTTATTTGGAAATATTTTTATTTTCCTTATTATAAAAGGTTTGTTAATAAAATAATAAAGTTCAAGCATTAAAGGGATGCATAAGATAGAAAATGAAAAATGTCAAAAATTCTAACCCTGTGGAGGTGACCACTCTAACTGTTAGGTTGGACCATACAATATTCCCAGTAGCCTACTCTTGATCTACAAAAACAGCAATTTTATATTGTATTAGCTTAACCTAATTTTTGGTAATACATCCTTTTAGTCTCTTTTTCTATATTCATATATATACATTTTCCTAAAGTACATGGGATCCTGGGTGTACTATTACCAACTTCCTTTATTTAATCTCTTCTGGACACCTTTGCCTCCATCTTTTAAAAATGGTTGCATTGTATCCAGTTGTAAGAATGTGCCGTAATTTAACCAGCACCCTTTTCGTTGGTATTTGAGGTGGTTCCAGCTTTTCACTATGCACAGAACATCTTTGTACACACACACTTTTTTTCTCACTTTTGGATTCTTCTCATTTTACTGGATGGGTGATCATTTTTTCTCCCATGCAGGCAGTACAGCAAAGAAGAGCACAAGCTCTGGAATCAGGCAGATGTGGGTTCAAATCCTGGCTCCACCTCTTAATGTGTAATCTTGAATAAGTTTTTAAACTTCTGAGCCTCCATTTTATCATTATAAACATTGGAATATTTCCTTAGGTTATTTTAAGGATTAATGTGTGTAAAGATTTTAAGGACTAATGAGTCAGTATAGATTTAGTGCTTAGTAGAGAACATGATACTTAGTAAATTCTCAATGAGTATAAACTGCTACAATGATTATAATTCTTAATATCATCAATCTTCTTATTCTTATTCTTCAGATTCATGTGCCTCCAATGGGCCTTACCCCACTACGAGGCCGAGGACTCAGAAGCCAGGAAAAACTGAGGAAACTTTCCAAACCAGTATATCTCAAGTCTCACGATGAGGTTTCCTAACCCAGAAGAAAATTTACACTGGCGCAGTTCAATTTATTTCTCAGAATGATTAGCCAGCTAGGTCTTGAATATAAACCAGATGACAAAACGCTTTTCCTTGATTAGGGGCAAAAATTCAGATGTTTTCTTAAAAACCTCCAAAATATTGGTACTCACCCTTTGATGTGTGCTCACACATCCCTACAGTTGGTCAGGGTCTTGCTGCCAGAGTGGACGGCACTAACCCTAAAGTCCTGGACTTTACACCCTCACTGAAGCACCATTTGGAAACAAGACAAAGGCCTGAGGGGGAAGACTAAAAATGACAAAGTTTTTCAGGGGAATGCCGTTCACCAGGCATGCCAGCTGACATACAGAAATTAGCCAAATACTGGAATTTCTCACAGCTACTCTAAAAATATATACTACCCTCAGAATAGTTTTAGACTTTCTTTTTTCAAGTTACAGATTTGCTTGAAAGTGGGATTTTTTTGTGTGTTTTGTTGTCTTTGGATCCTTCCAGCTTCCAGATAAGCTCACCTTAAAATAAGTGCATCACTGGATTGATCATGGTTTGTTATGCAAATTTTATATGAGACCCATCCCTGCCCCCGACGTATATATTACACAAAAGCACATCTTAAATTCATATGTTACTTTATCTTAAACCCTGTGATTACTTAGGTTGAACTGAGGATCAGAAAGGCTCACCTGAAACTCACACTGCATTCATTATGAGTATTTTACCTTAACATAATTAGAAAGTACCAGGACTAAGCTGGCTTTCGAATAATGTCTAAACAAAAATGGAACAAAGAGAGATCAAAACATAAAGGATTCACATGAGTCAGGTGAGATTCCCATGGCAAGTCACTTGTACACAGCATCATTCCCTCTTACCTCCAAAGAGGAGGAGCGTCAGCAGTAAAGACGAATCTCTACCAGTTCTGTTCTCTGTACTCTTTTCCAAAATGGCCTTGTGACCAACAAAAGCAGCAGTTGATAACTTCCTGCCCATACCTAGATTTAGGATATCCTTGCCACTCAGATCCTCTAATTCAAAGTAAGTGTTATATTTCAAACTCAAAACGTGTTTCTGTGAACAGGAGCATACTGTCTCATGCTCCGGGAAAGTACTATAGGATCTGGCAGTGACACGGAGAACAAATAATACTGTATCAGTGGAGTAATAGCATATGCATACTTAACACAATTGCAAATACAGACCTCTGGTGAAGCGAGACAGGCAAATTTAAATGTTTTGATAGGTGTGTGGGCCACTCATGAGCACATACCCCACTGTAGCTTGACTTGGGAGACATGAATCTGCTGTTCCATCAGTCACTGTCCTTCTATCTGGTCTCACTGTAGAAGTATCTCCCTATCCAAAGGTGATTCTAATGTTTAAGTATTTCTCATACAACACAGGTCCTGTGAACTCAAACCAACTACTTCATCCAAGTGGGCAACCAGTGAAACAATGATCTGTTCTTGCACTAGAGGAAAACTGACTATGCTGGACCAAGTGAGACATGGCTTGCGCATCTCCACGTGGTCCTTTCTAAGTAATTCAGGGTGATTTTGTGTAATTTTTGTCCTACTCTGTTGAGTGTAGAAGCCACCCTTCCCACTCAGCCTCCTGCAAGATGGAAGTCCATCTAATTACTAGCTAGCCTGAGTATCTTCTGTGTGCCAGGAATCTTTACCTAAATGTGAACATTATATGCCTAACCATCCTTGCAAAGATGTGTGTTCTATTACACACCAACATAATTGTCAGTTTACTACGAAATCTTCCATGTAACCTATGTTTGTTAATAGCTATTTTTTTTTCATTTTCTCTACAAGACTTTGTTTATAACATCTCCATTTTGGTCTTTTAAAGGCAGAACCTCTCTTCCCTACATCCCCTCTTTCAAAGAAATTTTCTTCCAACATTGACAAAAACTATTTACCCAACAACTAGATTTTTAAAGAGCAAGAACTAGCTTGGTGACAAGGTTCGTCTGATGGCATCTGCTGAGCTATTTATAGGCTGGGCCTGCAGCTTCTCACTGAGGGGAGCTCTGGCTATTTCTGCCACAGGACTCCAGCCTCTAACTAACCAGGATTTCTGAAGAGCATACTGCTCTTTCCTGGGAAGAGACATTAATTACCACATCGGCCCCAATAGAAAATGACCTCAATTTTAGGGCAACCTTTCTTTTCAGAGTGGAGGAAATTTTTTAAATTACAAAAAGTTAATTCGTCACAAAGAAACATTCTGTCCCTTGACCTCTGAGGAATGAAACAGTCAGTCCCTGCCTCCTTCAGCTTTTTGTTACTGAAGCTGGAGTTAGATAACTGTAATTGAAATTCAGTTGTTCTCTTCGCAATCCCCTCACTGCCTTACAGCTTGCAATGTGACTTACCTAACCAGTCCAAGATTCAGGGGTTTGGGATCCCAACCATCTTTCCATCTCATGGGACTGACTGTCTTACTGGGAACAATACAGCAGTTCCAGCTATGTATTCATTCTGATGTTTTCTCCCCCCTGGAAAAAGTTGTATTTCCTGAAGAAATAGCTAGTAAGCTACATACTTGGAGCTGAAGGGGACTGGCTCCTCCTCACTGTCTCTTTATTGCCCCCTGGCAAGATTTGGGGAACTGCCCTTTTGAACTAGGATCTCTTGATGATCTGATCTCAGAGTTCAGAGTCCTCAGTAAGAATTTGGTTGGCTCCATGTTCCCAGGAAGAAGCAAGTTTTCTAGAATATGTTTATTTGGTTCTCAGAAACTTCCTGCACTCAGGAAAAAAAACCAAAGACCCTAAATAAGGACATTTCTTCTAGTGAAGGGGCAGAGAAGCTTGATGGGGCATTAGTACTCTCAAACAGCCTTATGTCTGTTCAACTATGACCAATGGAATGCTCTAAAAGAAGCCACTTAGAGCCAAAGAGCTGCATAAGACAGTCAGTTGAGAAGTAATAGGTCAAGAATTTGATTTTTATCCCTCTCAGGTTTCCCTTCCTGCTGGCCTTAGGGAGACACTGGTAAACTAGAAATTTTTTTTTTAATTGAAGTATTGTTGACACACATCTTATGTTGGTTTCAAATGTGCAACACAGTGGTTCAGCAGTTACCCACATTATCAAATCCTTATCCTTCTAGTGCAGTTATTATCTGTCAATGTGGAAAGATTAAACTAGAGCTTTTATGGACTTGATTGTTGGAGCTACATCTCTTTTAAGATTCTACATCACAATGCAGCCAAATCCTCATCTGGAAGGCACCACGTGGCAGTGAAAAATACATGGGTTCTAGAGCCAGACAGACCTGTTCTCAAAACCTGGCTGCACACTATGAAAGAACTGGGTGATCGAAGGCAAGTCACAATCTCCCTGAACCTCCAGAGGGAGGGACAGTCATACCCACCACACAGGAGCAAGATCACTAAAGGCCCAGCCACAACCCATCACACACAGTAGGCATGCAACAAATATTGGTTCTCTCACATCTCCTTCCTGACATTTCCACCCATCTGTTGCAGGCTAGTAGAGAATCACTTGGGTCCCAGTTCTCCTATTGACGAGCTGTGAAACCTAGGGCTGCTGCTTTTCTAAGCCTCTGTTTCCACATCTCTAAAATAGAGAAAATGATAATACCTAGTGAGATTGTTGTGAGAAGTACATTTTAAATACATCAAGAGCCTTAAATAAGTGGCCTAAGCTGCTCTGAACCTCTGAGAGTCCCTGATGTTAGCCCATATGGACAGACTAAGCAAGAAACAAAATTCAGTGACAGTTATAGCAAAATAATTGGAAAAAATAACCAGAAGGGAGCTTAGCCAAAAGGCTAACAGTCTAGGCTGGAGTCCCACTGCCTGTTTTCAAATGTATAGGCTCCAATATTTTAGTAACTGATTTGGGGGATATTACTTACCTTACCTTATCTGTATCATGGTTTCTGCAGCCATAAAATGAGGATAGTAATAACCTACTTTATAGGACTGCTCCGAAATACCTGCCTTATAGCAAGTGCTCTGTTAATATAGCTGTCACCAGCCTCATCATACCATGTGACTCTCACAAAAGGAAAGCTAGGTTGTAGTCTAGAATGAAATCCCTTTTATTTTCTGTGTTGAGACAGATGCCATCAGTTATCCAGCTGGCACAGAGAGGCTACCCCTCGGTTTATCCAGTGTTTCTGGGGCCTGTCTGATGGAAGTTCAATGGAGAGGACGTAGTTGGTGGAGTGGCCTGTGGTGGAGAGGATGCCTCTCCGAGCGCTTGTTTTGTAGACTGGACACACATAAATGTTCTCATGCAGAAACATGGCACTTTCCCCAGGTTTCAGCCAAATGATGGGCAGTGGGTCATAGAGGATTTTGGGGAGAGACTCCCCGATCTGCATTGTTTTCCTGTCCCAACGGGCACCTTCTAAGAAGAGTCCTTTTATGTAGGCCCCGTCTTCTGGGTTATGCTCCATGACTGTTTCTTGTGTCGTTACCTGGAAGAGAAGAAGCTAGCATTCTATTACCTGCAACTTTCCTCAGTGGGGTAGCCTAAAGAGATTGGAAAAGTGCAATCCAGCTGCAATGTCTGCCTTTCCCAGGGTGCATCTCCCAAGATATTGGGGCTTCTGTGATAATATTCCTGATTGCCATACGTGAGCCAGGTCTGATTCCTAATCAGCATGCTGCCCTTATATATGGTGTGCATAAAGAATACACTACAGTATAAGTAGGAGGCCACATTAATTGTAACCAGCTTAATGACATTGTACAATTCTTCCCCTTCCTGGACTTGCAGCTATAAAGTGAGGGATTAAATTCAGATGCATGCTAGTTAAACAGTTCCCAGGAGGAGAAACAAAGCCTTGATTTTTAGTTTTTGTCAGTTTCTGGGGTATAAAGACTCCACCCCTGTCAATTTCAGGGTATTAACTATTTAAAAACCAGCTCCACCTGGCTCTAGTGAGTTGATACAGGCTAGTTCCAGCACACCACTGTTTAGATTCAGAGGTGGAAAACTTGAATTAATTCAGGTTAGCATAAAACATAGTGTAGGTATAGGAGAATAAGGAGTGGTGGGGATTATGGTGAATCAGCAGAAGCTCCATTTAAAATTCAAATTCTAATCTTTCTGTTACCGTGAATGGACTATTTTTTCCATTTCTACTTATAAGTACTTATTGCTAGAATAGGTAAAGGCTATTGATTTATATACATATATATAACCAGTATCCAGTCACCTTACAAATTCTATTAATTCCTATGGGTGTGTTTTTAGAGTTTCTTAAGGATTTCTATGTATACAATCATTTCAACATCAAAAAAAGGATGGCTCTATATTTTTTCCAATTTTCATCCCAGTTATTTTATCTTATTACATTGATTTTGGCTTAACATTGTCTTCAAAGACCCATCAAGTTAAGTTCATTCATAAACTAAGACCTAGGGCAACCAGTCTGTGACCTCTGGACTAAATGATCTTACTCCTTTCTCTCCATATATGGACAGTGTGATACTTGACTATTAGCCATTCCTTTGACTTCACTTCAAGCAAAGGACTACCAAAGACCATTAACATCCTTCCAAATGAAGAATTCACCATGTTGAATAAACATCATGGGAGGATGCTTTCATTTTTCTTATTATGATGATAGCAGAGTTTTCCTCTGGAAAGTTCTTTTTATATACAGAGACAAAGCCTTGGAAATCCTCTGATTCTGCTGGAAGTAATTTTTGGAGCTATTTCAAGTCATGCTATACTTCATTTGTACAACCCTCAGGAGCATTTGAGCCTTAAGACATCCAAATGTTTAGACTCATAAGGAAACAGGCAAGATTGCTTTCTCTGTTTGGCCCCTTGATCTGGCCTAACCCAAAGCACCCCTACCTCAAACTCGAATCCAATGTGGTCAATGGGGATGGTGTATTTGCGGGCATAATTCTGGGAGACACCCGTCAAAAAAGACTGTGTGAAGTAGAATCCAGAGATCCAAAAGACCACAGGGGGCCCATTGTCAACCCATTCCTGGAGAACCGCAGAAATAAAAATTCAATATTAGTAACACATTAAAGATATTCAAAGGCAGGTAATACAAATGAATCCCATTAAGAAATATGCTTCTCATTTTTCTTGAAAGGCAGCCTTCTTTTCCCACTTATGAAATGAAAGTACAGGCATATATTTCTACATTAAGAAAAACACAAGTGCAGGCTGGTGTCCAAGATACAATAGAGAATGGTGGGGACTATATTAGTGGGGAATATATGCTTTGTCTAAACTAAGCAACAACTACACACTTCAGCAATAGTTGCCACACAGGAATGGAGGCCTGCTGTTTCAGGTCCTTTTTTTTTTTCAGGACAAACATTTACTTTTACATGTGTAGTAACCCAATGTTTACATGCTAGCTTAAAGGTTTTTAAATTACCAGGTAGCCAAACCAAATATATCTATCAGCCAAATTTGGCCCATGAGCCACCAGTCGGTGACATTTGTTCTAGTTCCTGTCCCTGCCTCCATAGGCTATACTCTCCTCAGGATTTTGATAAGTCTCCTTCCCACCCTCAACTCTGGAGACTGTTTTTGGTAGGTGCTCAATCCAGGATCCTTCACAGCAGCCTGCCTTATTCTGCCTCTAATCTGTCATTTTGGAATGTCCTCTCCACCTGAATGAGAGTGCCAGGTACCCAGTTACCCTGACTCCCAGGTACCTGGAAGAAGGCCAGACGGGCCAGCAGGTCAGCCACATAGCCCCCCAGGGGCTTCAGCGACGGGTAGGATTTGGCCATCCACATGGCTGGCACTTTACCCACAAGCATGCTACTGAAGACATCCTCCAGCTCTGAGGACATCAGGACCTGCCCTTTGATGGCTCGGCCAAGGTTGATGAGGCTGCCGCGAACCACTCTGGTCAGCCTGCAGAACAAGGGAACCAGCTCAGCCAGGCTCTCCAGCCTCATTCTACCCAAGCATACCAACTCCGGGTCCTCTCTGACTTTTCCATCCCTTTAAAAGGTCAATTAATATACATTCATGGTAAAAAATTATAAAGATAAGAAAAAATTAAGTCACCTGTTACCTCACCACCTAAAGATAACTTTGATGCATGTGTTTCCAGATTTTTCTATATGTAAACATTTTTTTATGAGCAGACTATTAATTTTTTATAACCTCCTTTTCTCTCTTAGCATATAGGGGATATCTTTCCAATTCCAAAGAGACCTAAATAGTCCTTTTTAATGACTACAAGGTGTTCTGTTTTATTCAACTATTCCCCTATTGGTGAAGTATGTTATTTCTGGGTTGTTGTCACTGTAAACAGCATGGCTAGGAACATCCATCCATATCAATCTTTGTGATATTTATAATGATTTTCTTACTAAAAGTAGAATTTCTGGGTCAAAGGGTAATGTAGTTTTAAGGCATTGTTCTTTTTATAAACTATGAGGTGCACAGCTGAGAAAAGGCAGCTGAAGGGCAGCTTGGAACATACCAAGACCACCTACCTATCTCTGTGGCTTCTATGTTATGAGGCCTAGCCAAGCCCAGTGGGAATTCACCAGACAGTGCCAAAGAATTTTCCCCAAGAGAGAGCTTCTTATCTCCAAAGATTAATGAAATCCCAGCCAAATGGACACAACAATGATCTTCCTGCATGTGTAACCACTAAATATTCATATCAAAAGGAATTTCAGGGTCAAACATTTGGTGCATGTGCTTGGCTGCAGAGTAAAGGAACAAAGCTACCATCTGAAGGATTATACTACAGACCTCTAACTATTACATCTAACTAAAGACCCACTTTGCAAAAATTTTCTATTCTTGCACCTGTAAGCTCTACTAGTCAAGGTTTTTAGTAGTCAAAAGAACATTTGCCCCAGAAGGCACAAAAATGGTGCCCCTGAATTGGAGGCTGAACTGTTACCTAGTCATCTTGGCCTTCTCCTACCACTGGGTGAACAAGCAAAAAGAAAAGGTAGTGGGGAGGAGCGTTAGAGTAGGCCCAATGCGATTAATCCTAACCGTCACTGGAAAATATGATTGCTGTTACCCTGTTCTCCTGTATTACCATGGTGTATAGCCAGTGATAAAGGCTAATGAAGGCCCCTGTAACCATCAAGGAAGAGCTCCAATGACCTTAGGAGAGAATGAGAGGCAAAGGAGAGAAGCTCTTAGGCCTGGCACCTGGAGGAATGGGGACCACATCCCATCATGCCAAGGGTACTTCATCCTCAGCTCACACCCCATGCTTTTCTTTGTTCCCCATAACGCCAACTGCCTACTGACTCTAGAGAGGAACCCCAACACTGGGGGTAAGCCAAGAAATTCTCATATGACATTCTTCCAGTTCCCTAGTCCTTCAGAGTTAGGGCTGTCCTAAAACTGAGCAATGACCAATCCAGCAAAATGGAACAGTAACACATGGAGAATCTGGAGCAGTAGGAACCTTGCACTTGTGGGCAGAAGTAATGAGTTTCCCCACCTGGCCTAGATGGTCTTTGGGAACTCTTTCAGTTCTGACTACTCATAAGTCAAATCAAGCTGATCCACTGGGCTCTGTGCTGTAGTAACTGGGGAAGTGAAAAGGGATGAGACTAGAAGGCCAGAGACCCTTAGCCCCATGACCAGCCCATAGCACTCTTTCCCTACCTCTGTGGTGGAGGCAAGGGAATGAACTTTCCTCCTCTTTCTTTGTTTACCCTGATTTCACATATTGGCTAAGCACATGGACTCTGGAGTCAGACAGCCTGGGTTCAAACTCAGTTCGGCCACTGAATGACTATGTGACCTTGAGCAAGTTACTTAATCCTTCTGAGTCTCAGTTTCCCTCTCTGTAAAGTGGTGGTAGAGGAATTACTAACTGTGCATATTTCAAATGACTATTGTGTGGTTTGAATGCAAACATTTATACATGGTGCTTAGAGCCATATCTGGCACTAAAGTCTCAATAAAAGTGGCTCTAGAGATTACTTTTACTATTAGCCTGTGCTTGGTATTGGATTTCACCTGACTTTACAGGTGTCACATGAATGAATAGGAGAGAATAAACAGAAGGAATGATTTAACCCTGGGCCAAGGCATGCTGGGGTGGCCCTAATTATAGCCTTCTCTGTGGGTGGGGTAAACTACTTCCTCTCACAGCAACCCTTGTTAAATGTTCATCTCAGTTACTGCCCATTAGATCCTACAGCTCACACTCCAAACCCCAGGATCTGAGTAAGACCATTGGCCCACCTGTTGAATCTGATGAGCTCCTGCTTTAGGACTGTGTTCATCGATTCCTCGTACACCATAGGGTATAACTTCACAATCACTTCCAGGTCGAAGTCATTGGGAAGCTTGGAGAGGATGTCCTGGGCCAGCTCCTCAACCACTTCCTTAAAGTGCAGGCAGGGGAGAGATGAATGAGAAACAAAGGCCCTGGGACTGTGGCTTTGGGTCACCTGAGGCAGTGAGCATTTGTGTTTTTAAACATAGTCTGTAGGACCTTGCTGGAGCGCTCCACAGAAGCCACTTATTCCCGGAGCAAAGGAGGACACCCACCCCCCACTAGCCTTCAGGAAGATACTACCTCCTGGCTTGGAAGGTGAAAAAGCTGAGCACTGAGAGCCTTGTCCTCATACCAAGAGCAGGGCCTGAGGGCCAGGCAGCCTCAGGGCAGGGCTGAACCCTGCAGAGCTCCTCCTGTCCTCAAGGTTACCCCTGGAAGAATCTCTCCCCAGCTCTCACAGCCGGCCCCTAAGGACGAGTTCTTAGTGTAGGTGGGATTCTTGCCAACGACATGAATACCTGGGAAGGTGGTAGGCCATCCCTCAGCACTTATTAAGGCAAAAGCCCAAGGCAGTGGGCTTAGCCAAATAGGGAGGGGACAGGCACAGAGGAACAAGGAGGCATAGGACTTAAGTGTGGGACCTGCGGATCCAGCAGGCTGGGACATACACTTCTTTCCCTCTTCCCACTGTGAGGGGAATTCGCACCATAAACAGACACACCAAGCAGGCTGCTTTATTTTCACACCTACTACCACTTAGCACTATGAACTGGATCAGGAAACCAAATGCAAAATCTGCATCTGGTGTAGGGGGTGAAACATGGCGTAGCTCAGAAGGTGGAGAAGGGAGGGAGAGAAGAGGCTGTGGTGGAGCCAGGAGACGGCGGGTCTGGATGAGAGGAGGAATGCCTGGAAGGGGGTCACTTCCTCTCACTGGACTTGTTTCTCCCTCATCTGTAACTGAGGAGGTGGATGGGGTCTGCACTCGGCAAAGCGTGGACTGAACTTGAAGGCACCCAAAACGATTCTAGGTGTTTCCAGGACATGGAGAAAATAATATTGAATCACATGGTGAGAAAGTCACTCTTTTTTCAAATTTTGGCCACCTTTCTCTTTTTGTTCCTCTCAAGGAGAGAGTCTCAGGTCAGTGCTAATTAAACATCGTCACACTTGCTGATCTTCCCCCTTTTCATGAGAAGCCAGCAAGTCCTCAACGACATCATCTGGGAAGAACCTAAAAACCTTTTAGCTTTCATTTTCTTTTTGTGGCTTCTCATGATTTTATGGAAACGATATTGGGTTTCTATTTATGGTACTGATGGGCTGTTTTCAAAATAAAGGTTTTAAGCAGATATTGGTTTAAATATGATGCAAATAGAGTACAGATGACTTGTGGGTATAGCAATGGATCAGGAAGGTTTTACAGGAAGAGCCAACATTTTGGAAACACTGGTGCTCTTCCGGCTCTGTATTTAGACTCCTAGCAGTCAGGCCAGGGTGTTCATGCCTTTTGTCAGGGGCTTTCAGGACTCTGCTTTTCTTCCTTTTTGGTTATCACCCATAATCCTGCCTGGCCACTAGATGGAAAATTGCCTGGGGGACTGAATTAGGTCTTCAAGCCCTGTTACCTGAGAGGATTCACCACTCCCTCCTGCCTGTCTAGGGAGGGTCAGCAACACCCCTTGAAACAGCTGGTTGGTCTCCTGGTTGTCCTTGGTAATGTCAGCATTCTCGTGGAGGCCGAAGACTTCTGGATGGGCTGTGATGGGGAGGTTCCTGAGATACGCGATATAGGACTAGAAAGGAAATCTTCAGTTGGTACAGTCAGGTTCGCTGGGGTCCCACAGATCATTTGGGGCTCGGCCACACCCAACCCAAGCAGGAGTCACACTGGATTGGTAGCACAGGCGGTACACACACACACACACACACACACACACACTGAGTGAACACACCTTAACCTCTTCCTCAGTTTGCTGGGGATTGAGCATGAAGGCAAATGGGCCTCCCACCCCTGGCTTCCTCTCAGCTCCTCTAGCAGTCCTAGCTTTGAAGTCAGACATTACTGGGTTTGGACCGCACCTCCATTGTAGACTGTGTAACCTTGAGCTATTCACTGAAACCCCAGTTTCCTAATCTGTAAATAGGAGGATAAATGAGGCTTTAAAGGAATAGGGCCTTGGCATATAACAGGCGCTCAATAAAAGTAAGCCCTTTCTAGTCTTCCTTCAGATCCCTTGTATTTTTCCCTTTCTCATTCTCCTATCCAGTTTCTCTCTCTCTTCCCTTTTGCCACCTTCTGAACCTTTGTTTTTGAAGTAGCAATTTCCAGCTCATCTACTAGCAAGACTTCTCCTTAATCATCCTCTCCTCTTCCTGCATAGATGGAGCCCACATTTTGAAAGACCTTCTCTACCAAATACCAGTGTTTGTTAGACAGTAGTAATATCTCTCTTGTAGGCTTTTTGGAATATTGAAGTAGTTTATGGACCCTTCAGGGGGCCCAAGGCTCACCTGGTAGGAGCCATGAGGAGGGATGTAGTAAGTGTCTCCAGGAGCAAGATAGTAATGGTCCTGCTCAATGTCCTTACAGTAGGATGTGGACAGAAGGGACAGCAGGAGACGTCTGTCTTTGTCATCAGTCACTCTGCCTCCGTAATTACATTCTCCTGGAGACAACCAACAAAGGAAGAACTTAACCCAGGGAAGGTCATAATGAACTTGGTCATTAATCTAAAACAGAGGATTCTTCCAGCCAAGGAGCTCTGCTGAGATACAGGGTTGCTGAAACCACACTCAGCTTAGGGTGAGACCAGGCTTTTTTGGTATTATGGTTGCTAAAAAAGAATACATGCTCACCATATTAAAAACTAGAAAATAAGTGAGAAACTGAAAGAAAAACAATACAATCACCCAATAATTCCACCAATGGTAACTATTAACATTTATGTATCTTCCAGACATTTTTTGGTGTACATGTGCATACATGTATATGGGAAAGGCATTACAGAAAGGTGGTTCAGCCCTGGGTTCCAGACCCAGCTCTGCCACTTAACAGCACTTTCTCATCTGTCAAGAAGTAGCAGTAACTGCAGTACCCTTCTTACAAAGTTGTGTTAATAATGCTTATAAAGCATTTAGCACAGTGCTTAGCATACAGCAAGAATTCAGTTAATTATAGCCATTGAAAATACATATATTTTAAAAAATTGAGATTATCCTATATACACTGCCTTGGGAAACCCTACCCCCATCATTAACACCATTCTCTGAGACTCGGGTCTACACTTAGATTTCTATACTTAGTGTTTCTTTGGAGAGGACATGAAGTCCATGTCACCAACCCCAGGACAAATATTAACAGCTGGTCCAGATTCCACCGTGTTTGGTTGCCACTTGGTATTTGGTAGTCAGAGACAACACACTTGTCTGCAAGGAGATACATCTGTGTGTGAGTACAAGGGCTCTCATGAAGGATGGGCTCATCTCCAATTCTAACCATTCCTGGAAGAGGCAGGTCTGCATATAAGAAACAGGAAGTATGATCCAAGTTGGGGGCAGGAGGCCTCAGTTTGTCTGTCTTGGAGGGGTATAAATATCTAAGAGGAGGATCCAGGTGGCTCATTAAGGGAGAAGTAAGCGTCTTAGAGGAAGCTCATACCTACTGAGTAATTTGAGCTCCGCAGAAGCTGGTTTATCTTAACTACAGCATCAAGATTCTGAAGCTCTCTCTGTTGACTTTTCTAGGTCCTCAGCAAAGTTCAGTTTGAACATTATAGCCTGTCCCAGCTGTAAGGAGGTTTATGACAGCACTAGAACCACAATATTAAAGGAAGAGTGGTCCCCCCTGAAGTTAGTGTGGCAGTGCTAGAGGGCACCCTAGAGGAACCCCAAGTGAAGGTAAATGCCAGGCACAGAGTTGTGGTGCAAGGTCCTGCCACCACTCCCTCATGAGCAAATTTTCCTTCAGGGGATATCCTTGTGGGCCCTAAATCTTGTGTTTATGAAGGAAGGTATGTTTCTTTATAGCTACTTATATGTCTACTCTTTGTAGCAAGAGCACAAGTTCCTACAGGGACCAGATGTGCCTTACATCTCTTCTAAATTCTCCCCTGTCCCTGCCACAGGGCTGGGATACCAGATGTCGAATGTTTTGATTTTGGCCTAATTTGATAATCACTGTCCAAACAAGACTAATCTCTTCAGTTAAGTCAGTACAGAATTCTAATGACCATCTGTATCTGATCTTCTTTCCTTCAGGACACATAGAAAAGTTACCCTTCCCTGGGTCCCTTGCAGTACGGTGGGGCTGAGTGACAAGTTCTTATGCATTTAATTCCTGGCATGAGCCCTTTAGTGCTATCTGTGTGGCAGTAGCAACCCAAGTACATGCTGAGATGGTGACATCAAAAGTTGGTGGAACCTTTGCTAACCAGGCCCCTGATAGATAATGATCGTGAGCAGAGACCCTTGCCGATTCACAAAGGACATGTAGAGTGGGCAAGAAATGGGGCTCTGATATCTTACACCCTTGAGGTGGGGAGATTGTTTGTTATCTCAGTCTAGCTAGTCTATCCTGCCTGGTACATCTGGAAAGGGACTATCTTGGTACACCAGTACTAAGACCATATCCCAGGGCAATTTATGTACTCATTCTGTGGTCTGAAGAGGAGCTCAGGGATGTACTTCTGGAATTAGAGGAATATGCATTCTTTGGACAAGTTCTTTCACCAAACTAAGATCCACTGAATTTATGTTGAGTGGGTCACGTGGGTTTTGTTTTAGTAGATGCTGTGTTAAGGTAAGGTCTGTGTGATGTTTTACAACTGAACTTAATCACTCCAGAGCAGGATTTCTAAATTTTAGCACCATTCATATATGGGACTGGACAGCCTTGTGCTGTGGGGGCTCTTGCAGGCGCTGTAGAACATTTAGCAGAATCCCTGGCCTCTACCCAGCAGCACCTCCGTTGACTTATTACAACCAAAAATGTCTCCAGACATTGCCAAATGTCCCCTGTGAGATAAAATAGTCCTTGGTTGAGAACCATTGCTCTGAAGTCTCAGTATCATCAGCTGTAAAATGGGGTCATTGACATGAAGCTCATAAGATTACTGTGAACATTCAAAGTGTATACAAAGTGCCTGCTTCATGACTAGGGAAGGATCCAGACAAACTCCTTAACATGAAGCTGAGGAAGGAACGTGTGTGTGATCTTGAAGATGCCCAGGTTTTTCTGTTGAGCAGCATTTTCAGCTTTGGCCTTGGTATTCCATACCTGAGGACAGCAATCAAAAATTATACATTTACATGTTTCCATATTACGCTCTTGAATATTTTGGGTGACAGATAAAAGGTTGCTGATGGATTGCTCTAATACAAAACAGCAAGTGCCATTTTCACCTCAGGGTACCTCTGCCGAGAATGCTGTCATTCCTCCTTCCCACCACCTACCTGCTTTCTTCCTCCACTTGTAAAACTCCTACTCAACTCTCAAAACCCATCTTTTATGATCATCTCCCACCACTGAGACTTAATCATTATGCCACCTTTCTACTTTATATATGTTTCTCTTGTTGAACTTATCACTGTATTACCATTTCTTTCTATTTTTTCTCCCTTTTAAGACTGTGAACTCTTTCTGGGTAGCCATTCCTGGAAGAGGCAGGTCTGCATATAAGAAACAGGAAGTATGATCCAAATTGGGGGCAGGAGGCCTCAGTTTGTCTGTCTTGGAGGGGTATAAATATCTAAGAGGAGGATCCAGGTGGCTCATTAAGGGAAAAGTAAGTGTCTTAGAGGAAGCCTTAGTTTTCTTGTTTTTGTTTTACAATATCCAGCATGGCGAACAGCATCAGTAAGAGCTCAGTGTTTGCTGAAAGAAAGATGAGTGAGTAAATAAATGAACGGAGATGGGAGCAGAGGAGCAGGAGTGTGGAGCAAGATACTGGAGGTTTATAGCTGCAAAGCCTCCTCACATAAATACCTGTTAGGTAGGTCAGAGCATCAAATGGCACCTCCTCATAGTCATTCAGAAACATCTGGATCTGCCGCATACTAATCCTCAGGTCCGATTCATTGAATTCATAAGGAATATTCCAACCTGCATAAGGCAGAGAAGAATTAGACGCTTAAGTGCCAAGAGCTCTTAATTTCAACCCAGAGATCGAGCTGGTGGAGGGAAGCATCATCATGGATCAAGAGCCTCTTCCAGCCCCATGAATATCAAGCACCAGACCAACTATTAGCCTTGACATTTTACTGCCAACATGGGAGCCATTCTGCCTCAGAAAACATCCATTCTAAAATCAATTTCCTTATGGATCTCCCCATGTTTTTAAGGAAGATGTTAACATCCCGGGATTTGTGGAATGAGAATTATTCACCCTGGCTGGAATACTGTAAATGCACAGAGCTCCAAAAATAACACTAAAGCATAGCCAGAGAGCAGTATCTATAATGGGCAGCAGAACTAAGTAAGCTTTGAGAACTGTCCTCCTCATGCTCATGAGAGAATTGGAGGGCCAGCCTTGAAGAAGCTACCATTTGAATTTTCAAGGACATAACGATAAATGCCCAGTGGGGCTTGGCAAGTTACATACATGTGGAACTGGGACTAGTATAAGACAGCGGGGTATGGTGGGGCCTGTGCTTGATGATGTTTAATTTCCTCCTGAACATTCACATTCAAATAAAAAATATAACAAAATAATAACATTTGCACTCTGGAAAACAAAACACAACTAGACTTGGTGGATTTTTGTAAGTCTGGCAGGGTGGGACAATGTGGTATATGAAAGGCAGGTGCAGAGGGAGTGTCCTTCTTGGCTGTCTCCTCCCTGCACCACTTGGTGGAAGGGTCAGGTGGTCTGTGGAGATAACTGGGGCAGGGTGTGGGGAGATAAGGAAAGGAAGTGGAAGCTCAGAGAGCATCACCAAGAGGACAGTTTGCCTCCTTATCTAACCTAAGAGAATGACTGAGAATATCCTGAGGTGGGTCATTTCAAGGCTCTTAAACACTCTTCCTAGGGAAGAGAAAGGTAACCCACGCTTAAAACCATGATAATATGGGGTCTGTATTTAGCAGTCTGACGACCTACCCTAACAAGAGCATTAAGTTAATATTGACGTAGGCCACAGCTAGGTCATGTTAATAAAGAAATTTCTATTTTTCAGTAAGAAGCACTGACAAATGTCCCAGCTGTATTTTTTTCATTGCATATGTAAAGAGAACTACCTAATATATTATAAATTACCTAGTGACAACTCCCTGGAGAATGGCCATTGCCTCTGATAGGCAAATCCTTCTCAAAGGGAAGGGCCTGCAATCTTCTCATTATCACATTACTTCAGTACTTAGGGGACCTCTGATTTTGGAGCATCACCTCTTTCCCTGGTTAGAGCGTTGCCAGATTTATCAAATACAAACAAGCACACTCAGTGAAATTTTAATTTCAGATAAACAGTAAATCATGTTTAGTATAAGTATGTCCCAGATAATTGCATGGAACATACTTACTCTGTATTTTACTAGCAACCCTATCTGAGTATAAATGTGAACTCACCCACACCTGTCTGTGGTCTTTCCCCTAGGCAACCCAGGTACGCTGTCATTGCTTACCTAGGGGTCCGAAGTTTCTCCTCTCTTGAACGATGCCATGAAAGAAACACAGACCAAACAACAGCTTTTGCCACATCACTGCCTTTTCACAGCTTTGGAAGAACACAGGATCTGAGATGGGGTCATTTAGGTAGGAGCGTAAAAGGTTGGCCCGGAGCCCTTTGGGGGGCTCATTGGTCATTTTGATCCCATTTTGGAGGATGCTGACTGGAAACTTCTCTGATGGATAGCTGGTTAACCAGAGTCTGGAAGAACAACAGACTTAACTAGACCAATGCAGTAAATTATATTGGAAAACAGTAACAAAAAATTAGAGTTGCCATTTATTAAGTATTACTAGATGCTGAATGCCATGCAAAGAATTTAATATGTGTTCCTTCATTTACTTTAATCCTTACAGCCACCCTAAGTGCAGGGATTTACTATTCCTTTTTCCCAGTGAGGAAAATGAGACATGAAGAGGTCAAGAGGATTTTCAAGGACACACTATACAGAAGCAACTGAAATGAGATGTGAACTAGGGGCTCTCTGACTCCTAAGGCCCTCTCTTAATGACCATGCCACACTCCTCCCCTGCTGGACTATCTGATCATCTACTGTGGTTAATTACTGTACCCAGCCATATAGTACTATACGTAGTCAAGTGCTATTCCCAGGGGTGGCCCAACTGAGCATAGCATTGTTTCTATTGCCTTAGCTTTTAGATACTCACAGCCTTGTTGCCAGGGGAAGAAATGGGGGCTGGGAAGGGGAGAAAAGCAAACAGAATCCTATAATATAAGGCATTATAAAACCAAGACTGCAGGAAGGGAGGGAAATATCAGGCTGTGGGGATCCACAGTAAGAAGAGGTTTCAATGGGTTGGAGAGAGCAAAAGTCTGCAAACTACATCCAGGGAGCTGAATCCAACCATAGCCTGTTTTTATAAATAAAGTCTTATTGGAACATGGCTTACTCCTTCACTTCCATATTACTTACGGGTGCTTTCCTGCTACAGTGGCAGAGTTGAACAGTTGAGGCAGAGTAATAAGACCTGCAAAGACTAAAATATTTACTATCTGGAGCTTTACAGAAAAAGATTGCTGACCTCTGTCACAGAGGAAATGGCATTTGAAATAGTCCTTGAGAAGAATGGAAGATACTTCAAGATATAACAGTTTATCTATGTCCAGACAAGATGGGAACATATGTAGAATATTTAAAAGGAAAAAAATTATAATTTTACTACCTACAGGTTAACATTTTGGCATACTGTCTTCCGGGATTTTATTCATTTGTTTTCCCTACCCAAGCCCAAGTTACAGACTCACATGGTATCCTGTTTTGTTTCATTTTTGTGGTTTTTTTTTTTTTTTTGCTAGACATTAAAGTGGTTTCTGACAGATGGATTTGGGGATGGAAGGCCATTAAAGACAGGACACAGGCTGAGTAAGAGCATGGAGAAGGGAAAGTCAGGGCTGTGGCAAGGTTTGGTGGGTAGTCTGCTAGTCATGCGCAAGGCTGAATGAGGCGGAAAGAGGCCATGAACTAGTGAGGCTGACTTTGGGCTGCAGATGGGTGATGTTTAGCTCATACCATGTAAACCAACACAATGCTGTAACACATTTTTGAAGCAGCTGCCAACCTTTAAAAATCTAGGGCTTTCTTTTAAAATTCTAGATTTTCATCTTCCCTTTAAAACAGTCAGAAAATCTGATCACAAAGGCCTGCATTCCTACATGGCAACAGTAGGCTAGTGTTAGACAGTAACTGCTCTTCTCTATAGGGCATGTACTTCTAGTTCACTGCGGTCTCTACCTGTTGCTATGGTGTCCAACACTGTGGTGGACTACCCGTGATGATTGCTATTATACTGTGCAAAGTGGAGTATTTCTTGTGCTTAGTATAAGTATTTCTTGTGGAGTATTTCTTGTCCTCTTTGCCCATTTATGTTACATTTTTGGCTCCTGTAGGCACTTGTGTTCATGACTTTTAGGTTAAGACCATATTACAGAAGATGCTAAAGGTCAGCATGAAAATTTTGTCTTCATTTTGTCATTGATGGTCAATGAACCAACTTACCATCCCAAACAAAACAGAATTCTTGAAACTAATGAGTCCCCCCTCAAATTCTTACATGAATCTTACATGAACACAATCAACTATGGCCTAATCTGGCTTTGTAAATAAATACCAAACACTTTCCTATTTTCAGGCAGACATGACTAAAATAACCAGCAAGCTTTATTGCCTAGAGCAAGAGTTGGCAAACTTTTCCTGCAAAAGATAAACAGTAAATGTTTTTGGCTTTTCAGGCCATATGGTCTCTATCACAACTACTTGCAGCCTGAAAGTGGTTATATGAGTGAACATGGCTGTATTTCAATAAAACTTTATTTATGGACACTGAAATTTGAATTTCATATAATTTTCATATGTCATGAGATACTCTTCTTTTGATTTTCTTCCCAACCATTTAAAAATGTAAAAACTATTCTTAGCTTGCAAGATATACAATAACAAGCAGCAGGCTGGATTTTGGCTCGCTGACTGCAGTTTGCTGACCCCTTGCCTGCAATACGAGAATCGCTGCACCTTAGAGTTGCAAGGGTCTTTGAAGTCTGTCTGGTTCATCTCATCACTCTGAAACCCAAAAGCTCAGGACTAGACTTGCTAGGCTTTAAAGTTCACAAAAAAAACCAAATAGCTGTTTCCAATGTTGATTAAAATTCCACAGAGCCCAAGAAATATAGGATTAGAGCAAGAACAACAGTACTTAGACTACAGGTGGGATTTTTTTTTTAGACAAATAATTTTTAGAAATCAGATTTGCTGACATTGAGTCTACCTTCTCAGACACATCTCCTATCACTGCCCAACAACAACTTCTCACAGCATATACTCCAGAGCCTAGGATAACTTCTCAGTGTTTCCTTAATATGCATCTTTGCTTTTGCAAATGCTGTCCCTTCTGCCTGGAGTGTCCTTCCTGGCAAACTTCTATTCATCTTTCAAACCCTCCAGGCCTTCCCCAACTTTCTGTTCCTTTTTCTGTGCTCCATGGTTCTTGTTCAAACAAGTACAGCATGTATTGTATGGTATCAGTATTATTCATCTATGGTCTGTCTTCTGCTAGACTGAGAACTTCTTAAGGGCAGAACTGTGTCATCTTTGTATTCTCAGCCTCCAGCATGTCTGGAGCTCAAGCAGTGGAGTGGGGGTAGCATCTCACCTGAATCTGATGTTGGTGCTTTCAGGAACAATCACCTCCTCACAGATCTTCTCCAGTGCAGGCATCCAGCTTGTGGCCAAATGGCAATTCTGTAAGACCACCCAGGTACCATCTTTGATGGCAGTGTTGATCATTTTGGCAGCAATAGAACCTTGGCCTTGGCCAAGGGAGATAGTCTGTGTTCTGGCACCTCCCATGCCAAGATCATCAGCGAACTTCATCAGGCCTGAGACCAGGAAAAAAAGGGGCTTTTGAAAGAGGTCATAACTGCCAAAGACCATATGCACAACAGCAACACAGAAGAGGGTTACATGAGAAAATTCAGGACTCAGGAAGAAACTTGCTGGCTTCTGTTAATTACAAAATAAGTATCTCTCTGAGGAAGCTTTAGACTTCTGGTAAGATGGTGAACCAAAGTACTATTGATTCCTCTTTTCCTCTGAACACAAAGACATTCTTGATTTTTTTTTAAAATTACACAAACTGCAAAAAAAAATCATAGTTTGAAAGAGAAATTCCCAGATTCCAAAAAATGAAGTAGGAACTCAAAACTAAAGAGGTTAGCACATAACCAAAGAACTAGGAACTGGGTTTTTACAAATATATTTTACTAGGAAAAATAGGCATTTGCACAGTGAAATTTCAAGTTTTTCACTTCTCTCTTTCTCAAAGGCAGTCAATATTACTAGCTTTTTGTGAATCCTTCCTGATATTTTATGCATTAAATAAATGCAGATATTATACTTACATGAACTGTGGAATAGCTACATTTTCTTTTTTTCCTTAGATCTTTTCTACATCAGTACACATATAAAGACCTTATTCTTTTTCATGGTTATGTAATGTTTCACCACTGGAAAATACCATCCTTTATTTAACCAGTCTAGAGACAGAATTTGTCCATGGGAGATATAACTTTGTACTCATTACAGGTGTGGTGCTGGAACTAAGGCTGTCATTAAAGTTAGGATCTCTCAGGGCTGTACCTTCATGTTAAGAGGTCCAGAAATCTGGCCACTGACTCAAGATGCAATGTGGAATTAGACCAGATGGACTTAACTGATATATACAGAACTTTCCACCCCAAAACAGCAGGATACACATTTTTCTCAAGTGTACATGGAACGTTCTCCAGAACAGGTCACATATTAAGACACAAAAAGAGCCTCAATATGTTAAAAAAGATTGAAATTGTATCAAGCATCTTTTCAGAAAACAATGGAATGTAATTGAAATCAATTACATGAAGAAAATAAAAAAAAACTTCACACAGGGTGGCTAAAAAATCAAGAGATCAATGAACAAAGAGGAAATCAAACAATACATGGAGACAAAAGAGAACAGAAACACAACGGTTCAAAATATGTGGGATGCAGCAAAAGTGGTTCTAAGAGGGAAGTCCATAGCAATACAGGCCTACCTCAAGAAACAAGAACAATCCCAAATAAACAATCTAATCTCACAACTAAAGGAACCAGAAAAAGAACAAAGTCCAAACTTAGTAGAAGGAGGGACATAATAAAGATCAGAGCAGAAATAAATAAAATAGAGAATAAGAAAATAGAAAAAAAATTAAAAACCAAGAGTTGGTTCTTTGAGAAAATTTTAAAAAATAGACAAACTCCAACCCAGGCTTATCAAGAAAAAAAGAGGACACAAATAAACAAAATCAGAAACAAAAAAGAAGTTACAACTGACTCCATTAAAATTCAAACACTTACTTATAAGAGAATTCTATGAAAAATTATATGTCAATAAACTGGACAACCTAGAAAAAAATGGACAAATTCCTAGAAATGTAAGAAATCTTTGAAAACTGACTGAAGAAGAAAGAGAAAATCTGAACAGACTGATTACCAGTAACAAAACTGAACTGGTAATCAAAACACTCCAAACAAACTAAAGTCCAGAACCGGATGGCTTCACAGGTGAATTCTACTAAACATTTAAAGAAGAGCTAATACCCATCCTTGTTAAAGTATTCAAAAACACACACACAAAAAAAGGAGGGAATACTTCTGAACTCATTCTACAAGTCCAGCATTACTCTAATACCAAAACCAGACAATGACAATAGAGAAAAAGAAAATTACAGACCAATATCCCTAATGAATATAGACACAAAAATCCTCAACAAAATTCAGCAAACCAAATGAAAAAATGGATCAAAAGGATCATCCAACACAACCAAGTGAGACTTATTCCAGGGATGCAAGAATGGTACAGTATTTGTAAATCAAACAATATGACATACCATATTAACAAAAGGAAGGGTAAAAACTGTATGATCATCTCAACAGATCCTGAAAAAGCATTTGATAAAATTCAACATCTATTCATAATAAAAAACTCTTAACAAAATAGGTATAAAGGGAACATGCCTCAACATAACAAAGGTCATATACCACAAACCCACAGCTAACATCACACTCAATGGCAAAAAGCTGAAAGGTTTTCCTCTAAGATCATCAACAAGGCAAGGATGTCCACTCTCGTAAGTTTTATTTAACACAGTACTGGAAGTTCTAGCCACAGCAATAAGACAAGAAAAAGAGATGAAAGGAATCCAAATTGGTAAGGAAGAGGTTAAACTGTCACTATTTATAGATGACATGATACTATACATAGAAAACCCTAAAGACTCCACCAAAAACTATTAGAACTAAAAACTGGATTCAGCAAAATCACAGGATATAAAATCAATATACAGAAATCTGTTGCATGCCTATATACTAAAAAAAAACTAGCAGAAAGAGAAATCAAGGAAACAATTCCATTTACAATTCCATCAAAAAGAATTAAATACCTAGGAATAAACCTAACCATGGGGGTGAAAGAACTGTACTCTGAAAACTATAAGACACTGATGAAAGTGAAGAAGACACAAGTAAATGGAAATCTATCCCATGCTCATGAATAAGAATTAATATTGTCAAAATGGCCATTCTGCTCAAAGCAATTTACAGATTCAGTGCAATCAACTTCAAACTACCAAATGACATTTTTCAATAAGATAGAGCAAATAATCCTAAAATTTATATGGAACCACAAAAGACCCTGCATAGCCAAAGTAATCTTGCAAAAGAACAAAACTGGGGGTATCATGCTTCTTGACTTCAAGCTATACTACAAAGCTATAGTAATCAAAAACAGTATGGTACTGGCACAAGAACAGACCCATAGATCAATGAAACAGAATAGACAGCCCAGAAATAAACCCACACATATATGGTCAATTAATATATGACAAAGGAGAAAAGAATATACAATGGGGAAAAGACAGTCTCTTCAATAAATGGTGTTGCAAAAACCGGGCAGCTACATGCAAGAGAATGAAACTGGATTACACCCTAACGCCATACACAAAAGTAAACTTGAAATGAATTAAAGATGTAAATATAAGACATGAAACCATAAAGCTCTTAGAAAAAAACAAAGGCAAAAGTATCTTGAATATAAGCATGAGTAATTTTTTCTGGACATATTTCCCCTGGCAAGAGAAACAAAAGCAAAAATAAACAAGTGGGACTACATCAAACTAAAAAGCTTCCATACACCATCAACAAAACAAAAAGGCAACCTACAGTATGGGAGAATGTATTCATAAAGGGTAGATGCAATAAGGGGTTCATATCCAAATTACATAAATAACACATATGACACAATACCAAAAAAAAATAAATAACCCAACTAAAAATTGGGCAGAGTACCTGAATAGATATTATTCCAAAGAAGATATACAGATGGCCAAAAGACACATGAAAAGAGGCTCCACATCACTACTCATCAGGGAAATGCAAATCAAAACCACAATGAGATATCACTTCACACCAGTCAGAATGGCTACTATCCAAAATAACAAGTGCTGATGAAAATGCAGAGAAAAGGGAACCCTCCTATGCTGTTGGTGGGAATGTAAACTGGTGCAGGCACCATGAAAAGCATTATGGAGGTTCCTCAAAAGACTAAAAATAGAAATACCATACAACCCAGTAATTCTGGTTCTAAGAATTTACCCAAAGAAAACAAAATATCTCATTTGAAAAGATATATGCACCCTGCTGTTTGTTCCCACATTATTTACAATAGCCAAGATATAGAAGCATCCAGAGTGTCTGTCAACAGTTGAATGAATAAAAAAGATGTGGTACATGTATACAATGGAATATTATTCATCCATAAAAAGCAAGAAATCCTGCCATTTGTGACAACATGGATGGACTTAGAAGGTATTATGCTAGGACTTAGAAGGTATTATGCTAAGTGAAATAAGCCAGGCAGAGAAAGACAAATACCATATGATTTTTATCTGTATGTGGAATTTAAAAACAAAACAAAATGAACAACACAGCAATAGACTCACAGACACTGAGAAGTGCATGGTGGTTACCATGAGGGGATGGGGGTTGGGGTGGATAGGTGAAATAGGTAAAGGGGATAAAGAGGTACGAAATATCAATCATAATATAAATTAGTCACAGGAATAAAAGTGCAACATAAAGAATATAGTCAATAGTTCTGTAACATCTTTCTGTGTTGACAAATAGTTAACTATACTAGTTGGGTGAGCATTTAATAATGTAGATAACTGTTGTATCACTATGTTGTATACTTGAAACCAGTATAATATTATATATCAACTACACTTCAGTTTTTAAAAATTAAAAAAAAAGAAAAAGAAGCAATGTGGAAGCCTGTCACTGGCCTGGAGCTTCAATAGAAAAAATAAACAATTCTCTAGTAAGAAATCAAAACACCAAGCCTATGCCACATGTGGATGAGGAGTGTGGATTTACAGTACACTGTGGCATGGGATTCCCAAGTTGAGAAACTTAGCATAAGACTGAACCAGAATGGGAACCCTCCTACACTGTTTGTGGGAATGCAAATTAGTTCAACCATTGTGGAAAGCAGTATGGAGGTTCCTCAAAAAACTCAAAGTAGAAATACCATTTGACCCAGGAATGCCACTCCTAGGAATTTACCCTAAGAATGCAGCAGCCCAGTTTGAAAAAGACATATGCACCCCTCTGTTTATCACACCACTATTTACAATAGCCAAGAAATGGAAGCAACCTAAGTGTCCATCAGTAGATGAATGGATAAAGAAGATGTGGTACATATTCACAATGGACTATTATTCAGCCATAAGAAGAAAACAAATCCTACCATTTGCAACAACATGGATGGAGCTGGAGGATATTATGCTCAGTAAAATAAACCAGGCGGAGAAAGACAAGTACCAAATGATTTACCCCATTTGTGGAGTATAACAACAAAGAAAAAATACTGAAGGAACAAAACAGCAGCAGACTCACAGAACCCAAGAACGGACTAATAGTTACCAAAGGGAAAGGGACTGGGGAAAATGGGCGGGAAGGGAGGGATAAGAGGGAAAAAGGGGCATTAAGATTAGCAGATGTAATGTTGGGGGGGCACGGGGAGGGCAGTACAACTCAGAGAAGACAAGTAGTGATTCTATAGCATCTCACTACGCTGATGGACAGTGACTGTAATGGGGTTGGTGGGGGGGACCTGATGAAGGGGTAGTTTAATAATCGTAATATTGCACATGTAATTGTAAATTAATGATAATAAAATAAATTATATTTAAAAAAAAAGAAACCCATCTAAAAATCATTTAAGAAGGAATACAAAGCATATAATTCAGAGCACTATGAAAAAGAACATGAATTTAAGACAAAACAAACAGAACTTCTAGAAATAGCACTGTAATTGGAGATAAAAACCAAAGCATTGATTAAAAGAGCAGGTTAGATATAGCCAGAAAGAGAATCAGTGAACAGTAAAGTCTGCAATGATTCACCCAGGAGTGATGGGCCCCCACAGCACCCAGATTGCAGTCTCCAAACACTGTGGCCTGTTAAAAGAACTGGAGTCCTTGGGGAAACATTTGTGCAAGATGAGTCTGGAATATATGGTAGTTCTACATAGTAAGGAAGCTATCAAAAACGAATGGGGTTATATGGGAAGGATATAGGCATAAAGGTGCTCCCATAGGCCAAAGACTGAATAATTTGAGAATCAAAAATAATGATAGCAGAGGAGTGAAACACTACTATATTTGAAACATCCAGTATGTTAAAATCCACGCATTCACAATGGTCCAGAATAAAACCTTACTGCCTAACTAACTCTGGAGGTCATGGGGTACCAATTCATTATCCTGGAAACTGGTAAATAAAGAGAAAGAACCAAGCATCTATTCTGCCTGTCCTTTTTGAACTATATTCAGAGTAAATATAAAAGAGCTGAAAAAATGGAAATTCTTCTTTACAGAAGAGTTCCAGCTAATAAATATAAAAGGAATGACAGAACTAAAATACCACTATTTTGCATCCCCTAATGAAATAATGGATCTGGGTAATGATTTTCTAAGGCCGCTAAGACCTGTAGTAGGTCAGTGGTTCCCAATATTGGCTGCACGCTGGAATTACCCAAAAAGCTTCATAAAACACAATGCCCAGGCCTCACCCACAAAGATTTTAATTTAATTGGTCAAGGGTGTGGCCTGTGCATTTAAGATTTTTCTTAAAGCTCCCACGATTCCACTGTGTAGCCAGGTTGAGAACCACCACATTTGGTGACAGGCTGGTGGGAGACTTTATAAGGGGGGTGGTAGAGGAGTGGGGAGGTGGGTCACACTGACAACACCTGAACCCACTGATCAGTCTCAATCGGGAGAGACAACCAGACAGTACATGCCACCTAATGTGATATGCTACAGGGACACAGTACCCGCCACATTTCCTGGGAAGTACTCCCGGGTGAATCTGATTGGGCCTCTAGTGCAGATGAACAGGAATACGCTACTTTTTTTGGATGTAAGCAGCCCCATCCTCTCCCTGCACAATATCATGATTTTACAGACCACCTTCCTCTATTTCTCTTCTTTAGCCTTCCTGGTTTTTCCCTACTTTCTCTTGTTTAAATCAGCCCCATAAAGGACACAAAGGAAAAAGTAAAGGTAGCAGAAGGGGGTTATGAACTGTCCTTTGACAATAACATTTTGGTGTAGGAATCTGGAAAGGGTACCAGTATATTTCAGCTCTTCCTGCGACTTCCTTTATGTCTGGATCAGGATACATGTCAAAGTCTTTGGCTTTCAAGGGTCAACGTCAATCTTGTCATTTGCATTTCTGGTACCCTTTTTCATTCAGCAACAGAAGAAACTGAAGTTTTGAGATTACCCCAACAGAACAGAAAATGAATTTATTCTTATCAACAACTCTACCCTTTAACATTCACGAATGATTTCCAGAATGATATACGAACTGGTAATAGTGGTTACTTCTGGGAGGGTTAGGAGGCAGATGGGTCTTTCACTCCATAGAAGGGCTTCTCCACCTTGGTACTACGGACATTTGGGGCCAATAATCCTTTGCTGTGGGGAACTGTCCCATGCAGTGCAGGGTGCTCAGCACCATACTTGGCCTCTACCCACTAGAAGCCAGTAGCACTCCTTAGTTGTGATAACAAAAATGTTTCCCCACTTTGCCAAATGTCCCTTCAGGGAGCAAAATGGCCCTGGGTCAGTCACAGTCCTATACATTTTTGCACTGTTTTTTTTTAACTACATACAATATTAATTATTCAAAACATTTTTAAAAAATTAAAAATTGAAAGAAAAAAGCCTAGCTGAGACAAGCAATAGTCAGAGAAGATGGTTTATGACAAAGATAAAAACCTAGCAGCCTGCTGTCTAAATCTAGCCCCAGAGAGGTCCTCACAAATTTTTTAAGAAAAAAACCCCAGATGATCTGACCCATCCTGGGCTCACATTACCAGATGGCACAATGCGTGGGAGCTGAGAGCAGCTGCCGCTCAAGCCCCAGCTTAGCCTGTTCACTGCAGGCCTTCTAAGCCATCTGAGTTTGAGATTCATGCTGTAAGGGACATGATATTGTCATCCATCCATGCAGTCTGGGCATTTCATGCTCTTTACACAACATTCTGCCATTACCTGCCATTGGGTCTGCACCTGGAGACAACACAAAAATCAGTGGTGCACAACAACTGGAGTCATTGTAGGATCCCTGGAGATCAAATGTAGGGGCTTCGATATACACGTTGCCCATGTTTTCAGCAATGAACTCCCGAATGGCTGGAACTATCTTGTCAGGTCGCAAACATCGGAGGATCACCATCCTCTCCAGTCCTTGAAGGAACTTCCAAGATCCTGGGAACGTCTCCTTATGGGGCCAGGCCGAGTCATAGACAAGCTTCCATTGATCAGCATTTTGTTCCAAATGTTCCATCAGGCCCTTCAGTTTGGGCAACGCAGATGCACGAACCACTTCTGCCCATGCCTTCTCGGACAGCCATTCAGGAGCCGGGTTGGGGAAGGGGTTGTCCAGGGCAACACCTCCGGTTAGAAGGAAGTACCAAATCTCCTCATTAATTAGCTTTTTCTCTTTGAGGATACCAATGGTCAGGAGGAGGGAGAAAAGCAGCTTGTCCTTTTCAAACAAAGAGCGGCAGACGTTGTTGTAGATGCTGAGGGTGAAGTGTTCGATGATGTACTCAATGCGCAGGTCCAGTTCTTCACTCTTCCTGCTGTGGGAGAGGGAATGCTCGTAGAGATTTATGAACCATGTCAGGGAGTACTGGTACATCGGCTCAATGTTGGCCAGCTCAGAGATACAAAAGAAGATGGTGGCAGAGTGGATGGCCACTGGCTTGTAGCCCATCCGAGTCTCATCGATCTGTGTTTCTGTCATTGAAGCGATTTCCTGTTTCTCAGAGATTTCTTCAGACAGCAGTTTTGAGGAGGACAAAACTTTGATGGCAGTCTCATCCTCGAGGATGTTGCCCTCAGACAAGGAGAGGACCTCCAAGATCTTATCTTCTATGTCTTTCAGCTGCCTTTTGTTCCTGGCACTTTCCACGATCAGCTTGTTCTTTTTCTCTTCCAGTTCTGGTTTCTCCTTGGTGGCCACGATGCCGAGGAGTTGATCTTGGAGACCCAGGGGTGTGATCATGAAGTTGAGGAGGCAGACTTTCACAGCAACTTCAGGGAGGTAATGTGGGTTCCTCAAACGGGTTGTGATGTATAACTTAAAATCCTGAGAGTATTCGATGATGTTTTCACCCAGCCTCATGTACTCGACCCCTTGTTGCTTGAATGTGGACTTAAGCAAAATGGGTTCAATGAAGGCATCCAGCTCTTCCCCAACATTTTCTAGTAAGACAGGGGTACCAAACTGCAAAGCATTTTCCAGTGTTCTCACATAGTTGGTATCAGAGAACTTGATGACTGACAGCTTATTTGCTTTCTCCATGTTTTTGATCCACTTATTAGCTTGACCCTGAGGATCAATCATTAAGGCCCAGCGTCTGGAATTGGACACAATGATGCCATTGTCAATGGAGAAGGAGTCAATGGGCAGCCCAGCAATCTGCCAAGCATGGATTTTTACGGGATCCCCTAATGTGTTGCTAAGACTGAAGTCACTGGAGCTGGGGATGACCTTGTCCTTACATTGGGCCAACCACTGCTTTTGGCACTGAGCCCGGTAATCTACTGTAAAAGCCCCCAAGTAAGCCACAATCCCCGAGGAGACCAATACATCCCCTGTCAGATTAGTATATTGGATCCACAGCTGCCAGGCAGCTTCTGTCCATCTGTCCTTCTCTCCCCCAAGACCACTGATCAGCTTTTCTGCCCTGATCAGCTTTTGGGAACAGAGTTCAATGTTTTCCTCCAACATCTTTTTCTTGGTATTCATCTCTTCAAAGTCATTGTTCAGGGCCTGGAGGCAGTCTTCCACCAGCTTCAGCTCTGCTCGCTTCTGGTTCAGTTCCTGCATCTGAATGTCCAGTTTCCCCTCGGCCTCCTTTAGCCGCTCCCGCTTGGGAGCCACCACTTTAGCCACACGATCGTACACCTCCATGGCCCTCACCCACTTGCACAGACCCTCGCAGGCAGATGACACATTTTTAATGACAGCTGGCTGGAAATCTGGGTGATCAATAAACCTTTCCCGGATCCGCTTCATGATGACTAGGGGGATGTTGTCTTTGTCATATGTCTTAAGGCTCTCCAAGAATTTCAAATCCCCAAGAATCTTTCTTGATACCCCCCAATAATCTTCTATCATTTTACCTGTTTGGGACAAGAAATGGACATAAGACTATTTTTAAGACACTCTGGCTGAAGGCGGAAAAAGACAAATACATAAGATTTCACTTACATGTGGAATCTAAAAACAAAACAAAATGAACAGAATAGACTCATAGACACTAAGAAGTGACTGGTGGTTACCATGGGGGAGGGTTGGGGTGAAATAGGTGAAGGGGATAAAGAGGTACAAAATCTCAATTATAAATTAGTCATGAGGATGCAAGTGCAGCATGGAGAATATGTCAATGATTCTATAATATCTTCCTTTGTTGACAGATAGTAACTGCACTAGTTGGGATGAGCATTTAATAACATAGATCACTATGTTGTACACTTGAAATCAATATAATATGTGTATCAACTATACTTAAAAAAATTTTTTAAAGACATTCTGACTGAGACTTAAAGCCTTTTCAGTGGCTACTCCTCATTTGGGGAAAAAAATCCAAGGTCCTACACCAAGGCTTTTCAGGGCATAGAAAAATACTCTGTATGATACCATAATGGTGGATACATGAAATTATATATTTGTCTAAACCCCTAGAATGCACAACACCAAAAGTGAACATTAATGTATACTATGGACTGTGGGTAATACTAATGTCAGTGTAGGCTCATCAATTATTAACAGATACACCTCTCTGGTGGGGGATGTCAATAATAGGGGAGGCTGTGAGGATGGGGGAAATAAGGGAAATCTCTGTACCTTCCTGTCAATTTTGCTGTGATCTTAAAACTGCTCTAAAAATATAAAATCTAAATAAAGAAAAGTCTGTGCTCCCCACCATGGTTTGGGAGGCCCACTGACCTCACCACCTCATCTTTTCTTTGGTCCCTAGACATCAGTCATTAAAGACCTTCCTTCAACTGCTCGATGAGCCATAATTCCTACAATGAGCTCTTCACCTTGGCTGTCCATGGCATGTGGCTGGTTCCTGACCAGACTTGAGGATCATTCTAAAAGCCACCTCCATAAAGAAGTTTCCTTAGTTTTCCCTCACTAAGGTGGGCTCCTCCATCCTCCCACAGCATTTTCTTTCATCTCAGCTGCCAGAATGTCCATTTCCTTTATAGCATTTATCACAACCTATATATATTTTTTAGTTGTTATTGTCTGCCTCTCCCTTGAAATGGCAAGCGTCTGCTGTGTTTACTACAATCTGGCACAGTGCCCGACACTGGTTATCAATAAATATGTATTGAATGAACATTGCCCCTTATCACAATCATAGACAGAGAAGGCAAAGGAGCCATGGGCATGTGTTTTGAATATTCTCTCCCAAGTCTGGGAGGTGGGCTGGATGGTATCCAATCAGCCCTCCTTGTGAGTGAGTGAGGTGGTCTCCCAAGAAATAGACAGAGGGTGGGGGAAGCAGCTTGAAGGCTGTCCTGGGCCTGCCCAGAAAGAGAGCAGGGCCCTCATCCTCCTCGAAACCCACTGTGCTGACTAACAACGGATTGAATGAGCCATCCGGGGGCAGTGCCCCTTTTTTGACAAGTTGGAAAAAAGTCAGGAGCCCTTTTGGCTCATGGCACTATAAACACTTGCCCAGTTCAGGCTTATCAAAAAAGTTATACTTGAGAAATTATATTAAGTACAGCAGGTCGCAGGTGTCCCATTTCTAATATAAGCACAGCAATCAAACAAATACTTCCAATGAAGGTTTTGTTTGCATTCAGTAAAATGATCTGCTTCATTTAAATTCAAGGTACCCAAAACAAATTTAATTGCTCTTTTGGTCTATCCTAATGTACTGGCTAAGTTCTGCAAGTTTGGTGAATAGTATATACAATTCACTTCAATTTAAAAATAAGAAAGGCTTAAGGATGGGTCCTGTGCTGATCGTCAATGATCTAAGAACAGAATTAACTTTTGTGACCTGGCCATGCTTTGTGTATCTCAGCAGTTTCTCCATCCTGCCCCTTAGAACTTCCTGGGAGCTTTGAACAAATACTTATGCTCAGGCCACACCCCGGATGAAGTATGAATCTCTAGGAGTGGGGTCATGGGCTCAGCATTCTTCATGCTCTCCAGGCGACACTAGGGCATAGCCAGGGTGGAGGAGGGCTGGCCAGTTCACCCTTGCTCAGGCCAACTTTTACACCTCAGCTGCCTCCCTAAAGTATTCTCCTATACAGTCCTTTTCCTGCTTGTCCATTCCTGACCACCTTTGCATCTTCTTCAAGTGGTTTTTGGCCTGAAACTGGTCAGGGAAGAGGGAATACTAATCAATGGGAAGCAGAAGCCAGAGGCTTCTGAATGAGGGGTCAGGAATTTCTCACATCTCAGAGGGAATGGAGGGATAGCAGGACTGTTCCCATGAGAGGAGGATTCCGAGGGCACGAGATATCACTGGAGCTGGTTTTAAAGTCCTTGTTCAGTTCTAAGATGCTGATCTTAATTCAAGTCCTACATCTAATTCAGATTTTACAGAGAATGAACTATTCACCTATGAATGCTCCTAGGCTCAATTCTAAGAGATTTCCTTCCTCCCTCTTTCCCCTATTCCTTTCTCCCCATTTCTAAGTCTCAGTATTCTTGTCCCTACTCCACCCCAGTTTCTGTCTCTGCCTGCCTTTGACCTGTCTCTTCAACTCCTCACTTCCAGCTCGTTCTCTTCTTCCCTGTGTGCGTGTGCATGCACATGCATGCATATAGGTGTCTGGGTCTCTCCATTTCTGTCTCATGCTATCTTTCTTTCTCCGGTCACCTCTTTCAGCTTCTCTCCATCACTTTCTCTGTCTTGCTCTTTCTGTTTCTCTCCCTCTCAACCATACACTACTCTGTGTGCTTGCTCCACATCAGTTCTTCGGTCTCCATGACCTTCATTTTTGTACTGATTTGCAGGCAAGGATCCTGACTAAGCTCAGCCTCACCAACAGATGCCGGCATATTCCTGACTGACTAGGAGGAGAGAGGAGAGTGAAGAAACAGAAGAGAACTCTTTGGATGAGCATGCACATCTGGCACCTTTCTTTTTCCTTCAAGACTCATGGCACTGCCTGTGGGCCTGGGGCAGGGTAGGTGGGGACAATGGCACCCTTGATGCCAGGTTGTGAAGGCCTCTGGGTGGGGTGAGGTGCGGAAGGGGGTTACCACTGCTGCTGGCGTCCGGTTTCCTCTCTGGTTTCAGCCCTTTCATGACACAGATGCTCTCCATGACCAGCTTGACAGGGCCTGGTGGGTTCTGCATCGACTTCACCAGTGAGATGTCTGCCGGGTTCAGGGTGTCCAGTGCAGTGAGCGCAGCCTCCAGCGCTGGCATGGCCTCTGCCAGGTCCCCCTCACATTCGTTCTACAGGCAGCACAGGGACAGAAAGGGTGAGTACCTGGCACCTGGCACACTGGCACCATTGTGAAGCAAAGCTCTGCTCCGGAGGAAGCAGAGGGAGCAGGAGGAGAGCACCACCTGCCCCAGTGCCCTTGCAGGATGGTTCCCCTCCTGGAGTTCTGCACCTGAGGGTGGCTCTATCTGTTGACCAGCAGCAGGGAAGCACTTGCAGCCTTTTGGAGCTGTGGGTTGGGTGCCTTGGACATTGAGAACTTACCAAGTTTGAGATCTTAAGAAAATCAAGCTTTTGGGTTTTAACATATTTCTAAGAGAAAAATGCAGTGGATGACTTCACACCTGTTCATCAAAGATGGGCTGAGAGATGGAATAGAGGATGAGGCCTAAGAGTTGAGTAACAGATGGGAAGGGGGTTCTGGAAATTTAGTGAAGAAATAAGGTATGAGCGGGGGAGAAGGTCAGGGATTGGGTGAGGGTCGGGAATGTGTTGTAGTTCAGAGATGAGTAGGAGAGAGTAAAGGGATAGGGTGAAGCTTGGCAGTAGGGTGGAGTGTAAGGATGGAGAATGGGGAGAGAGATTAGAGCTGGGTGGTAAACTCTGGGAGGAGACTGTGTGTTTCATCTATTGTTCATTTGGAAACAAAATTAATACAATGTACTATTATTCAGCCATAAAAGGAATGAAGTACAGATTCATGCAACAACATGCATAAACCTTAAAAACATTAAGCTAAGTGAAAGAAGCCAGATGAAAAATGCCACCTGCTATACAATTCCATTTACATGAAATGTGCAGAGAAGGAAAATCCATAGAGGCAGAAAGTAGGTTAGTTGTTGCCAAGGGCTGGGGGGAGGGAGGAAAATGGAGTGACTGCTAATGGGTATAGGTTTCTTTTTGGAGTAATGAAAATGTTCTAGAACTAGATAGTGGTGATGGTTGTACAACTTTGTAGTATACTAAACATCTCTGAGTTGCATAATTTTAAAAGGTGAATATTAATGGTATGTGAATTATATCTCAATTAAAAAAAAAAGCTTAATGTTTTAAGACTTTAGAACTATAAGGGAGGGACCTTATGGGTTACTTCATCCAATCACCAAACTGGTTAGTCACAGAGCCAAGCTCCAGCCCTGGGCTCCTCACCCGTCTAGTAAACTGTTAGTGAGTGATAATCTTACAGCCATGATTTCACAAGAGAACATTGATTCTCAGACAAAGCAGCACGTGTTGAAGTCTATACCCTGCAGGTTTACTGTAATAGGCCAACAGAATAAGGTGGTTCCATCTTCGTACATATGAGTGTGTGTGTGCACATGTATGTATACATGTGTGTGATTATTGTGGATTCTTTGTTTAGGTTTTATGCTATTCTTACAAGCTTTTAGCAGTGTTTCATTTAGCTTCATTATATTAAAAATAACCCACCAGCCCTTCACCCCCTGCATAATGAGCCACATCAGATGTTACCAATATCGAAATGGAATGTCTGCTGCAGACGGCAATAATGGCTCAGTCCCAGGGTCGCTCAGTTTGCTTCCTCTTCAGTGTCAGGGTATGTTCTTGAGCATGAGGCAAGAGGAAGAAGAGATACCAGTCCCTGCTGCTTCTCATGGTCAGCTTCAGAATGGGCTTGGTAGGAGAGGAGACCAAAGCTCAATCACAGCTTTGGATTTTAAATGGATTTCAATAATCTCAGGTGCCTGTAACTTCATATTACTTATCGAGAGTCCCGTGTTGCTTTTTTATAACATGCCAGACAATGGTAGCCCATGCATGTTTTGTGCTTCCCAGTGACCTGGTAGCTCTGCTTCCTTCCTAAGATGCGAGGCCTGGGTTCCAGCAAGCTCGTTTGTCAAATGACACAAAAAGTTCTAATCGCAACATTATCTGGAACAGTGATCCTCAGCCCTGTTTCTGCATCAGAGTCACGGAGCATTTAGGGTCTCCTCATGGCCAGGCCCCACACCCAGAGAGTCTGATTCATTCAGCTTGGGTGGGATCTGGGCCTCTGCATCTTTACAACTCCAAAGGGGATTGTGATGCTCAGTCCTACTGAGATTCTCCGGCTTACGGTCTTGAAACACCAAAAACAGGGGAGGCAGCATCAGACTCCAGTGCTCAGTAGGGGAATGGCTACTTGATGGGCGAAGCACTTGCTTAAAATGGTCATTAAAACAGTTATATGACATTGTGGAAAACCACTTGGGATAAGATGTCAAGGAAATAAAAAGGCATGATGCAAATTTAAGTTATGCTGTGATTTCAATAATGTACAATTACCTACATGTGTAGACAGGGACTAGAAGGAAACTTGGAAAACTGAAAATGTGTTAAAGCTGAGTTTTTAAATATTCTTTTGTATGTGTTATTACTGCTACATCATTTGTTTCTATGATAAGCATTGATTCAACAGTGCAAGAAGCAACAGGGCTGTTTGAGGGATGCTCTGATGAAACGTAATCACTGCAGTAATTTTGGCATCAGTTATTATCCTCACTGGGGGAAAAGAAATGATTCATTAGCTTAAAAAGAAACAACCACTTTGGCAAACTGTTGTACTTGGGAAACAAGTGTTTGGGGCCCTTTCTCTGCCAGTCTTCTAACCTTCCCGGCACAGATTCCACTTGCATTGCTGAGCCTCCACCCTTCCTTAGGCACCACACTGGGGGCTCTCCTGTGTTAGCTCATTTCTAGGGGTGCAAGGAGGTCAGAGAACATTAGCAGTCCTCATGTGGAGAAAGACTGTAGCCCTGAGAGGTTCAGGAAGAGGTTTTGGTCCTCAAGAAAGCCTCAGGGAAACTCAGAGCAAGCACAGGTATTTTTCCTCCTCCCTGGACAGTTTCTTCCACCTCATGACTCACCTCTAAGATGTCACTCCCAGCATGCAGGATGAGATGGCAGAATAGCACACCTCACCCTTCACACTGAAACCCGAGGTACTGATTTATTGCCCAGGAATGAGTGTGGTGGGTCATCTCCTTGTAAACCTCATGTCACCTCCTGTGTCCGTCCTGCTCCAGCAAGTCACTGTTCTCCCTGATCTTGTAGAACCGAGTCCTGGGTGTGATGGTACCCACATGTGGCACTAGGCTGGCGTTTATCAAACGGAGAAGTCTGCCTGATGCAGGGTAAAGAACAGCTGCTCTGGAGAATAGCTAACATGAGCCATTAAGCTCTGACTGTGTGCTGGACACATACTACAAACTTCCCATGTTTTTCTCTTAGTATCCTGATGTTATAGATGAGGAAATTGAGGTTAGGAAGGGGCAGAGCAAATATTGAGCCCTGATGTACCTGATACTAGTATAAAACCACAGAGGAGTTGCAAATTCACATGCCTCCAAGGACCAGGCCAGTGATATGAGTGTGGGAATCAGGCCGGCTGGGGCTTTGGTGAACTGAAACATGCATGGGCAGCATCTATTCAATGTTGCTGTGGCTGCAACCCCAGAATGCAGGTCCAAGGTTACCATAATGCTCAATTTTTTCCCTAAGAAAAGCCACAAATTTAGAATTTTTACTTGAAATCCCCTGATTTTTAAAGTGGTTAACTGATGCTGCAGATTTTTAAAAAATACTGTGTGTGTCACCGTGTATGTGTGCTCCCTACCTGCCTGTTTGCAATTTCTGAAATAATGGTCAGAGGCAACAGCTCTGGAATCACAGAACTCTGGGTTTGCACATGGATTCAGTCACTTGGTAGCTATGTGACCCCGAACAAGTCATTTAAGTTCTTGTACCATGATTTCCTCCTCCATAAACTGGGAATGATACCATTTGCCTTTCAGGGCTGTTAGGCTAAAAAATAATATAAATTAAACAGAGGTGAATGCAGTCTTCATGAGGAAGGAATTCTGTCATGTTCACTCTTATTTCCCCAGCCTAGAAAGGCACCAGCACATAGTGAGTATTCAATAAATATTTGTTAAAGGAAGAAACCACTGTGGTGCTGCTAAGAAGTAGCTATTATGATCATCCTGTCA
>JAVSCE010018250.1:0-44072 GCA_032199065.1 Smutsia gigantea | reverse complement strand
TTCTTCTCTATATGTCTGGGAGAATTCAGAGGTGAATCCATCTGGCCCGGGGTTTTGTTCTCTGGTAGTTTTTTGATTACTGATTCAATTTCGTTGCTGGTGATTGGTCTGTTTAGTTTTTCTGTTTCTTGCTTGGTCAGTCTTGGAAGGTTGTATTTTTCTAAGAAGTCGTCCATTTCTTCTAGGTTTTCCAGCTTGTTAGCATATAGCTTCTCATAATATTCTCTTATAATTCTTTGTATTTCTGTGGAGTCCATCATTATTTTTCCTTTCTCATTTCTGATTGTGTTTATGTGTGTAGATTCTCTTTTTCTCTTAATGAGTCTGGCTAAGGGTTTATCTATTTATTTCTTCTCTAATCTTTATTATGTCCCTCCTTCTGGTGACTTTGGGCCTCATTTGTTCTTCTTTTTCCAATTTCAGTAATTGTGTCTTTAGACTATTCATTTGGAAATGTTCCTTCTTTAAATAGGCCTGGATTGCAATATACTTTCCTCTTAGAACTGCCTTTGCTGCGTCCCACAGAAGTTGTGGCTTTGTGTTGTTGTTATCATTAGTCTCCATATATTCTCTCATTTCTGTTTTGATTTGGTCGTTAACCCATTGATTAGTTAGGAGAATGTTGTTAAGTCTCCATGTATTTGTGAGCTTTTTTGATTTCTTTCTAAGATTTATTTCTAGTTTTATACCTTGTGATCTGAGAAGTTGGCTGGTAGAATTTCAATATTTTTGACTTTACTGAGGTTCTTTTTGTGGCCTAGTATGTGGTCTATTCTGGAAAATGTTCCATGTGCACCTGAGAAAAATGTGTATCCTGCTGCTTTTGGGTGCAGAGTTCTGTAGATATCTGTTAGGTCCATCTGTTCTAGTGTGTTGTTCAGTGCCTCTGTGTCTTTAGTTATTCTCTGTCTGGTTGATCTGTCCTTTGAAGTGAGTGGTGTGTTGAAGTCTCCTAAAATGAATGCATTGCTGTCTATTTCCTCCTTTAATTCTGTTAGTATTTGTCTCACATATGCTGGCGCTCCTGTGTTGGGTGCATATATATTTATAATGGTTATATCTTCTTGTTGGACTGACCCCTTTATCATTATGTAATGTCCTTCTTTATCTCTTGCTACTTTCTTTGTTTTCAAGTCTATTTTGTCTGATACAAGTTCTGCAACACCTGCTTTTTTCTCCTTGTTGTTTGCATGAAATATCTGGTTTTCTGATATTTTGAAACACCATTTGGAGGTGTTCTCAAGTAGTTGCCCAGGATAGCTGCCATTTGATCCTTTAAAAATCTTTGGAGTAAGTTAATTAAGGAGGGAAGGAAAAGAAGGAGGAGAGCGATAGAGGCTAATGGGGCCAGGAGAGGCAGAAGATAACTGAGGGTCATAGAAGCTGAGAGTGTAAGACTTGGACTTGGGCCGGGGAGAGAAGGGTCAGTGGCTGAGAAGGTCGAAGAGGCATCCCTCTTTCCGCAGGAATCTAAGGAGGGAGACTGTGGGATATAGAATCATTTTTTGAGGGGCTGCAAAGCAAAAGGTCGTCGACATACTGGAGCAGGCGGCTAGGGGAGAAGACGAGGGATTGGAGGTCCTATTGTAGTACCTGGCCAAAGACGTGGGGGCTTGTCCCGAAATCCCTGGGGAAGAACTGTCCAGTGAGTTGTTGGCTGAACAGAGGTATGGGGTCTGTCCAGGTGAAGGCAAGAAGTTGTTATCAAGGATAAGGGGAATAGTAAAGAAGGCATCTCTGAGGTCTAGGACAGTGACGTACTGAGTACTGGGGGGATGTGGGAGAGGAGGCTGTAGGGGTCGGGGACTACTGCATGGGTGGGAACAACAGCTTCATTAAACTTTTGGAGATCTTGGACTAATGGGAAGGAGCCATCAGGTTTTTTTTACAGGAGGGATGGGAGTATTGTGGGGTAAGTGGGTAGGGATGAAGATCTGGGCCTTAAGAAGGCGGTTGATGGTGGGCTGGAGGACAAGATAGCCGTCAGGGCTCGTGGGGTATTGGCCAACTGCGACAGCTCGAGTAGGATCTCTCAGGGCTATTTTGAAGGGTTGGTGGTGTGAGGCTATAGAAGGGTTTTTTGTGTCCCAAACAATAGGGTCAACTTGTGATTTAATAAGCTGGACTGCCTCAGAGGGGAAGGCTTCCTTAGGGGGTATGACTGGGAGAATGAAGGAGGGTTCCGAGGGAAGGGAGGGAATGTGTAAGGACACCCCCATGCGGTGGAGAATATCCCCTCCCAGAAAGGGGTGGGGCAGTGGGGTATTACCGGAAATGAGTGAGTGAAAGTAACATGGCCCAAGGAACAATATAAAGGAGGAGTTTGGGCTGGTGTTTCTATTAAGCCTTTCATCCCAACAACCCAGATAGAGGAGGGGAGCAGAGGTCCCAAGTATTCAGTAAGTACAGAGAGGCTGGCCCCCTCGACCAGAACAGAAAGCTGACTTCCTGCCACCACCATTGTTACCTGGGGATCTGTTGGTGTCGTTGTGGAGTCGGCCTTGGGATCCAGGCTGCGTCAGTCTGTCGCTGAAGACAAAGCCATGAGTGCCAGGTCCTCTTTAGATGTGTCCAGTTGCCTAGAGGGGAGAGAACTCAAGGGAGGGGCTGACTTCCCTAGAGGGCAATCCATTTTTCAGGGACCCCACTGTGCGGACATGGCTTTGTAGGAGGCCTGGGATGGAGGCCCTGACTGCCGCAGTGGAAACAGTTGCCAGGCGGGTGTGGGGTGGAGCCTTTTGCAGGCTTGCCAGTGGGAGGTCAAACTAGGGAGGCCAGAATCTGATATTCAGCTTTAGCCTGTTTTTCTTTCTGAGTTTTTGTTCCTCATCCCGGTTGTTGAAAACTAAAGCCAAGGCCTACAAGCTCTTTCTGGGTGTTTGGAGTCCATTTTCTAATTATTGGAGCTTTTTTCTAATATCTGGGTGAGACTGGGAAATGAAGTGTAGGTGTAGGAGAATAAGGCCCTCAGGGGGTCAGGGCTGGTGTTTGTGTACCTCTGAAAGGCGGTTCATAGAGGGCTGGGTTTTCATCTGCCCCCTAGGAAATTTCCCTGAGGTGCTCCTCCTTGACCTGCTTATTTTCATTTCTTTTCATCCCTGCCAGGAGGCAAGTGACCATGTGATCACGACTTGCCGTCCCAGGGTCCCCGAGTGGGTATGTCCTCTTGGGGTTTGGGGCTCAGCCCTGGGGCCTGCTCGAGCTGCCGGAGCGTGATTAGCAGGGTGCTGGCGGTGCAACTCGTCAGCATGGTTTTCGGCCACACGCGTTCCCTTTCGTCATCCGTGAGGGTGGACCAGAGGATGAGGTAAATGTCCCCCTAAGTGAGGTCGTATGAATGAATCAGAGGAAGTCTTTCCTGAATTTGTCGTGATTTTCTGAGAAGGACCTCATTTTTGGTTCATTACGCTCCAGATCATTAATTGAAAAGGAGACGTGAACGCGAATGGGCCTTTCAATGCCTGCTCCCTCACGGAGGGGTGGGATAGGGTGAGGAGCAGTCTGGGAGGTATTGGGTGTGAGAGCGTGTCTGAAGCGGGAAAGGGCGGGTTTGGGGAGGGGGTTGGTTTGGAAGAGGCAGACAGCCCATGGGATACTGAAAAGGAGGAGAGGGAGCTTGTTTGGGGGGAGCCAGTTGAGGGGAGGGATTTGGACTTTGCGGAGGCTGTTGGGGAGGAGGAGGAGGACGATGAGGTGGAGGGTCGTCAGCCAGGCCAAGCTCATCAGCAGAGGAGGGAAGAGGGGGTGCAGGCGCGGTGTTGTCAGGGTAGGGGTAGGGGGTTTTGTTTGGCAAGGATTTGAAGAGAGGGAAGAGCAAAGGGAGGGCTGCTCACAGAGGGTGATGAAGGCTTGGATTTAGGGAACCTCTGACCATCTGCCAGTCCTCTGGAGGAAGTTATCAGGATCTCAGAATTTGCATATCGAAAGTGCCCTCAACTGGCCAGTGTGACCAGTTATGAGTTTGTAGTGGAAGTGAAGTAAAAGACCAATTTTTTCAGTTTAATGTCTCCTTTTAATCCCAATTGGGACAGATTACCTAGGAGACAGCTGAAGGGGTGTTCTCCCGATGTTTTTGAGGGAGAATTGCCCATCGTGGGAGGGTGGGCCAAGGTTGGGAAACAGGCCACCGGGACGTCTCCCTGCACTCGGCTTCCCAAACAGAGTCTGTGGTCTCCTAGAGCTGGACGAGATTTTCCTGCATGCTGAAAGGAAGCGTCCCTCCTAGTCAGAGTGCAGAAGGTCCCCTAATGGTGTTCTCAAATGGAGAACAGAGAGGAAGGGAATGGATGAAAGGGAAAAGTGGATCGCGGATCAACTTTCTCCAGGTGCCAAGAGAAAGCCACTGAGGCCAGAATCTTATGCTCCTGGGAATTGCAATGGATTAATGGCCAGTGGTGGATGTGTAGATTGAGGTCTGGCCAGAGGGTCCCTGCGAGGGGGTGTTGGGTGAGGGAGGGACGGGAAATTGGGTGAGATAGAGGAGGCTCTCAGGAGCTAGGTGTTAGCCCAGAATGAGCTGTTGCTGCTCACCGCTTCCTAGGCTGCAGAAGAGCCCCTGCTCTCAGGTCCCACTCTCGGGTTTCGGTACCAGATGAAACGGAAGAAAGAAGCAAACTCCACACTCCAAGCATGTTTATTGCTAATCCTGAGAGCGACCCCTCTGTTCTGGAGAGCAGAACAAAGAAGGTGTCTATTACAGGCTAAGAGACTTTTTATGGCCAGGTTTTTTGGCAGGCTTTTGAGGGGATGGGTCAGGGAAAAGGTGGGCTTGTGGCTTGCTGACATGTCCTCCGGAAAATACTTGAGTAAGCTGACACCTAGGTCTCTCTGAGATGGCGGGTGGGCTTATTCAGAAAGGCAGTGCTCCTGTCTGGGCTCTGTCACTCAGTACGTACAGAGACAATGTCATAGGAAAATTGAATTAAATCCCTGGGTTTACAATAACATTAACTGGAAAATGAACTCAAGTAGCCTGCAAACCATGTAACCATTAAAAGGGGGGCAGTTTCTTTTTATCTCCCTATTATCGGAGTCTCAGGGTCACAGATAATGCAGAGAGCTGATTGTGCGGAACCCAAGACATCCTGCCCCAAGGTTCTGAGGAGGAGCCGATGTGCTGCTGCCCACAGCTCTGTGCTCATGAGCACCGCAGCCTCCCCCACGATCGCCCTCTTCAAAGCCTCAGGGGCGCAGTGACTCTTTAAGGCTCAAGCCTGCCACTCCCTCATTTGCTGGCAAAGTAAGAAAGCATTCCTTTTCTTTCCTGAAAACCTCATGATTGTGTTTTGATTTGTCTTTGGTGACAAGGACTGGTTTTCAGTAACAAAATTTTGGAGAACCAGCCAGGAGGGTCTCTGCATCCCAGAGGTGTGGGACCGGTGGGATCAGGGGCTTGGCAGACAGGCCATCCAAGTTGGCAGTGGCAGCAGGGACCTCTAAGGTGTGACTGGTCGAGGTCAGGGAGCCTGCGGCCTCCGGGGAAGGTGGAGAGAAGGAAGGGGCAGGCCGGCTGAAGGGCACTGCCGTCAGCCATGACCTCCATGGTGGTGTTTCTCCAACAATCAGTGCTGTCCTCCCCGGTGCCTGGGTCTTCGGCAATAGCTAGGCGAGGAAGTTTCGGAGGTGGGGGCAGCTCGGTGTGATCCCACGGCGCTAGTAGTGGCAGCATCAGAGGCATGGGTATTTTCCTTTTGAGTGGCTTCTCGTGTGCAGGTCCAGTGTGAGGAGCTCCTTGGAGTGTCGGAAGCCTCCGTGCCCTGCATTCTCTTCCCAGGTGCTAGTCAGTCTGCAGCGCTCTGCCGATGACCTTCACCCAGCACGCACTCTGCTGGCAGCTGGGAGCAGCCCAGGGTTGTGTCAGAGGGCACTGCTGCCTCTGGATCAAGCCTTTGAGGAGACAGGACACCTCCCGACAGGCTGTTAGTGGTGCCCATGTGCTCTGCAGAGGAGGAGCTCATCTGGGTGGTCTCTCTCGAGCTGTCTTCTGGAGCCTAGGATGGTCCAGAGGCCCATGACTGCTCTCCAGGGAAGTGGGAACTCTGCTGGTGTCTAGGGCCCTAGATGTCGATGATGTACCCCTGCTGCCACGGGGGCCCCTGTTCTTACCATGCTGCCCTTTGGTATCTGCATGATCATTCTCCTCCTCCATCGTCCCCTTTCTGGGCTCTTTTGGGACCTCTGGCTCTGGCGAGGAATTGGAAGGTCCCTAGCTGGCACTGGCCTCTTAGCCTCGACTCCCTGCTCAGGTGGTAGAGCACATTTTTGCCCTGAAGGAGCCATTTTTGTGGTTCTCGGGTCTCCCTACATCTTGGAATTAGAGGATCGAGAACGTGGGCTTCTTTGGCGGGTCCCTCTGGTTCATGGAGAGCAGGACCCCCCTCCCCCCCCGGAGGGAAGGCTACCACCTCCATGGCACGATGGAAAAGACAGCTGGTAAAGGCACAGGATCCCCGTGGAACAGCCTGCGGCCAGGGCAGACAGCAGGTGCAGGGGCTGCAGGGTGCTCCCTGGAGGGAGGGGAGGGGTCAGCGTCCTGGAGATAGGAAGGACCAGTGGGTGCGAAGAAGGTGGGGCTGGGGATGGGGTGGGGCATAAAGCTTAGGAAGGAAATTGTCCACACAGAAAATGGCTTGTGTGCCAAACGATCTGAGAATAGGGTATGAAGCTAGGGAGACGGTCTCCTTTGCTTCTAACTCCTCAGGCCAAGCACACATTGAGCTGCCCAAGCTAGGGCAACCATGATGTCACCCAGGGGACACAAGGCCCCCACTGCCGTGAGCACACCAGCCCCACCCAGAGGAGACCCTGCCCAAAGGTCACAGGGCGTGGCCCCAATGCCAACCCCAGTAGAATTCCTAGACCCCGGGACTGCCCGCTGAGGGCTGCAGGTGTTTGGACCAGCGAGACCACCATGCAGACTGTTCAGGGCTGCAGTGCCCGCATCTGTCAGAGCTCAGCCAGCCTGAGTGCCGGCTCTGCACACACTCAGCACCCAGGGTACAGCGGACAATGATGTGCCCCCACGGTCCCGGAGGCCAGGGCCTGCTCTCAGCCTGGCGTGGAGCTGCCCAGAGGCTGCCAGGGCACAGCCAGCCCTCCCCCCAGGCCTTACCAGCTTTTCTGGGAGGCCTAGAGCCAGGCATGCTGACTCCACCATGGATAGCCAGGCGGGTGAATTCTGAGGAGGAGACCCCATGACTTCCCTTTCTAGATAGACGGTAGGTTCTTTCTTTGCTTCTCAGAAAGTGTAGGTTACGGACCACCAGGTTTCAGTATAGCAACATCCCACATTCTGACTGAGCCTGGCAGCCCAGGTTTTCTCTTTGGTCTAGGTTTGGGGCCTGTGTCTGGGATATGAATAACACAATGCAGTAAACTCAGAAACACTTCTTATTTTTAAATGTATCTCCTTTAGACTCTTCTCAGTGGTGTCACCATTCTTGCCGTCAGCCAAGCTGGAAGCTTCCGGGGCAACCTCGCCTCCTCTCAGCAGTCAGCCTGTCCATTCCCGACCCTGACAGTTCATCCTTTACGTTACAGTCTGTGAACCTCATTTCCATGTCAGTAGCCCTGCTTCTAGTTCCTTAGGTCTTTCCTGCTGGACCTAGTCCTTGCTCACTGTTTTACTGTGGAAGCACTGACATCGTTACAGAATAAAATGTGAAATTCACCAGCTCCAGCTCACAGTCTGGCCTTAACTTTGTCTACGTCTCCATCCTTATGAGCCAAGCTCCCTGCTCCTTAAAAACATCCTATCTCATGCTTTTTCATCTCTGTGAATTCTTTCCTCTGGGGCTTCCCACCTCTTACCTCTTGTTTTTAAGACATTTCACCCCAGCAAAGCATGTATCATTGAAGACCCACCTCTCTAGTCACCTCCTCTTGGGGCTTCCCGTGCACTCTCATTTAGGTGTGCCCTCTTCTCCCTTCTCCGTACTTGATGAGAACCTCCCTTATCACATATGAAAATGTAAGATCGTGCAAATCAGTCTTCAGGTAACGGGATCTATTGAACAGTGGTAACAGTGAATGCCTGGATTCAGCTTTAAAGCTCAGCCGCCCCTTCAGTTGCTGCTCGCTCATTCACCAACCATTATTAGGTTCCAAGCAGTGCGGAATATAAATGCAGGCAAGATGCTACTGACAACCTCTCAGTCCCCTCAGTATATCTCCAGGTGCTTAATGAGAGGCCCAGTGAGTCATGCCCACATCCTTTTAACAGTGACGAGCACAGATGCTGAAAAAGCATTGCCAGTGAATCTATGGTATGGCATCAGTTGTATGATACTTTCAACTTTCAGGAACATTAGAGAATCTGTGGTTTATAGTAATGTTTGTCATTTCTACACGCATCCACTGTACTACTTAAGTATGATGTAAACAAGTCTTACAGAACAGACCAGCATTATACTTAGAAAATAATATTATGGACTTTACATTACAAGCTTATTATAAAGTACATGACTCACTGCTTAAGCACTCATGGACATTCCCATCTCCCCTTAATCCTTAAATAGCTTAAATCAGTGTTTCTCAAACTATCCATGGTGAAAGACAAGTTTGGGTTTTTTTTTTTCATGACCCATTGCAGCCTGCTACATGGTCTTACTGTTCACGGCTTACACCACAGATGACTTATGTGAATTTGACAACGTTCTGACTGTAATGCTCTGCTAATGAATTAAGGACAGTGATCACACTCTTAGGTGATAAAGTGGTATAAAATTTTCTAAACCCTCTTAATTTCTGTTTTAATCTCAGTCTAGTGAGTCTGTGGTGAACACTGGCCACAAACCCCTACTTTGAGTACTGCTGACTTAACATATCACCAAATATTTCCATAATCAAAAGAATGAGGAAACTCAGAATTACTTTTTCATCAGATTTTATTTTTTGAAATCTTACACAGAAGATGCATCTGGTCCATCCTAGGGCTCTGCTTCTAATAATAATATAAACACATGCCTGTTCTTTTCAGTGTTCCTGGTTTGGGGCAGTTCCCCTTTTCCCTTTATTTGGCTGGTGGTTGATATCTGGGGTTTGCAATAACTGTAGCATCCATTTACTGATCTTGTATTGTTGAGAAGCAGAAACAAAAACAACCACTGAAATAAACTGCTTTTATACTTTTCATGAGAATTTTTTTTTCAAGAAAAATTTAAGGTTTGGCTCTTTTTTTCTGACTCATCATCAAATTGTGTGAGTAGCCATGCCCGAGAAAGAGAAAAGGAAAAAGAATGAACTGGGGTATTAAATAACTGTTTTCACATGGCTGGATTTTTCTCCTTTCAGGTATCAATCATGGAGATCTCAATGACCATACATTTTAATAGAGTCCAGCAAGTCAGCATTTCGAGATACTATACAGCAAGTGTCTGGGATTTTAGACTTTGATGACATGAGGTATGGCTACTACATGTTTGACGTGACGATCACCATCATGTACATGATGATTGAAAGTGAGAATCTTATGCATGTAGGAAGTCATGTCCTTGCAGGGTTTGAAAGTATAATCCCATTGACACGCATAGAGAGGGGTGCTTTGTTTCTAGTTGCATGCCGTTGCTTTTGTCAATCACTTGTCATAGCTGCATACTCTTGCCAGCTCCACCTAGAGAATGAAGAATATCTCATGATTACTGCAAAAGCAGGTGGAAGCACTTAACAGCAGATGTTTTACATGGGCCAGAAAGCTGTAGAAGAAGTCGTTTTAAACTGCCAAGTCCTACGAATCTGGGATCTCCATATGAGTAGGTAAAAGTTCACATTAATTTGGATAATTAAAAACCCAGCACCTCCTTAGCCAGATTGTTTCTGAGAGTGGTGCTTCTGGTTTCTACAGCAGCCAGGGCCTCCTGAGAGCACCCAGATGTGTTTCCCACAGGCCATCCGTTGACTGTGTGGGCTCCAAAGCCCAGCCCTGAGATTCTCTGGGGTGGCAAGCATTGTATCTCTATGGGGGAGGGGAGTGGAACCCCATTTATTATGTCTATCTGCAGTCTGTGAAAATCCCACCCACGAGGGAAGTGACCATGTCAACCACTAGTGCTGAATAGATTGTGTTGACTATAAATTCTCTCTCTGTATATCTGTCTGCCTCTCCTTGTGTCTCTTTCTGTCTCTTGCACACACACATTTCATAAAAGGGACACATATGCATCTGATAGTCGTGGGGAAAAAAACCATTTTGAAACACAGGGTGGATTTCAATAGTTCTTTTCAATGATTCCTTCCTTCTGCTTGAAGTTACTTCCCTAATACTCATGAAGGAAAAGTTTCTGGACCCACTAGATTTCTGCCTGTGTTTCCCACATGTATGTGATCAGAGCCTACAAGTAATAAAATAAGTCCTATATTTGCTAATTGGATGTATATACAGGCACAGTATATCTGCTTCTGTACCTATATCTGCAACCTCCTTCATATATCTATAGAGTGTATCTCTCTGTAGGTGTATCTAGTCCTAAGCTACCTGCACGTCCCTCCTCCTCTAGGCTCCTTTTCTCTATGTTGCTGTAACTAGACTTCTTATCAATAATATCTGAGGACAGGGGAAGAATCTATTTCAGGGGCCAGACATGGTGATACATAGCTTCTGAAATAAGAGGCTGGCCTCTCTGGCCTCAGGACAAATGGACTTTAGGTGTGGGAGGGAAAGCCACAGGGAAAGGATGACTCTTAATAAGGTGGGCCTGTGGGAATTAGAAAAGTTTAGTTTGCTAAAGTAGAATTCATTTGGAAATTTCCTGCATTTCAGGGATTTAGGAGGGAGAATGTCTGAGAGGCTGGTAATTGATTCTGAGCAGAGTACATGATGCACAGAGAATGTGTTCACCATTTCCTTCCAAATTCAATAATTGATGCAGGTGGTATGAGACTAAACTTCTCTGTTACTATGATGCATGGGGAAACTACGTTAAAAGACATTGAAAGCCTTGAGATAAAAAGAGTATTATATTTCACTCATTTTCGTGATTCTCGTGGTCAGTAAAGCACGCTGCTAACAGAAGTCTTAGAATTTTCAGGAATTTGTGGTACATTTCTAGTGATAAAGACCTTCCTTTGTTTTTCTCTTTTCCACCCTTGTAGTGACATTTTCTTGTGGTTGGAGATCTCACCTTTCAGTCTCAAATCAGTATATTTATGTTTTTTCCCACTGACCTGGGACAAAGGAATCAATCCTGCCTTGTGATCAGCCAGAATACTGATGGATCACTGGCTTATCACTTTTATTTATCCTCTGAATCTTTTCTGGTGCTGGGAAATTTTTATATTTTCCTTTCAGCTCTGTTGACCATTATAAGAATTCTTATAAATTTTGAATATTTTTAATTGCCTGAATTAAAACAGTTACTGGAATATGTATTATTTTCCTCTAAAAACATAAACATTCACATTTTCTCATGAGTAAAGTATTTCACCTAGACATTCTCTAACAGACAATAATGTCTGATGAGACATCCTGAGTTTCTTGATTTGAACACCTCTCCAGTTTATCATGTAATTATTCATTGTGTGATTATTTTCTTAACATTTGAAGGTATTTTTATATTTTGAATCAATTTTTGAAACAATTTTCTACTTTAGTGGGTACTACCTGTCGATGGCCAGAATCAGTTTTTCTGTAACGTTAAGTTAGTATTGGTAGAATTAGTTACACTCTTCTACACTTTTCTGATAGACGGTCCTTTGACTCTAAATCATCATGATTCTACTTGGCACCTCACTGTCTCTGTAAAGTAACCTCATTTTGATCTTTAGATTTAATAAAATGGATCTTTTAAATGATATTAATGAAATATGTATGTTGCTACATGTTACTTGTTGCTTACACTTTGAAGTGACAGCTGAGATTGTCATCGCAGAGTACAAGAACATCTGACTTCTGGGGTTTCTGCTTGGATGAAGTTGATCTTTTTTAGGCCTAAAATTTTCCTACTTAAAACATCTTCTATGGTATTTTAAAATAGTGTATATCTTGTGTTTACTGGTCAGAGTGTTTTGCATTTGTTTATCCTGTTAACTAGTCAGACTTTCTAACAAAGTTGTTATATACCAACACAGTTGATTTCTGTGATGGTCTTAATGTCACTAAGTAGTTATTCATAATGAAAACTCTTTTACAGCAGTTTAGGTCCTCAGCAAAATTGGAGGAAGGTACAGAGAGTTTCCCAGATTTACACCTGGTATGCAAGATCTGTGTAACATTCACAAATTGCCCAATGTGATACACCACATTAACAGAATGTATAATAGAAGTCAATAGATAACCTGAATAGATGCAGGAACAGCATTTCACAAAGTTCGACATCTATTCATGATAAAAATGAGCAGTAAAAATAGGTATAGGAAGAACTTACCACAACATAATAAAGGCCTTTGATGAACGCCCAAGCTCACATCAGTAAGGAGGGAAGGCAAGGATGACCAAAATTTTCACTCCTAGTCTACACAGTACTGGACATCCTAGCAACAGCAATTAAGCAAAGCAAAATAAGTAAGATGCATCCAAATCATAATGGAAGCCCTAAAATTGTCTCTGTTTATAGATGAAATGATCCTATATGTAGAAAACCCTAAAGATTCCATTAAAAATACTATTAGTACTAATAACAAATCCAGGAAAGTTGTATAATACAAAATCAACATACAAAAATCAGTTGTGTTTTGTTACACTACCACTGCTATATCTAAAAAGTAAATTGAGAAAACAACCTTACTTACAAAATAGTATCAGAAGTTGTAAAGTACTTATGAACAAATTCAGCCAAGGAGGTGAATGTTCTATACCCTGAAAAGTATATGACTTTGATAGAAGAAATGGAAGAAGACATACATAAATGGAAAAATATCCTGGGTTCATATATTGGAAGAACTAATATTGTTAAAATGTCTGTACTACTTGATGATTTGCAGGTTCAATGCAATCACTGTCAAAATTCCAGTGGCATTATTCACAGAAAAAGGTATAAAAGTTATATGGATCTACAAGCACCCCAAATAGCTAACACAATATTAAGAAAAACAAAGCTGGAGCATCATACTTTGAGATTTCCAAAAAGTCTCTTTTCATGTGCTCATTGGCCATTTGTATAATTTATTCCTGTAGCCTGATTTGGTATGACTAATAATTGAAGTCTCTCTAATAGAATCTCTTATCTAAATAAGTTTACTTATAACATTTTTCAATGTTATAAATGATTTTTTCAATAAGTGTGATGATTTCATTTAATTTTTATTATGTTGGTTGGTATGAATTGATCTTGGCATGTCCTGTATTTCTGAAGTAAACCATTCTCTGTTTTTGTATGCTTATATACAATTATGTCCAAATTCATACCTTACAGTGGCTTAATTTTAAAGATTTGGTATAATGTATGTAATTAATAGCCACTGAAAATCTTTCTGCGGCTTTTCTTTTCTTCCTGACTTATAAAGTAGAATAGAAGGAAAAATCTTTTCATCTTAAAAATATGGGGAAAGAGTTGCTTAAAACATTCATAATTTTTGGTTTATGCTTCCAAATCCTTAGTTTGTTTATGATTTTCTACTTTCTGATTCCCCTTAGTCCAGTTTTGTTATTCTGTATTTAATATATATCACTTCTTCCTCTCAGTTTCTAGTTTATTAGTATAAAGTTGTTTATATCAGTCTCAAGAAGTTAAAACAATCTCTGTTCTATGAATGGTTGTACGTTTTATTCTTAATGTTGTGTGTTTTTCTACATTTTTCTCATTGCACTATTTTATTAATTGTATTAATTTTATCTTAGTACATGTCTTACCAGTTCTAAATTGTATTACTAATGTAATACCTTATTATTATACATTAAGTGCATCAATCATGTATGTTTTTTAAACTCCAGAGTCTGACATCTAGAACACAGTCAGACATCTTTTACTCTAATATGAGATTTCCTCTCTACTCTTCAATCAAATACAGTGCACATCTTTGATATAGAGTATTTTCATTGTCTTTTGGTGAAAAAATTCTAATTATTCTTTAAAAATATTGGCCAGTTTTAAAGTTTTGAATATTTAAGAATTGCTTAATATACTGTTTCCAAAATATTATTACTTAAGGACCTAGCATAGTTAGTCCCTTTGATTAAAATATTTCATATTTGTTAAAACTTTGATATTTATTTATTTCAATCATTTAATGTGTAATTTCAGTAATTAAAAAATTTATTGTGATTAAAACCTAAGTTCAATATGTGTTGACTATGGGTCGTTTGTCCATCATATTCAAATTTTTGAATCCTTAATAAATTTCATCTGCTTTATCTACCAATAATAATCTGTTGATGTTTTTCATAAGAATTTCCTAGTTTATGTCATGATTCTTTCTATTTTGCTTTCGTGGACTCTTCAAAAATCAGTACCTCACACCACACCCCCCTGAATGAAAGGAACAAAGACCTTTGCTGCCAGATGCCCTTTCCTCAGCTCCTCCCTGAACAGGCGACAGGCCCACCATGGATTCATTCCCAAAGTTCAGAGTTCATCCTTATGCCTTTCTCCTCAGTAGACCAGCTGGAATCATTGCTTAAAACTAAATATTCTTTCAAAGAGATGAAAAGCCTAGTTTGTTTCTTTATGATTGATATTCATTAGCTGCAAACTGAACCTTAAATACAACCTCTAATATGCTTCTTGTACTCACTTTGCCCTGCCCAGGTCATTCTGTTGCAACCTGGGAAGATCTGAAACATGCCATTTTCCACCCAAATAAGATAATATATTTCAATGACTTTCTTAGGATTTAAGGGAAAATGGCAATACCTGCTCCTAGATATCCTGCGGTGTCTAACATTCTCCTCCAGCTCCATCCAGGCCACTTGGGGCAGAGTCACTGTTTTCCCTTCTCACTTTCTGACCATCACTCAAGCTTTTCCATTTCATTGAACTCCTCTTACAGTTCTGTGCAGAACTGGTTCTAGGGCAATTTTAATTAGTTGCTTTAAAGATATATACCTTTATAAGCCTTCTGTCATCTCTAAATTATTAGTGGCCATATATTTAAAATGAACTCTTTACTGAATTCTCCATTGCAGTATATAGTAAATTGGCAATTATGAAAGCATTTTCAAAACATTTCCCTTGTACCTGCCTGTTCCTGCCACGTGACATGATCTATGAGGGCAGAACCTGGTGTTTTGTACCCATTCCATAATATGACTGCACCATGGGGCTTCACCCTCTGAGTGGGACCCACACAGGAAGGGGTTGAGGGGATAGTGGTGGGGCATCTGGATTCAGGCACAGCTGCCTGGTTGGGGGGTGGTGGGCATATGTGGACTCAGGAAGTGTGGCCCACACAGCTAACACCCCCATGCACTAGGCCAGGATTGACCTCCAGCCACTGAGCAGAAACCAGTGAGACCAATGAGATGGGGCTTTTGCAGATCAGGTGCAAGGGGCACACCAACCCAGCACCCCTGAGGCGTCACCAAGCCCCCAAGCACTTGGGACAGTGGATGGGCCCATGCTCACAGACTTAAAGTTCCCCAACAGTGAGGCCAGGGCTTGCTCACTGCAGGCAGGCCCTGGAGGGGCACACCTGCAGAGAGCTCCTGGCCAGCTCACCTGTCCCCTCACTTGTTTGAAAATTTAAGGCCCTGCCTGCTCAAGATCTGTACCCTCAGGTGAAATGGGTTTGTGTCTTGTGATGTGTTTAGTAAAGCCAAGGAGAACCTGCACTGAGGGTAAGTAAGGGTACTGAACAAAGACATGGGGGATGTGCAATATGCTTGAAGAACTACCCGGGGGAGATTCTGTACCATAAAGGTGCATAGATGATGAGTGGTTTGAAGTAGACTGCACTGAGCATCTTTCAGATTATGGTTCACCTACCTGTTTTATAGGTTTTCTGGCATTTTCATGATGCTTGAAAAACCCAGAGGATATGAGGATCTTTCTGGGAAAAAAAATACAGACATAACTTTCAGAAATCTGAGTTCTGTGAAACTGAGTAATGCAGAGATGGATACAGAACTCAGTCTGCTGAACATGCATATAAAGGATACACAGGGATTTAAAAAACCCTCACAGTCATCTACATAGATGATACTGCTAAACTTTTTGTATTCAAATGCCAAAGTTAACTGGCTTAAAATTCGACTTACTTTTTATTAGATTCTCTAGAACTGTAGAACTATTTGTGTTTTGATTTGTTTTGTTTTTTTAACTTGGTGTGTCTATTTTCCTTCAACGTAGTGTTTCTGCATTCATCTATTCTTAAATCAAAGACCACATAATTTACTTTTTATAAATTAAAGTCTTAAGTGTAAAACCAAGAAATGTATCCAGCAATAAAACATTCTGTGAGTGTAGGTCATGATATCAGGGCTTTTTTTTTCTTCCCAAAAGTGGAGTATACACTTCTACACAGGAAAACTAAAGTGTGTTAATTTTTAAAAATAAAGATTTAATATTATTTTGATGCACTCCAAATAGTAAATAAAATTACATAATTGTATTTTAAATAATTAAATTAGGATGGCAACTTATTAAATATATTGTTTCCTCTTAAACTGCTCAATGGCTAATGGGCAATGAATCAGCTTGCACCTTTGCAACTTTAAAAAAACTATGAATTACCAATTTTAAGTGTTGCCAGCTACAATAACTTTGTATTAACTAATATTTGTGTGTGTTCTTCTCATATAATTATTTTATTATGTTCTGTATCTCCAAAAAGTTTTCCGAAATCTGTGGAAAATGTTTAGCCAGAACCACAGGATGCTTTCTACATAAAGCCACTACTTCCAAGACCAGGAGGCACAGCTGACGTATCTGATACATAGAAACAAACACCGAGAACCAGACAGAGGAGGAGCCAGAGGAATATGTTCCAAGCAAAAGAACAAGACAAAACACCACAAAAAGTGCTAAATGAAATGAAGATAAGCAATCTACCTGATAAAGAATACAAAACAGTGGTCATAACGGTGCTCAATGAACTGGGGGAAAGAATAGATAATCTCAGGGAGGACTTCAACAAAGGGATAGAAGATATAAAAATGAACCAGTCAGAGCTGAACAATACAATAGGAAATGAAAACACAAGAGAGGGCATAAATAGGCTGGAGGATGCAGAGGAAAGAACACGTGAGCTGGAAGACAGGGTGGTGGAGAGTGACCAAGCTGAGGAACAGAGAAAAAATTTCTAAAATGAGAAGACATGAAAAGATCTCTGTGACACCTCCAAACAAAACAATATTCTCATAATAGGGGTTCTGGAAGCACAGAGAGCCATTAACACGATAAACCCAAGGAAGTTCACACCAAGACACATAGTAATTAAAATGGCAGAGATAAGCGATAAAGAGAGAATCTTAAGAGCAGCAAGAGAAAAGTAGACAGTTACTCACAAGGGAAACTCCATAAGGTCAGATTTCTCAGCAGAAAGTTTACAGGCCAGAAGGAAGGGGCATGAAATATTCAAATTACTGAGAGGGAAAAAAATCCTAAACCTGAGAATATTCTCCCAAGCAATGTTAGTATTCAAATTGATGGAGAAGGAACTTTTCCATAGAAATCAAGGCTAAATGATTCATCACCACTAGACTGACCTTACAGGATATGTTAAAGGGACTTCTTTAGATGGAATTGTTTTTAAATTGAGTTGTCTTTCCTCAGTGAAAGCTACCGATCACTTATGTGAGTATGAAGTACAAAAGGCAAAAGTAGTGAAATCAATTATACACAAAATTAATAAGTGACATGCAAATTAAAAAGATGTAGATTATGACATCATATACATAAAACATGGAGGGGAATAGTCATTAAGGTGAGGGAGTTTGGTGTAGATTGAGGGCGTTAGGGTTTGGTTTAGCTGGCATTAAGCACAAGTCGTCCATTTCCCCTGCCCCTCCATCTCTGAGGCCTCCAGGATGGACAGGACTTGCCCATGGTCACGCATGAGACAGGGTTAGGCTGAACTGGTGGTTTTCTGTCCTTCCCCCATCTGAGTCCTGGGCTCTGAAAGGAGGAGAATGAAACGTCCACTCTGGTGCTGGCTTCGAAGTCCACCTCTGTCACATGTTCTGGAGGTCCCAGGGATCACGTTTTCTCCTGCCCCACCTGGGCTGCGTGTTGATGGCCATACTTCTGGGCAGCCCGAGGTGCCTGTCACACAAGGGCCCTTGGCAGGCAAGCGTGGATTTATACAGGGCTGGGTGCAGTGACCTGCCAGCTCCCAGGTGTTGCCTTCTTGAGGGCTGGCAGGGCCCTCTCGGGACTGGCTGGATTTCTTGTCCTTTCTGGTGGGCAGCCACAATCACACATAGACGGGACAGCCCTTGGCTTCTGTCCATCAAGCAGGCATCCATGGTCCTCCTATTCAGGCCAGTCTGGGCCCTGTCAAGACCCCTTGGCCAGTTACTGAGCTGACCCTGCTGCTGGGCAACTGAACAGCTACCTGGGCAGTATAGACAGCCCTTTGGGATGTTTCTATTCCAAACACAAGTGTGGTTGACACAGGCGTCTCCTGCCTCACAGCCTTAGCCTGCCATGAGCGCTAATAACCTTCTGAGCATTGAATGTGGTCCTGGCCACAGCAGCCATACAGCAGAGTTATACACATACAGCCCTGTAGTCCTTCGGCCCTCCAGCTGTAACAAACCTTTGACATTCAGACTTGAGAGTGACTGTCTCCCAGAGGGCAGGGAGATGCCTGTTACATTTACCACCAGCATTAATGCTGCATTTTCTGTCAGTGGAGGAGCTTCTTGTGGTGGCCATGGCAGGGCCACAGGAGCAGCAGATGGGAAGATGCAACCCCCGGCCCTATGTGAGCTCCCTCCTTCCTCGAGCTTTGGATTCACCGCTGTGCACTGGGCCAGCAGTGATGTGGAGTATGCTGCTTTCCATGCCTGGCATCTGTTCTCATGTCCAAATCTGCATGTCAGCTTTCCTTTGGAAAGTATATCTCACCTGCCTCCAGTCCAATCAGCTCAAGAGAGCAGACCCTATGTTCCACCCACCTTGGAGATGGGTGTGTGATCCCAGCCCAGCCAACCCCATGTTCCATCTTCTGGGTGCTCTGTTGGGGTCAAGGATGCAAATGCGACTGGAGCCAGGCCAAAGGCATTGAACAACATGATTTTCATGGAACCTGAGGGAAGGAGAAACACTGCCTTAGACTGGATGGTGAGTGGATGTCTACCTGGAGCTGCTGAAGACCCCAGATACAGCAAGAGAGACTGTCCATGAATGGGGCCACATCACAGGCACTTAGGTTGGAGGGCTGGAGAGGGACCATGTCATATTGGGATCTGACAGGCCCAGGAACTATCTTAAACTTGCCTCTTGCAGTCACTCATTTATTTCTATCATTTATAAAATAATTATTTTACTTCTTTAAGTGTGTCTGGTCCCTTGCAGTCCAAAAAGTCCTAGCTGACACATCAGAATCAATAATTCCTGAGACTCCCTCTGCCTGGAGTCCTCCCTGGGCGGGGCATGACTGGTGGGGGGTCACTGAGGAGTGCATGGGGTCAGATCTGAGGGGGGCTGCAAACAGTTCTGTCCCTGTTTCTTCCCTGTTCTGGGATAGAGAATCCCCAGAACGGTGAGAGGAGATGTTAGGGAAGAGGTCCCTGGATGTTGTGCTTGTATTTTCCTTGTTTTAGGGCCCCTTCTGTTAGTGTGTTTTTTTACTAGGAAATCACCCAATACCCCTAAGTTTCCAGGTTGATGCAGCTTGTTTCTAAACATGCTTTCAAGGCAACTTATTGCTGTTCACATTATCTGTGGTCACTGGTTGAGACAGTGTTTATCAGGTCTCCCCATTGGGAAGGTACTTTTCCCCATGTCCATTCTGTGTGTCTTCTTCAGGAGGAAGACCTCCTCTGGAGAGGGGAGTCAGTTACACCTCCATGACGGATGTCTGAGTGCCAACATCAATTATTCAGAATTCTTCTGCAATATATCTCTGTACAACCCCATGCATAAAAATCACTGTAATAATTTATTTTACCGGTGTGAATGGCCAGATCGCTATTTTAGGCTTTTGGTGACAGTCCAGCACTAGTGTCTGGTCGCTCCAATCATGGCTCCTGTGGCTCTGGAGAACTCCTTCCATCGACTCCTGTTCCCCTTTGACATAATCAGTCTTTATCGGGCTTTTTTTTTTTTTGGTACTTCCCTACTTTGTGATACTTCCCTATTGTCCTGGCTTCTTTATTTACTGTCTCAGTCCTAGTGTTAGCTATTTATTCGGAAAGCCCTGGCTCCTTAGGGAATGGTATTAAAAATTTACATGTTGCAGCTAAATGTGCTCAGTGGACAATGGAAGAAAATAGATGTGCCAGTTCAAACTTATGTATGCATACCTAATTATAAAGATTTCTATGTGGAACTGTCTTTAGCTAAGGATGAGTTTATACAGATGTCTCCAGCCTCATCCAGTATCACAGGGATATTGTCACCTTCTCTCCTTGTTTATCTGTAACTTCCCACTCCAACAGGAGAAGCCTGGCTCCTAAAGTCACAGGGGCAAAATGAAGTCACTTATGCTAAGTCTCCATGTCAGTGAACCAAGACTTAAGGCCTAACCTAACTGCAGTTTCACCGGCCTCCCCCAGCCCCTCCCTAACTGCAAAGTATAACTTTTAACCAGCCAGACTGGAGTTTCCTGGTCAGCGCTAGGAGGCAATCCATGGACAGACCCCTTCTATTCTCTGTAGGAGGGCAACCTTGCCTAAAACAATGCATTCTTTGCTAATAATTTTGTATTGCCCCTCCCTCTCTGCCTTTATAAACCTGTCCTTTCTTGCAGCTCAAAGGATCACCCCTCTACTTGCTAGATGGGGTGCTTCCCAGCTTATGACTCTTTTAAATAAAACTAATTTGATCTTTAAATTTACGTTTGAATTTTGTATTTTAAGCATATGTAAGATTCATCCGTGTCTGCATGGGTTGGTGAATCATTCCTTTGTATGGCTGAATAGTACTGCATTGTATGTGTAGGGGAGGAAAAACAAATTTTCCTTTACTCTTTCAGGTTCTTGGCTGAGACCATCTGTAATAAAAGACAGATGAACAGGAGAAAAAAAATCCAGAATTTTAATAACTTGAATACTGGCTGTATACATGGGGGATGCCCAAGAAAACCAGCAAACTCTAGGCCCAAGCCATCAACTTAAATACCATCTTCAGGTAAAAACAAAAGTTTTCCAGGCAGGGAGCCAGTTGAGGGACGTTATCAGGCAAAGCACAGTAAATAAGGGCATACTTAAGTCCAGGCCTTCTCTGTTGACAAGGATTTCTAGGGATTTAGTCATCCTTGTATTCCTGCTACAGAGAGGGAGACACTGTACAAATGGAGATTTCCTTCATTAATGTAGACTTCTCTCACAAAAGGGCAACTCATAGTCACTTTTTAGTGATTCCTCTGTGTCTGCTGTTTTTTAAAATAATCCTATGCCCAAGAGCCTTATTTTAGGGTGGCATATTCTGGTCCCTATCACATGGATGTACCACAATTTACTTATTCATTCTGATTTCATTATCTACTGATTTCAAGGTTTTAGCCATTATGAATAGAGCTACTGTGTATAATTGCATGGTGGTTTTCTCAAAGCAGTTGTTTAAATACTGGAGGCATGATTCTTGGATTCTAAGGTGAGACTTGTGGAAAGAAACTGCCAAACTCTCTTCAAAGGGGCTGTACATGCATTGAAGGAGGGTTCCTGGTGCTCCTCACCCCACAGAAATCGGTGTTGTCATCTTTCTGGAGTTTGGCGGTTCTCCTAGGTGTGCAGTGCTGTGTCCCCTGATTTCCCAAATCCTTTATCAAATATATACTTTGCAAATATTTTCTCCCAGTTTGTGTCTTGTCTCTGGGTTCTCTGACCAAGGACTTTCAGATTACAAAATTTTAATTTTATAAAGCCACGAAATTATTTTTCTTTTGTGAACATGCTTTTTGTGTAGGATCTTAAAAATTATCAGCAAATACAAGATTGTGTAGATTTTCGTTTTTTATCTAGAATTCTATAATTTTGCATTTAAAATTTGCCTATGGACAATTCTGAGTGAGCTTTGGTGTACGTTGTAAAACTTGTGTCTACGTTCATTTCATTCTTTATGGCCTCCAATGAATTGTTCCTTAACTGTTGATAGAACACGGGAAATTCCTGCCCATTACAGTTGGAATTTCCAAAGGTTCCTCCGTCAGCAGGTTGTCCGTGAGAGGGCGCCGCCTATTCCAAGCTGTGAGCGCTCGTCCTGCACAGTCCACTAAGGCCCGCAGGGGGCGCCTCTGCTCACCTCGCGGACTCTCGGAGCGCATGCGCGTGCAGTCCCTGGGCGTTGCCTTAGCTTCCCGCTGCCAGGAACCGGGTTTGCTCAGAACCTGCTGCGGCTCTGGGATACCGCCCGTCGCATCCGCAGTGACAGCTCGGTTTCCTTGGGAGCCGTGGGACGGAAAGGTGAGGAGAGGCTCCCCGTGCGCCGCCTGCCGAGCGCTCCTCTCTAGGGGCCCGGGGAGGAAGAGCCTGCGGCAGGGAACCGGGTCTTCGCGGAGTTTGGGGGCGAGACGAGCTCGGCTGAGTCCGGGCCGGGGTGAGTACGCGGCGTCCAGCGCGTCCCCGGGAGCCCGTGTCTCCGCGCCGCGCCCTGTCTCTTGTGCAGCTGGTGGATTGGCCACACCTGCGGGACGCCCTCCGGGCTCCAGGCGTCCTTCCTGACGGGCCTCTGAGACGGGAAGGGGCCGAGGGGACTTGGTTGCTGAAGCGGCCCGGGAACCGGGGGCGCAGCCCCTGCTGTGCACCGAGCACACGGGGCGGGTTCCTGGGAAGGGTCCCCGGGGTGGGGGCCGCCTGGGAGGCTCCCGGGGCGCAGCGTGGCGCTGACGCAGCCCGGCTTCCCGAGGGCGGCGCCTACCCTGGGCCCGGGGCCTTGTGAGCCGGCTCCTCTGCCAGAGCGGGTTTGGGGAGCGGAAGGCGCCTCGTGTCTGTTTCCACGCCCGCATCTGCCTGAGCGCTGTGCTGGGTCACGTTTGCTGCAGCTCTGCAGTGTAGCGGGAGGTCTGGGTGCGACACCTGGGTTCTGCTTTCCCATGACGGCTGTGGGGATGGGGTTCCGTTCTGTTCCGTCCAGCCTGTAGGGTGTTTGCTTCTGTGAGAAGTGCGATGGAATTTCGGTGGGGGTCGCACCGAATTTGCACGTTGCTGTGGGCGGAGGGGACTTGTAGTAACCTAACTCTTCCCGTCCACGTCCTCAGTGTCCACAGTTTTCAGAGCTCAGTCCTCCCGTCTCCTTGGTTAAGTTTGTTCTTAGGTACCTGTAAATCTGGGGGAAAATTCCGGGGCAAAATACCTTTGAACCGAAATCAAAGTGAGCAGTAAAGTGGGAGAAACCCGTTTCTTACTAGCCAGTGTCTCTCACAACCCGGCTGCAGAAGAGGCCCCATCCAACTTCTCCAGTCCAGATATGCCCTCACTCACCCTTGTAATTACCTGTTGATAGAGAGATGGACTACTTCTCTCCATCCTTTGGAAACAGCTATTGATATGGAGACGCACTAAGGCCTGGTGAGATATTCTAGAAATACTGCAGTTTTACCTACAGCACTTTATTCTCTATGATGCAGTTGTAAAGGGCATTGTTTTCTTAATCTCTCTGATGGTTATTAGTGAATACAAGCAACCGACTTTTGTATGTTGGTTTTGTATCTTACAAGTTTATTTTTACTTCTAACAGGTCTTTGGTGGAGTGGTGTGGGAAATTGGAATTCTAAAATCCCACTGTTTGTATTGCAGGTCTTCCCAAGGCCCAAGGCCTACAGGGGATCCTCCCACGTGCCTTCTAGTGAACGCTGGACCCCTGCAAGGTGAGTAGCGCCCCCATCGGGTGAACTGGATGTGGAGGCCTTGGCCTCTGTTGACGGGGTGTGATGTCTGATCTGCTTTTCTCATGGTTGTTTTGCAAAGTAATTTACTTTCCCGCAATTTCAAACATACAGAAAACTTGCAGTGTCAGTACAAATTCTTTATACTGAATTCCCCAGCGTCTCACTTTACCACAGTTGCCACTTCACACAAAATGCTGGGGCGTCTAGCCCAAACAGGGACACGCTCCCAGGGAATCACCACCTGACCCCAAATGAAGGAAGTATTAGGGTCTCCACATGATGATCCAGTGACCAGACCCACCGCAGCTGTCACCACCCGCCCCAGCTGTGTGCACACGTCTTTCTGTCCTGATGCAGTTTCCTTTTTCTGGAACTGTTCCTGAGACTTTATCTCAGTTGGGTTCTCTGGGACCTCACATAGGTGGGATCACATAACATTTGTCCTTCTTTGAGGGGCACATTTCACTGAGCATAATGGCTTTAGGGTCCATCAGTGTAGGAGGTGCCAGGACTCCCTTGTTTACTCCACTGTGTACGGACCACATTTTTTTCATGTGTCTGTGGACACCTGGGTTGTTTCCACCTTTTGGCTGTTTTGAATCATGCAGCTGTGTATATGGATGTGCAAATATCTTCCCTGCTTTCATGTCATTTGGGCAAATGCCCTGAAATGGAATTGCTGATCATATGTTAATTCTATGCTCTAGTTTCTGTGGACGCCCTCCACACACACACACACACACACACACAGCTTTCAAAGCAGCTTTGGACCATTTTCTTTATTTCTATATTTGGCAGAATAATGCAGTTTATGGGTCAACCCTGTTTTGTTCATCTGTCACCCCTTAAAGGGCATTTGAGTTGTTTCTGCCTTTTTGCTGTGGTGAGCAGTGCTGCCAACTCATGGGCCATTTTCTGTTTGAACAGCGTTTTCATTTCTTTGGGGTATTTATCTAGGAGTGGGTGTTTACCAACAATTAGATAGTAGTATTATATATTATGAGGAAATGCCAAGCTGTTGTACACAGGCTGCACATTTTATATTTCCACAAGCAAAGGTTAGGGGCTCCAATTCCTCTACATTCTTGGCAACCTGTGGTTTTCAGTTTTCCTGAGTGTGGTGTTGTGTGGGTGAAGGGGTGTGTGGTTTAATTTGCATTTCCATAGCGACTAATGCTGTGTGACATCTGTTCATGTGCTTGTTGAACGTTTGTGTGTCTGACCGGCTTCTCTCGTCATCTTTAAAAATTGGGATTTTGTCTTGTTACCTTGTACAAGTTTGTGGTGTTTTCTGGGTAATAGGCTCTTGTCAGATGTACAACATGCAGATATTTTCTTCCATTCTGTGGCTGTTTGTCACTTTGTGGTTGGTGACTTTTGATGCAGAAAAGTTTTTAATTTGGGGGAACTCTAATTTATGCTTTCTTCTGTTGCTTGTCCTTTGGTGTTAGATCTGAGAAACCATGGCTAAATCCAAGGTCATCAACGTTTAGCATGTTTTCTTGTAGAGTCTGTAATTTTACCTATTATGTAAGACCTTTGTCTGTTTTGAGTTAATTTTTGTATGTGATATGAGTTGAGGGTTCAGTTTCATTCCTCTGCACATTGACAGCCATTTGCCCAGCACCATTTGCTGAGAAGACCATTCTTTCCCTAATTTAATGTTGTCCACCCTTGTCAGAAAGCAATTGACTGTAGATAGTTGGGGTCACTTTTGGGCTTTCCCCTCAGTTCTGTTGATCTATGCATACAGTTGACCCTTGAACAACATAGGGGTTTGTGTAGCTGACATCCCACAGAGTCAGAATCCACATAAAATATGTCACTCACCCCAAACTTAAGTATTATCCTAAATCCCATTGCCTATTTTGACTGGAGACTTACCAATAATATAAACAGTCAACACATAGTTTGTACATTATACATGTTTTATGCTGTATTTTAACAGCAAGGTAAGCTAGAAAAAAGCAAATGTTTCAAATTGTCCTAAGTCTTTAAACATTTTCTCAATATATTTGTGGAAAAAAATCCACTCAAGTGGACCTGGGCACTTCACACCCCTGCTTTCCAAGGGCCAACTGTGTATGTTTATGCCAGTGTCACCGTGTTTTATTTACTGTTACTTTGTACTAAGATTTGATTTGGGGGGCCATGAGCCTCTAGCTTTGATTTTCTTTTTCAAGATTGTTTTCATCTGCGCAGCGCCAGGCCGCCGGCTCCAGGTGCACCCTCTATTGCCTGGGAACTGGCCGGGTGGAAACCCGGAGGGGGAGGGTCCCCGGATGCAGTCTTTCACCGCCTGTCCGGGAGCGCCGAGGGCGGTGGCCCTGGGCAGCATCCCTGGGCCCCAGGGGTCGGGGATTGCTGATAGCTTCGGGAGTCGCGCGGACGCTGGGCTCCCCCACTGCCGGGTGTCCCAGGACCTGCCTGGGAGGTCTGGGATGCTGGACCAGGGTGCGGGCTCTCTGGGCTCCTGCACCCGCCCTTTGTGTAAACCACATGTCAGGGACCCATCCTCTGTGGTTTCCGATCCAGAAGGACGCTGGTGTGGGCTCCTCTTGACCCATCTCCACAGGAATGGGGAGGACAGCCCTGTGCAGATAACCACCTCAGTGCATCATTTTCTTTTTTTTAAGCCATTTTTTTCCTTCTCAACAACAACAAAAAGTTCCGTATAGGACAAATGGAAAATTAAGAGGAGGGAAAACCATTTGAGAACTGTCAAAATCTTCTTGTCAGTGTATATATGTATAAACGAAAATGCTTTGTTTTTAAACAAAGATGGAGATCTGTCCCTCCTCTGGACCCCACCCATCCCCTAGGATCCAGCAGGGAGGAAGAAGACAATGGCTGCTGGGCCTGTGCCACTGAGAGCTCAGGAGGAGTGGATTCCTCTAGATTCTGCCCAGAGGAACTTGGATGAGAAAGTGATGCTGGAAGACTACAGGAACCTGGTTCTGCTGGAGCATTTGCTTTCCAAACCAAAGGCGATTTCTCAGCTGGAACAAGAACTGAACCAGATGACAAAGAACTTCCAGGGAGCATCTCTCTAGATAAAGCTACCATTTAATCTTAACCTGTCTGATGCCGGGACAAGAAAGTATCGATGGAACACTACGCTTGGCTCTTCCCCAGACATCATCCTATTCATTCATGCAAACAATCCCATGGGACTGGGAGACAAGACTTGAAACTAAAGAGTTAATGACAAAGACCAACATTACTGAAGATTTATCCTGTGGGGTCATAACGGAAAAAGAAGGTCTCTAGCATTCTTTTTTAGGGGAAACGTGGGAACTTGATCATTGGTTAGAGGGCAACAGAAAAACCAGGATAGACATGTGAGTCAAGTGGCAATTACCCATAAGGAAACCCTCATTGAGAGGACAGCATGTGGAGATAATGAATTTGAAACATGTTCAGGCAGGGTTCAATCCTTGATACACAACAAAGTATTCCTGTGGGAAAAAGACCCCATAATCGGAATTCATATGGAAAAGACACTAAACAAAACTTTGAATTAATTAAAACTCAAAGAATGTTAGTAGGAAAGAAAATCTATGAATGTAGTGAATGTGGGAAAGCCTTCAGCCAGAGTTCATCCCTTCTTAAGCACTAGAGGATTCATACTGGAGAGAAACCCTATGAGTGTAGAGCGTGGAAAAGCTTTCTATAAGAACTCATCCCTTATTCAACATGAAAGGATTCATACTGGAAATAAACCCTACAAATGTAATGAATGTGGGAAAGCTTTTACCCAAAGTATGAATCTTACAGTGCATCAAATAACTCACACAGGAGAAAATCCCTATGAGTGTAATGAATGTGGAAAAGCCTCCAGTCAAAGCATGCATCTTATTGTACATCAGAGAAGTCACACTGGAGAAAAGCCCTATGAATGTCATGAGTTTGGAAAAGCCCTTAGCAAGAACTCAACTCTTACCTGAATCAGTGTAATCACACTGGAGAAAAACCCTACAAATGTAACAAGTGTGGGAAATCCTTTAGCCAAAGTACATACCTTATAAAACATCAGAGACTCCATTCGGGACTAAAACCTTTTAAATGTAATCGGTGTGGAAAAGCTTTCAGTAAGAATTCATCTCTTACTCAACATTGGAGAATTCATACTGTATGTGGAAAACACTTCACTTGGCGATCATCCCTTACTGTACATCAGGTTATTCACACTGGAGAGAAACCTTATGAATGTAATGAATGTGGAAAGGCTTTCAGCCAGAGTGCATACCTTATTGAGTATCAAAGAATTCATACTGGTGAGAAAACCTACAAATGTGATCAGTGTGGAAAAGCCTTCATTTAGAATTCATCCCTTATAGTGCATCAGAGAATTCACACAGGAGTGAAACTCTATCAGTGTAACGAATGTGGATGGAAAAGCACTCAGTCGGAGTACAAACTGGACACGACATCAGAGAACTCGTATGTGAGGAAAGCTTTCACTGGACCCTGCACCATGATTAAACTCTTCAGTGATAATCAGACACGTCAAGCAATGTAGAAACCTAATAAATGTGGCAATTGTAGCCAAAAAAAAAAAGAGATTGTTTTCAAGGGCTCTTTGGGGTTGATTGAAATTCCATGTGTCAGGATCAGCTGGTGCATTAAAGCCTGTGTGAATTTTCAAAGGAATCACGTTGTCTCTGTAGGTTACATTTGTGTCATTGCCACCTTAACAGTATTTAAGTCTCTCCATCAATGTGGGTAGACTTTACATTTATTTAGATCCTTTTTGGTATTTAAATTATTAATTATTTATAATTTTCAATGTACACAATTTGCACCTTAAGTCCAGTCTTAGTATTTTGTTAATGTTCTCATTACTTAATATGGAATTTTAAAAAAGGCCTCTGCTCTGAGCACAGGGCTCTTTCCATCACCCTGAGGGGGGTCTTCACTCCCCACCCAGAGCTGCAAGTGGACATTTATAGAAACTGCCTGTCAGACCCTCAAATAGCCTTGGAAGCTAATATTTGTCACTGATGCTAAATCGACCTTGTAGTTGGAATCTCAGTCTGTACATCTTGGGGTCACACATTATATATTATATCTTTTTTATAACTCAGCTTAGTTTCTGTTTTAAATCCTCCTTCTCCTGGGATAGTGGAAACACAACTTCCCAACCCTCTGCCTGGGATGTGCCACCGTGAACACGGAAATACAATAGAAAACATGTCTATTGGTCTGTGCCTCAATCCTGACACTGGGCTCCTAAAGCCCTGGGGATTTTCTGAGTAATTGCAGCATCTTTCATTCTAAGTAGGTGGTTCTGGGTGGGCTCTGCTTGGGTGTCTGACAGGCAAAAAGCCCAAGCCATGACTAGAAGCTTGGAATTTTCAGCCTCTCCTCTCCATTCTCCAGAGAAAGGGGAAGGGATAAAAATGGAGTTAATAATACATCATACCTTTGTCTCAAAATATGGAATTTTGAGAGCTTCCAGGTTGGCGAACACATCAATGGGATGTGCTGGGAGAATGATACGTTCCAAACCCACAGGGAAGAATGAAGCTTCTGCTGGCCCAAGGCTGATGCCTTCATAATCCGAAGCTTTTAGAAACCATTTCTCATGTGGGGTAGGCAAGTAACCTCCAGTGATCAAGGCACCAGCTTCACTGGGCAAATCGTACAAGTTGTAGTGAAATGTAATGGATGTACCCCAATTTGCTAAAGTATTCATCTACTGAAACACATCCTGATTTATTTTAGTTTTTAGCCTTTATGAATAGAGCTAGCTACTGTGTAAAATTGCATGGTGGCTTTTGTTGGGACATAGTTTTTCAAAGCAGTTGTCTAAATACTGGCAGTGTAATTCTTGGATCTTAAGGTGAGACTTTTAATTGTAAAATATTTTTAATGGTTCTTTTTTGTTTTATGGATTTTTGTATGTCTTGAGTACAAATCCTTTATTAAATACTTATTTTGCAAATATTTTCTCTCAGTTTGTGTCTTGTGTTTGGGTTCTCTGATAAGGTCTTTTAGAGTAGAAATTATAATTCTATAAAGCCCATGTGATTATTTTTCTTTTTTGGATAGGCCTTTGGTGTTAGGTGTTAAACGTCTTCAGCAAGGTTGTGTAGATTTTCTTGCTCTTACCTAGAAATTTTATAATTTTGCATCTAATATTTGCCTATGGAGAATTTTTTTATGACTGTACCATTAAAAGAATTTTTTAATTAAGGTATTATTGATACACACTCTTATGAACGTTTCACATGAAAAAACATTGTGGTTACTACATTCACCCATATTATCAAGTCCACACACATACCCCAATGCAGTAACTGTCCATCAGTGTAGTAAGATGCCACAGAGTCACTTCTTGTCTTCTCTGTGCTACACTGTCTTCCCCATCATCTCCCCCATACCATGTGTACCAATCATAATACCCCTCAATCCCCTTCTCCCTCCCTCCTCCTCTGCCCTCCCATACCCCTCCCCTTTGGTAACTGCTAGTCTCTTCTGGGAGACTGTGAGTCTGCTGCTGTTTTTGTCCTTCAGTTTTCACCACAAATGAGGGAAATCATTTGGTGTTTGGCATCTTTTGATGCAGAAAAGATTTTAATTTGGAGGAAAGTAATTTATTCTTTCTCTTGTTGCTTGTACTTTCAGATCTGAGAAACCATAGCTAAATCCAAGGTCATGAACATTTATCCCCATGTTTTACCAATTACATGTAAGCCCTTTATCTATTTTGAGTTAATTTTTGTATATGATATGAGTTAAGCGTTCATTTTCATTGTTCTGCATGTGGACAGCTGGTTGCCAAGCACCGTTTACTGAAAACACACTTTCTTTCCACAGTTTAATGTTTTCCACCCTTGTCAGAAATCAACTGGCCATAGATGATTGGGGCCCTTTCTGGACTTTCCATTCAGGTACGTTGATCTGCATATACATTAGACCCTTGAAAAACACGGGGGTTAGTGGTGCTGACATCCTACAGAGTCACAATCCACATAAAGCATCTGACTCTGCCAAAACTTTGTTATCCTAAAACTGACTGCCTATTTTGACTGGAAGCCTTACCAATAATACAAACACTCGATTAACAATATTTTGTACATTATGCATATTATGTGCTGTATTCTTACAGTAAAGTAAGCTAGAGAAAAGAAAATGTTTCAAATTATTGTCTTAACATTTTTTCAATATATTTGTGGGGAAAAAAATCTGTGTAAGTGGACCTGTGCAGTTCACACTCCCGCTGTCCAAGGGTCAACTGTATCTTTATGCCGGTGTCACAGTGTTTCATTTACCGTTACTTTGTACTAACATTCAATTTAGGGAAGACTGTGCTTCCAGCTTTGATTTTCTTTTTCAAGATTGTTTTCAAGGGCTCTTTGAGGGTCCCTTGAAATTTCATATGTGATACGATCAGCTGGAACATTTCTTCACAAAAGGCTTTGGGAATTTTCATAGGAAACGCACTGAGACTATAGGTGGCATTTGTGCCATTGCCATCTTAGTGATATTAAGTCTTTCATTACCATGGGAGGACCTTACATGTATTTAGATTTTCTGTAGTTTTTATATTATCAATGTTTTATGATTTTCAATGTACAAGATGTGCACTTTAAGTCTGTTACTAAGTATTTTATTAATGTTCACATTATTTAGTGCAGAATTTAAAAAATTCCTTTGTGATTATTAATTGCTAATGTATACAAATAAAACATGTTTGTGTCCTGGTGTTATTTATTTATTTTGTTATTATTAATGTACATTTACATGAGCAACATTATGGTTGCTAGACTCCCCCTATTATCAAGTCCCCACTACACACCCCATTACAGTCACTGTCCATAAGCATAGTAAGATGCTATAGAATCACTACTTGTCTTCTCTGTATTATACTGCCTTCCCGTATCCCCCCAGCTACATTATGTGTGCTAATTGTAATACCCATTTTTCCCCCTTATCCATACCTCCCCACCCATCCTATCCAGTCCTTTCCCTTTGCTAACTGTTAATCCATTCTTGGGTTCTGTGAGCCTTGCTGCTCTTTTGTTCCTTCAGTTTTTGCTTTGTTATACTCCACAGATGAGTGAAAACATTTGATACTTGTCTTTCTCCGCCTGGCTTATTTCACTGAGCATAATACTCTCAAGCTCCATCCATGTTGTTGCAAAAGGTAGGATTTGTTTTCTTCTTCTGGCTGAATAGTATTACATTGTTTATATGTACCACCTCTTCTTTATCCATTCATCTACTGATGAACACTTAGTTTGCTTCCATTTCTTGGCTATTGTAAATAGTGCTGCTATAAACATACAGGTGCATATGTCTTCTTCATACTGGGCTCCTGCATTCTTAGGGTAAATTCCTAGGAGTGGAATTCTTGGAAAATCAAATGGTATTCCTATTTTGAGTTTTTTGAGGAACCTCCATACTGCTTTCCACAATGGTTGAACTAATTTACATTCCCACCAGCAGTGTTGGAGGGTTCCCCTTTCTCCACATCCTCGCCAGCATTTGTTGTTCTTAGTCTTTTCAATACTGGCCATCTTAGCTGGTGTGAGGTGATATCTCATTGTGGTTTTTATTTGCATTTCCCTGATAATTAGTGATGTGGAGCATCTTTTCATGTGCCTGTTGTCCATCTGAATTTCTTCTTTGGAGAAGTGTCTGTTCAGCTCCTCTGCCCATTTTTAAATTGGCTTATTTGCTTTTTGTTGTTGTTGAGGTGCATGAGCTCTTTATATGTTTTGAATGTCAACCCCTTACCGGATATGTCATTTATGAATATATTCTCCCATACTGTAGGGTTTCTTTTTGTTCTACTGATGGTGTCCTTTGCTGTACAGAAGCTTTTTAGTTTGACATAGTCCCATTTGTTCATTTTTGCTTTTGTTTCCCTTGCCTGGGGAGATATGTTCATGAAGAAGTTGCTCATGTTTGTGTCCAAGAGATTTTTGCCTATGTTTTTTTCTAAGAGTTTTATGGTTTCATGATTTACATTCAGGTCTTTGATCCATTTTGAGTTTACTTTTGTGTATGTGGTTAGACAATAATCCAGTTTTATTTTCTTCCATGTAGCTGTCCAGTTTTGCCAACACCAGCTGTTGAATAGGCTGTCATTTCCCCATTGTATACCCATGGCTCCTTTATCATATATTAATTTACCATATATTGTTGGGTTTGTATCTGGGCTCTCTGGTCTGTTCCATTGATCTATGGATCTGTTCTTTTGCCAGTACCAAATTGTCTTGATTACAGTGGCTTTGTAGTAGAGCTTTAAGTCAGGGAGCCTAATTCTCCCTGCTTTATTCTTCTCAGGATAGCTTTGGCTATTTGGGGTCTTTTGTGATTCAATATGAATTTTAGAACTATTTGCTCTAGTTCATTGAAGAATGCTGTTGGTATTTTGATAGGGATTGCATTGAATCTGTTGATTGATTTAGGTAGAATGGGCATTTTGACAATATTAATTCTTCCTATCATGAGCATTGGATGTGTTCCCATTTATTGGTTTCTTCTTTAATTTCTCTCATGAATGTCTTGTAGTTTTCAGAGTATAAGTCTTTCACTTCCTTGGTTGGGTTTATTCCTAGGTATTTTATTCTTTTTGAGGCAATTGTGAATGAAATTATTTTCCTGATTTCTCTTTCTGCTAGTTCATCATTAGTGTATAGGAATGCAACAGATTTCTAGGTATTAATTTTGTATTCCGCAAATTTACTGAATTCAGATATTAGTTCTAGTAGGTTTGGAGTGGATTCTTTAGTGTATTTTTTAATGTACAATATCATGTCATCTGCAAACAGGGACAGTTTCACTTCTTCATGACCAATCTGGATGCCTTTTATTTCTTTGTGTTGTCTGATTGCTGTTGCTAGGACCTCTAGAACTATGTTGTGTAAAAGTGGGGAGAGTGGACATCCTTGTCTTGCTCCTGATCTTAAAGAAAAAGCTTTCAGCTTCTTGCTGTTAAGTATAATGTTGGCTGTGGGTTTGTCATATATGGCCTTTATTACGTTGAGTTACTTGCCCTCCATACCTATTTTGTTGAGAGTTTTTATCATGAATGGATGTTGAATTTTGTCGAATGCTTTTTCAGCATCTATGGATATAGTCATGTCGTGTTTGTCCATCTTTTTGTTGATGTGGTGGATGATGTTGATGGGTTTTTGAATATTGTACCATCCTTGCATCCCTGGGATGAATCCCACTAGATCATCATGGATGATCTTTTTTATGTATTTTTGAATTCAGTTTGCTAATATTTTGTTTAGTATTTTTGCATCTATGTTCATCAGGGATATTGGTCTGTAATTTCATTTTTTGTGGTGTCTTTGTCTGGTTTTGGTATTAGAGTGATGTTGGCCTCATAGAATGAGTTTGTGAGTATTCCCTCCTCTTCTACGTTTTGGAAAACTTTAAGGAGGATGGGTATTAGGTCTTCACTAAATGTTTGGTAAAATTCAGCAGTGAAACGATTTGGTTCAGGCGTTTTGTTTTTAGGTAGTTTTTTGATTACCAATTCAATTTTTTTGCTGGTAATTGGTCTATTCGATTTTCTGTTTCTTCCTGGGTCAGTCTTGGAAGGTTGTATTTTTCTAGAAAGTTGTCCATTTCTTCTAGGTTATCCAATTTGTTAGCATATATTTTTTCATAGTATTCTCACATAATTCTTTGTATTTCTGTGGTGTTTGTAGTGATTTTTCCTTTGCCATTTCTGATTCTGTCTATGTGTAAACTCTCTTTTTTTCTTGATAAGTCTGGCTAGGGGTTCATCTATTTTGTTTATGTTCTCAAAGAACCAGCTCTTGCTTTCATTGATTCTTTCTATTGTTTTATTCTTCTTGATTTGATCTATTTCTGCTCCAGTCTTTATTATGTCCCTCCTTCTACTGACTTTGGGCCTCATTTGTTCTTCCTTTTCTAGTTTATTTAATTGTGAGTGTAGACTGTTCATTTGGGATTGTTCTTCTTTCCTGAGGTAGGCCTGTATTGCAATATAGTTCCCTCTTAGCACGGCCTTCTCTGCATCCCACAGATTTTGCAGTGTTTAATTATTGTTGATCTCTGTTTTTATTTGGTCATTGATCCATTGGTTATTTAGGTGCATCTTGTGAAGCCTCCATGTTTGTGCGATTTTTCATTTTCTTTGCATAATTTATTTATAGTTTCATTCTTTTGTGGTCTGAGAAACTGGTTGGTACAATTTCAATCTTTCAGAATTTACCGAGGCTTTTTTTGTGGCCTAGTATATGATCTGAAAATGTTCCATGTGCACTTGAGAAGAATGTGTATTCTGCTGTTTTTGGGTGTAGAGTTCTGTATATGTCTGTTAGCTCCATCTGTTCTAATGTTTTGTTCAGTGCTTCTGTCTCCTTACTTATTTTATGTTTGGGTGATCTGTCCTTTGGAGTGAGTGGAGTGGTAAAATCTCCTAGAATGAATGCATTGCATTCTGTTTCCCCTTTTAATTCTGTTAGTATTTGTTTCACATATGTAGGTGATCCTGTGTTGTGTGCATAGATATTTATAGTGGTTATATCTTCTTGTTCGACTGACCCCTTTATCATTGTGTAATGTCCTTCTTTGTCTCTTGTGAATTTTTTCTCCCTATTGCATGAAAGTCTGAGACTTTAAACCCAAAGACGTGTATGTCTTTGGGTTTAAAGTAAGTCTCTTGTAGGCAGCATATAGATGGGTCTTGTTTTTTTATCCATTCAGTGACTCTATGTCTTTTGATTGGTGCATTCAGACCATTTGCATTTAGGGCGATTATCGATAGGTTTGTACTTATTGCCATTGCAGGCTTTAGATTTGGGGTTACCAAAGGTTCAAGGGTAATTCCCTTACTATCTAATAGTCTAATTTATCTCACTTCATATGCTATTACAAACCCAACCGAAAGGTTCTTTTTTTCCCCTCCTTTTTCTTTTTCTTCCTCCTCCATTCTTTTAATGTTATGAATCATATTCTGTACTCTGTCTATCCCTTGGTGACATCTATTTAGCCTTAGGAATACTTCTATCTATAGGAGTCCCTCCAAAATGTACTGTACACATGGTTTGTGGGAAGTAAAATCTCTCAGCTTTTGCTTATCTGAAAATTGTTTAATCCTTCCTCCAAATTTAAATGATAACCTTGCTGGGTAGAGTATTCTTCTGCTTCATTGCATTAAATATTTCATGCCACTCCCTTCTGGCCTGTAAGGTTTCTGTTGAGAAGTCTGATGATAGCCTGATGGGTTTTCCTTTGTATGTGATATTTTTTCTCTCTGTAGCTGCTTTTAAAAGTCTGTCTTTATCCTTGATCTTTGTCATTTTTATTATTATATGTCTTGATGTTGTCTTCCTTGGGTCCCATGTGTTGGGAGATCTGCGCACCTCCATGGCCTGAGAAAGTATCTCCTTCCCCAGATTGGGGAAGTTTTCAGCAATTACATCCTCAAAGACACTTCCTATCCCTTTTTCTCTCTATTCTTCTTCTGGTACCCCTATAATGCGAATAATGTTCCATTTGGATTTGTCACACAGTTCTCTCAATATTCTTTCATTCTTAGAGATCCTTTTTTATCTCTGTGCTTCAGCTTCTTTGTATTCCTCTTCTCTAATTTCTGTTCCATTTACTGTGTCTTCTACTACATCTAATCTGCTTTTAAATCCCTCCATTGTATGTTTCATTTCAGATATGCAATTTCTTAATAAATTGAATCTCCAACTTTAATTTGTTCCTGAGTTCTTGAATATTTTTCTGTACCTCCATAAGCATGTTTATAACTTTTATTTTGAACTCTCTTTCAGGAAGATTGGTGAGTTCATTTTCATTTGGCCCTTTTTCTGGGGTTTGTGAGATTTTGGTCTGAACCATGTACTTTTGACATTTCATATGTCTGTGTGGTGCCCTCTAGTGCCCAGAAGCTCCAGTCTCTAGAGTTGATCAGCCCCTAGAGTGAGGTTGAGGGGTCATAGGGGAGCGGAGCTGGTGCCTGGGGGAGGGAAGGATCTGTTTCCTGATTCCCTTCAGCTGTGCCTGTCTCCAGTATCAGAGCCAGTGGGCCGAGCAGACGGGTGTAAGCCTCTGTGCTTTGCATCTCTACTTGTTGTAAGTGGGACCTCCCTCTGCGTGGCCTGTCGCCAGCGCAGTGACTGCCAGTTTGTGAGCCGGTGCCGTTTGGCCAGGAGGAAGGCTCGGCAGTCTGCGTATCACAGTGGAGAGCCTCCGATCTGAGTAGCCAGCTATGGGGATGGAGCCCCTGAAGCTGCTGAAATTTCCCAATCTGCTGGGCAGAGTGCACCCAGACAACCTTGTCCCCCTATTGCTTCTCCTGCGCAGCAAGCTCCTTGCAAACCCCGCCCCTTCAGCAGCCCTCTCGCTGCTAGGAAGCCTCTCAGACTGCCTGCCTTTCCCTTGTCCCAGAGCTGCTGGGTGTGGATCCCATCCTCCACAAATAGCTGGAATATGCCTTTCAAGCACTCCACCTGTTACAGCTCCCCAGCCTCCAGAGCACCACACAGTGTAGGTTTCTGATCGCAGAGCAGATCTCCGGGGGTAGATGTTCAGCATTCCCAGGTTTCCACGCCCTCCCCACTCTGTTTCTCTTCCTCTTGCCTGTGAGCTGGGGTCGGGGAAGGGCCTGGGTCCCACTGGATGAAGGCTTTGGTATGTGTCTTGCCAATGGCTTTCAGCCCCGGTCATGTTCACTATGGATTCAGTGTGACCAAAGAAATTGACAGCAAAAAATTCTTTGAGGTGAAAGGGTTTATTACCTGGCTTGTTCTCCCTGTGGGAGGTCAAGAACTAACGTCTCTGCCTCCTCCCCGAGCAGTGGGCCGAGCTCTCTATATAGCACAATAATAGCTTATTGGCTAAAGGTGTGGAAGCGGTAGCCCTGCAACAGGCCAGTTACATCATCAGGTGGTTTAAGTTCAATGAGGGTCCCGGCCATAGGAACCCCATCTTCCCCACACTCCACCCCTCCAGGGTTCTCGCCTTACAGTGTACACATTTTCGATCTTCCGCAATAGTCCCTGTGCAAGAAAGCTGCAGCACTGCGACCAGATTCCAAAATAGCAACAGAGGATAACAACAACTTAGAGATAATAAAAATTAAGATACAGCAACATTTTGATACAGGTAACAAAAATTATAATAATCCTCAAGCCAGAAGAAGTGTCCAATCCACAATACTTTATGGGAGATAAGACATGTTTTAATGCCATCAACATAGGCAAATCTTGTCCATCAGGTAGGATGCATGCAAGAGAGTGGTCCTGTGATACGAGTGTAGCAGGAAGGGGGTCCCTCCAGGGTCTACAATACCATACTTTTACTCCTTTTCCCATGGGGGTTACTGAGGGTCTATACATAGTGCTACTGGAGGTGCATGCCCTGGCCATAATGATAAAACTCCCCAGTAAGATTCTCCTACCTTCTGGCCATTCCAGATATACTACTATGACCTTTGGCGGCCACTCTGCTGTTATTCCAGGAATACACAGGAGGCCAGCTTCTAGGCCTTGTCCCCAAGGCTCCAGGAGAGTCAGCCATCATTGGTCCATATGTCGAAAGGTCCAAGGCCACGTCAACTCATTGGAGTCCCCGGGATTCAGTGCTGGCAGCAAGATGTTATTCTGGTGGCCGAACCTGGGCTTCAGTGATTCTTCCTTGGTTTGTACTTGCAGTTCTATAGGGAGGCAGCCGTATGTGTTAGCATGTCTAAAGGGCTTAGGGATCCCTTCTGGGGTCTCTCATTCAAATGCCGTAGCATGGTCCATAAGTGGAGTGACCATCCCCACAGACTATTGGTATCTGACTTTAGTCCGGATTTTAACAAGCCATGTGCCTCTCTATCATGCCTGCTGCAGTAGTATTGTAAGGCACATGAAACTTCCATTTGATTCCCAGCTGTCGCACCCATTCTTGCAGTGTATTGGCAGTAAAATGGGTGCCCTGATCACTCTCAATTACCTGTGGTCAGCCATAGGTGGCAAAGAGACACTCCAGGCCTCTTGGGCGTCTTCTGGTCTGCCCAACGGGTAGGAAAAGCAACTAGAAGTCTGGTAGCTGTGTCCACACAAATCATAGCATACCAATATCCTTCTGACACAGGTAGAGGCCCAATATAGTCTATCTGCCACCTGACGAGGGGTATAGGCCCCTTAGCTATTGTCCCATTGTTGGTGTGGAACTCGGTGTAAGTCCCTTTTGGAGCACATGACACACTCCTGCCAGGCCCTGCTAACTTCTTCGAAGGTCAAAGGCAAGCCCCACTGACGGGCTACAGCCCACATTGTCTTTGGCCCCACATGCAACAAACACTGATGTAGCCATTGGGCTACATCAGAGGTGGGCTTTCCTTCTAACCAATGTATCTGGGCCAGTTTATCTACTTCATCATTTCCTGGGGATGCCAGTGGCAAATGACCTGTCACATGGTATACTGTAATTATTTTAGTCTGACCACAGGCCCATAAGTCTTGCCACAATTCTTGCCCCCAGAGGGGTCGATGACCAACCAGCCAGTTGGCATGGTACCAGGTTTGTAGCCACAGAGTCAAGCCCCAATAGACAGCCCAGCTGTCAGTGCACAAAACTATAGGGCAGGGCTCCTGGCTGATCACAAGCCACACAGCCCGCAGCTCTTCCCATTGGCTGCTCTTCCCCTCACCATCTTGCATCCATATTGTCTCAGTCTTAGGATGGAAAGCTATGGCCCTCCATTATGGGGGCTGCCCACAGCTTGAGCCATCGGTGTCCCATGCATTTTTGGGTATACGGGCTCTTCCCTCCTGATAGGGACTCTCTGCTACTAATGGTTCAAAAGCAAGTTCTTCCTGCTTTTCACTAGTATATGTTACTGGAAAATAAGCTGAGTAGGACAGTACACTGGGATTTTTCTTCAGTGCCTGTGACCCAAAAAAGTGCAAGATGTGGACATTTCTAAAGATCCTACTGTGTTACCAAAAATGGTAATAAAAATCTTTCAATAAATCTGACTTCCTTGTCTTCTGTTTAGAGTTCAGTGAATCAGGTTGAACCCTACCTGACACAAATGGAAGGTGACTGTGGGATCGATAGAGGGAGCAGCGCTCACTGTGACCAACTATGATAAACACGTTCCTGCATCTCCACGTGCTCTCCTGAGCACCAGGGTCTGGCAGGAGCTGAGGCAGGACACAGTGGGATGGCCAGGAGCCTCCCTTTCCAGGTTTTGGGCATGTTTGGTAAGTAATGGTACTGAGAGCACAGCAGATTTTCTTTTGGAAAAAAAGACTAGGAGATAACATGCTCCAGCATGGGTTACATAGTGATTCTCAAGGGTATCCAAGACAACAGCATACCTAAAGCCTTCCATGATAGGAGGAATGCTCCAGAACATGGCGCTACACAGGAAGCCCTGCGACCCTCTTGCTGCAGAAGTGAATAGAGGTGTGCTTAGGGCTGTCACTGGCCAAAAACTTGAAACCTCCAGCCCTGTGAAGCTCCTGCACAAGGTACGTTCCTGTGACCTCTGCACTCATGGCGCTGGGTTCCTGGTTTCACAAAGTGGAGAATAGGAACCCTGGACTACGCCCTGACTCCCACAGAATGGGGCAACTCGGGGTCTCCTCTGTTCCCATGGGCTTCAGCTCGTAGAGTGGCTGAGCCAACATGGAGTCAAACCACCAAGAGAAGAATGAGTATTTCCACCTCCCAGGAGCAGAGGGAATGTAGTGGGGCCACAGCAGATGAGCCCTGTTGTGGCCAGGAGGCAGGAGCATGAGGCCACAGAGCTTGCCAGGGAGGGTACAGCAGGATGGGTCTGGCTGGCCAGAATGACCCTGCAGGGCTCTGGCACCTGGCCCAGGGAGATTGGGGCAGGGAACATCAGCATGGTGTCTGTCAGATCAGGGAAGAGACCTGCTCCCACGTAAGTCATTTTTATCTCTGGGAGTCAGCTAGCCCTGGGAGGGCAGTGTCTCTGGGTCTGCAAGGCCTGCAAATGCCAGAACATCAAAGACACAGAAAATAAGGAAATCTAGTTAATATAATTGGCTTTGTGGCAAATGGATGGAGAATAGAGTCTAAGAAACCTAAGAGCACAGGGGAAGTTGGAATACTGACAAACACTCCTGCAGGCCTCGGAGAGAATCACAGGTGAGGCAGGGTCCGGAATGCAGGCACAGGCCCCGTCGGAATCCAGGCACCTAGGAGGCCTCACAGCTGGGCAGAGCAGGCAGGCCGGGACCCTTACGCGAGTGGCTGGAGGACAGCAGGGCCTGAGGAACCAAGTGCACCTCCGCCCCGTGGTGGCCAGCGGGCCAGGAGCTTGTGCTGTACCTGCCGTCTCACACCTGGAGACACTGTACCCAGGCCTGTGGGAAACGGGAGGCAGTGTGGGCCTGTCTCCCCTGCTCTTTGTGGCAAACTCCCAAACAGCCCCAACCAGTCCCATTCCAGCCAGAAAAGCCAAAGAGAGCAGTGAGCACAGGGCAGCCTGTTGGCTGGGAAATGCAATCAGAGGCTGATGTCCTCAGAGTTAGAAACAGGTTGGTCACATCATTTCTCTAGATGGTTTTCTCAGTAGGATCCCAGCACACTCAGTGCTCCCCATTCACGTCACCCCTGGGGCTGTGGGGATGTCACTCGGCTGCTCTTGCAAGTCCCCAGGGGAGGGGCGCCTCGGAGCCTCTCATGGGCAACCACAGCACAGCTGGGATGGGCTAGGCCAGGGGGAACAGACCCCCACGATCTGGGTAAGCCTTCCCTTGAGGAGCTTTAGTCATCAGCATATGCACTGAACCCTGCAGCGACAGAGGAATCCACCCCAGAGATTCCGAGGGATCCACAGAGATGCTAAGGAATCCACCTCAGGGGGGCTGAGGAAACCACAGGGATGCTGAGCAGCGGGGAGCCAGGTGCCCCTGAGGGGGGCATTCTGAGTCAGGAAGGATGCACAGGGGCCCTGTCTCACCCACATTGCCCAGACCCACTCTTCTCGTCTGAATTCGGTGAAAACCATGTGGCCTTATGGGAAGAAGGATGAATCGTGACACCTCCTGTGTGCTGAGCTTGAGAAAGGACTCGGTCAGCATGGAAGCAGCTTCTCATTGAGCCATATGACATGGCTGGTGAAAGCATCTGTGCCGATGAAGTCACCCGCAATGGTGTTGGCACTGCTCCTGCACCCACCTGCTCAGGTAAGGCAGGCTGTGGTGTGTCATCATCTTGAGGGACTTGAACGGGTGCAGGAGGATGTAGGCCAGGTGCTCCGTCAGGTTGATGCCCACCGTGAACAGCCCACCTGAAATGGACATGAGACAGAGGGCACATGGGGCTCCCATGTCCTATCTCCCGCCATCAGCCCATGTGTCTCTCCCCACTTCTCATCTCAGCTTCAGATCTCCCCCGAGAAGTCGGAGTCCTGACAGCAAAGGTGTCTATTTCACATACTTCTGTTACACAGGACAGTGGATGGGAAATGCCCCCACAGACACCTCATCCTCACCCCTGGATCTTGTGGATATGTGACTTTATAGGGCCAACAGTCTTGGGGATGTAATTCCATTAAGGATCCTGGGATAACCATGAATGACCTGTTAGCCCAGCGTCATCAAGAAGCGTCCCTGTGAGAGCGTGGTCGGGGGGATCTGAGGGCAGAGGAGGTAGCTGTGTGACGATGGCATCAGGCAGAAAGAAGGTGTGAAGGGGCCACAGCCGAGGACTGTAGGCACCCTAAGAACCCAGAGAAGGTGTGAGGTGGATTCTCCCTGGAGCCCCCAGAAGGAACCAGCCGTGCCCACACCTGGACATCAGCCAGGGCCACCCGTTTGGATGTCTGCCTTCAGAACTACAAGAGAACCCATTTGTGTTCTAGGCTGTGAGGTTGTGGCGTTTGTCACAGCCGCAGAAGGAGACTCGTTCACAGAGTGGGCCAATGGTTTCCTAGTTCGGTCCCTGAATCCTGAGACATGCAGATTGCCAGGCCACCCCAGGTCTGCTGAAGCAGGACCTCCAAGGGGCCGCAGCCTGTGCTTAGGATGCCCCAGTGAGGCACATCACCACTGGCCTGAACTTGGTGTGTGGCGAGGGCAGAGTGGTTTGTAGAGACCCGAGGTCCACACTGAGCCACACAGCCTGCTTGGCTGCCACTGGGCTGGATCCCGTGCTCTCCCTTAGGATACAGCCCATGTGCTGGCAGAATGGCTGCTTTAGAGCATGGAGAGCCACTGAGAGCTGGGCCTTGTGGGCACCCAGGATCTGGGAGGTGCGGAAGGGGCAGCAGGCAAGGTCCCACTGCAAGTCCCACCCAAAGTCTGCGTGGGGAGGCCCCTCATAGCTCCAGGACTCAATTTCCCACTCCCCATGGTTCTGAGCACTGGCTGCACGAGATGCCCTCAACGATGCCTCTTTCAAAACTAAGGTGAAATTCATGAAAAACAATGAAATCACCATTTTAAGGTGGTTGCAAATTTAAAATTCAGATGCATTTATCACGTTCACAATATTGTGTGAACATCATCTCTATCTGATTCCAGAACATTCATCCCCCAGAGGAGACCCATCCCCACGAGCAGGCCTCCCCACCCATTCCAGCCCGACAGCCATGAATCCACGTTCTGTCTGTGGATCTGACTGTCTGGGCATTTCCTGTGAATGGATCCCACACTGTGTGTCCCTGTGTGTCTGGCTCTGTGAACCTCATTTTCCTGGTTCATCCGCATGTCAGACCTCACTCCTTCCCGCGGACAGACATACTCCACTGCAGTAGGACCCCACGTGTCTGTCCGTTCATCCCATGACCACCTGGGGTATCTGCACTCCAGGGAATTTTCAAGCATCTCTCACCCCCCACGAAGTAGAACCGGCTAAATTCAGGATCCCACCAGGTTTGGCACCCAGACTTTGACCCTCAAATCCCACCTCCTGGAAATCCCACCTAGCAGTTCCTGTCAGCTCTGAGCAAAGCTGCCCTGGCTGAGCAAGGACGCTAAGAGCAGTGGATGAACCACAAGCTGAAGCCTAGCATCCAGGACAAAAACAGGCCATGCCAGCTGACACCAGGTACCACACAGCTGGCGTCCAAGATGCTCCCAACCTCGGCAGGGCTTTGCCTCTGCAGGCTGGCTGCACTGAGTGTGTGCAACACCATGGATTTCACTCATTTAAAATGCACAAGGTTGACGCAGACAAAGCGGCTCACCACACGGAGCTAAGCTAACAGCCAGCAGTGTACGGGTACCTGGTGGGGGACA
>JAVSCE010018249.1:0-57167 GCA_032199065.1 Smutsia gigantea | reverse complement strand
CAGCACTTTTTACAATAACCAAGATATGGAAGCAACCTAAGTGTCCATCAGTAGATGAATGGATAAAGAAGAGGTGGTACATATACACAATGGAATACTATTCAGCCATAAGAAAGAAAGAAATCCTACCATTTGCAACAACATGGATGGAGCTGGAGGATATTATGCTCAGTGAAATAAGCCAGTCAGAGAAAGACAAGTGCCAAATGATTTCCCTCATTTGTGGAGTATAACGATGAAGCAAAACTGAAGGAACAAAAATAGCAGCAGACTCAGAGACTCCAAGAAGGAACTAGTGGTTACCAAAGGGGAAGGGTGGGGGAGGGTGGGTGGGGAGCATGTGAGAAGGTGATTGTGGGGTATTATGTTTAGTACACATGGTGTGGGGGATCAAGGGAAAACAGTGTAGCACAGAAGGCAAACAGTGAATCTGAGGCATCTTACTACACTGATGGACAGTGGCATTGGGGTATGGGTGGGGACTTGATAATATGGGTAAAAATGTAGTAGCAGCATTGTTTTTCATGTGAAACCTTCCTAGAGTGTATATCAATAATACCTTAATTAAAAAAAAAAAAGAAACATACATCTGTGTAAAACCTAATGGCTCCCCGATATCTGCCCCCACCCCATTTCTATTCTTTCACCACAGCTCAGCCTCCGACCCGTGCACTGACCAGCGGTTGCTGCTGCTTTAGGGCTACAGCGGCCTCTCTCCTCCTGCTGCTCCCTCGGGGCCCCTCCCCACCCCTGGTCTCCTTCATCTCTGCCATCTACCCCTCTGGCGACGATCCTCATTGTTACCTTTCTGCACCCGCATTGCTACAGCCTCCTACACTGTTGTTCCGGATATGAAGCTAACACTAATTTTAACAAATAAAACTTCCTCCCTGGGTAGCCCTCCAATTTTATCCACACAGACAGTGTGCTGCTTGCTAAAATCCTAGCACTTATAGGAGGATCACATAGGTAAACGGGAGACAGAGAAATCATGAGAATGTGACATTGTAAACCAGGCATAAAGGAGTCCAAGGAGACGATGCCAGACCTGGGACAACTCCAGGAAGAGAATGTGGAACAGCATGGGGAACAGGGTCATCACGTGGAAGCTTAGTCATCGGGGCCCCTTAGGTGAGCACCTCCACTAGTCACATTAGCTCTTCTTCTAACTTGGAGGATTGGGGACCTTCCGTCAGCAATGTCACCTGCAGGCTGCCTTTGGATGATTCAGCAAGAGGCCCTGAGACTTTGCCAAGCCCCCCAAATTACCTTGTGACCAACCGCCACATTTTCAGTGGTCCAGGATGCTCATAACTTTGTTCTTCTACTAAGAGGGAGTTATGGGGTATTGGTCGTGGCAAAACCCCCATCTATCCCATAAGTATTCATTGTCATCAAACTGAAGATATCATCTGCCTTTACTATTTCAGTCAGCTGATTTGAGCCCTTTTCCCTGGGTTCATAATCCCTAAATGTTTGTTGATCTCCATCAAGCTTCCTGTGTTCATCACGTGACCAAATAGCTCTGATATGAGCATTTGTGCCTATAATGCAACTCCAGGAAGAGTGTAGATAGCACAGAATGCTGGCACCAGCCGTTCTTTCATGGCTTCAGTGCTGCAGAGCAAAACGAACCCTCCCTTTAATGAGAATATAGGCATTGAAACACAGATTATGCAGCAATGGGTTAGGGTCGTCTGGATGCTGGTTCAGATAAAATGAAGCAAAAGCAAGTGCATTTATAAACAGTAAGAGAAATGTCAAGCAGGGAAAAGATTTACCTGTCAGTGTCAGAAACCCTATGAAATGGGAAAGTAGCTCAATTCAGGGCTGTTAGTACTCTGTGGGTCTGAGCCACACATCTGAAAACTAGGTGGTGACCAAGTTAGATAAATCATAATGGGTCCAGTCCACTAAAAATAGAAATATCATATTTTATCCTCTTAATTCAGCATTCTTTTGGCTGCTTAAATTGACAGAATACCTGTCAGGAGGACTTTGACCTGCTGTAGGAAAGAGCTCTGCGTTGGACCCTACTATTAACCTGTAATTTGTGTAATTCTTTCCAGATGGCATACTCACTGTATGATAGTATTCATATAATAAATGTGTGTCTGATGTATGCCAGGCAGTGTTCTAGGTCCTAGGGATTCAGAGGAAAATAAGAATGAGTAGGGGTGAGGGCAGAAAATATATATGAAAAACAAACAGATAAAAATGAAATATTATATATGATAATAAATATAAAAATAGAGTGAGTGAAGGTAAGTAACTAGTGGCTCTCTGATATTGTGTTGTTAGGAAAGACCCCTTTGATGGCTGAAGGAGCTGAGAAAGCAGGTGAGGAATAGTGAGTGCAAAAGCCTTCTGGCAGGGGCAGGTCTAGCATGTTTGGGAGGCCAGTGTGGCTGGAGCACAGTGAACAAGGAGAAGGTCAGAAAGTCTATGGAAGACCAGATTACGCAGGGCCTTATAGCCAAGGTAAGAGTTTTAATGTTACTTGGAGAGAAATGTGCAGCCATTGCACATTTTGAGAATGGGAGTGATAGGATCTGACTTAGGTTTGTAAAGGACCACTCTGGCTGTTAAGCTGAAAAGAGACCCCCAAAGGGACAAGTTTTGATGCAGCGATAGCAGTCCAAAGGGTCTGCATTAACCCAGGCAAGAGACGAGATGGTGGCTTGAACCAGTGTTGTAGGGGAGGTGGGACACAGCCTGATTCTGGACACATTTTGCAGGGAGATCCAAAAGCGCTTCCTTGTAGGCTAGTGCAGGAAGCACGAAAAACACAAGTCAAGGATTACTGGCTGAGCGAGTTGAAGAATGGATTTGCTGAGGATTAAGAAGACTGAGGATAGCACAGCCTTGGTGATAAAGGCCTGGTGGTCTTGGAGTTCAGTTTGGGTCATGTTGATGTTGAGATATTATTAGGCACCCTAGTGTACATTCTAAAGAGGCCATTGGATATAAGACTGTTGCCCAGGAGAGGAGTCTGGTATTTCATGCCCTAAGAGTAGGTGATATGGAAATACAAGCAAGACCAAGGCCAGACCTCATGGGCATCCCAGTGTTAGAAGATTGGGGAAGAGAAAAACCATAAGGCAGCCTGGGAAAGAACAATCAGTCAAGTAAAAAGAAACTCAAGAAAGCGCAGTGGCCCAAAGGCCAGATAGAGAGATGGAGGGAAGGAGGCAGTGACCAACTGTATCAAATGCTGCTGATCCGTTAAGTACCAGAGGCTTGCAGTCCGACTGTGGGATTTAACCACATCTTTGAGCCATTTCAGTGGGAAGGCAAGAGAGGGAACCGGACTGAAGTTCAAGAGCAAATATGGACAACTCTTTAAGGATCTTTGCTGGGAGGGAGAGCAAAGTAGTAAGCAGGGCCAGCGTGACTGTGATGGAGAGAAGGGTTTTTTGTTTTGTTAACATGAGGGAAGTAACAGCACTTGTTTGCATGTGGGTGGGACTGACCAGTAGAGAAGGGAAAGTGATGATGTAGAAGAGAGAAGGGAGTGTTGCAAATCCCCAAGCAAATGGCCTTGAGCCGGAAGAGGGGTTGGAGCTGGTGTGCCGGCGGAGGTGGGCTGTAGGTGGAAATGGGAAATGTAACTGATGACAGTCAAGCAGGCAAAGTATGTGGGTGCAGAGGCTGCTGGGTGAGTGCGTGGTTTAATGGGGTCTGTTCATTTCATGCTGCTTCCATTTTTCTTAGTAGGAAGGAAGCAAACAGAGGCAGGAAGCAGAGGGGAGGGAGGTGGCAGGAAATGGCAGGGGGCCATGTAGTTTGGTAAACCCGGATAAGAAGTGTAGATTGTATTCCAAATGAACCCTTACAAAAATTATTTAAACTCTGCACATCTCTATTCCATTTCTGACAAAAAAAGGTAGGAATACACACCCTTTCACCTCTAAGATTCTTGACCCTGTGTGAAAGTGAGAATTAATTCTTGTGTTCATTAAACTAACAGCTCAGATCTCCTCTGATTATTAAGCATTTGTTGAACCGTAAAATTTCTCATTCACACATTTTCCCTTTGCTACAGTATCTTGATCTTCAAACTGTCCTCTTTCTGGAGCTTGCTTTATGGATTCCACTCTAAAACTTTTCACAGAGAGCAAATAGGGGTCCATTATTGTGTATTTCTTGAGCAGAGTGAGTGATTCTGGCCCTAGGAGCTTACTTTCAGCATTTTGTGAATACTTTGCAAAAATAATGAAAGCTGAAAGATTAAATGTGAACTTACTAAAATTTGATGGGCAAATCTGAAACCAGGAATAAATATTCCTTGGGCTTTTAGATTCTTATTAAGGCAGGAATTTCTCTTCTGCGGGCGTTTTTTTCTTTCCTGTTTCTCAGAATTTTCAGGTAAAGCCCCCTTTGCCTTCATGTGAGGATGCTTATCACAGCCTCAGTTATGATAGAAAAATCCCAGTCATCCTGTATTTCCCGAAATCTTGGAATCATAAATTATCCATGTGGTGGAAAATCCATGCCCACGTAAAAATTCTCACTTTGAAGACTATTTAATAACATGGGGAGGGGGGGTGCTCATGGTGTAAATGACAAGTGTCGTGGAAGAAAATGTCACTATAACCTCAATTTTTAAAAATGAATGCATTTTTAAAATTTATAACCTGGGATGTATTATAACATTTTTCCACAACAGTGAATCTCTCAGTATGATTAAGGATGGTTTATTTCTGTGTGAGCATTTTTTTTTTTTGAAATTTTTCTACAATGAACACATATTCTTTGTATGGTGAAACTAAAATTAATGTTACCAAGACATAGTCATTTTTCTCGTGCCTGGAGAAAATTGGCATTTGAAAAAAAATACCAGTGTTTTTCTCTCCTAATAGAGATGCTCGCTATGCCCCGCCGATAGGTGGCACAGAGCAGAGAAACTGAAGTCCACCTATATCAGAGCACAAAGCTCCTAGAGCCACTGTATGGGCGAAAAAAGAATGCCCTCGATTTAAATATATGTAAAAATTCAGGGAAAGAAGAATGGATTGAGGTTTGGGGCAAAATATAAATAAACATATCTGCCAGGCCTCAGATCTTATGAAATTGTAAATGCCTCTCTCCTTCCTTTCTCTTTATAATTCCTTAAACAGTCCTTTCAGCAAATACCCGATGGTCTGTTATTTAACACTTTGGGCACTTGTAACTGTGTGCCAGCATTATTTCTCAGTGCTTTTTACATGTAGCTCATTTCAGTCATAACATCTTTTCGACACAGATGAGACACAGAAAGCTGGTGTGGCTGGCCCCAGATCCCGCGGCGGCGAGAAGACGGCTAGGCTGCGATTCAAACCCCACCGTCAGCCTCCAGAGTCCACGCTCCTACCCCAAAACCAAGTCCCAGGCCCTGCCCTACGGTCTTGGTTTCACTTTCTACTTAACGGCAAGATAAATATTAAGTCCCTGTCCTCAGAGAACATACAGTTTTGTGGGGAAAACAGATGTCAGCCCAATAATTACGCAAAACAAATGCCTAATTACGGACTCTAATAAGCCCATGATGGCAAATGTGGAAAATATGCGTGTGTATAAAACGAGGCCCTGGAATCTTGGCGAATTACAGGTCGCCTCGCTGGGCTCACTGCTCTTCCACATGATGGCCCGGACAAAGGATCGCGATGTCACTCACTGGGCACTGCGCAAGAGAAGGGCAGAAAGGGAGCTCTCACCACCCTCAGTGCTTGCTACAGAGCAGTATAAGCTCCCGACTTTCATCCGATGGGCAGTGTGGGTCAGCCTGCACAGAGGCCTAGGAACAAACTCCTCCCCGTGAAAAGAGCCAGGAAGAAAAACATTTACATGAGTAGAAGTGTATTTCACTACTGGTTGAGCTGATTAAGCTGCCCATATCTCCTGCCAGTATTTATCCTCAGAAGTTCTGTTGCCCCCTTTGGGTGAGGAAAAGATGAAATCGCAGGAGGAGGAATAGCTGGACTTTGAATTTCTGATCAGTTTGCATTGGGACAGGTATGTGAATGTTGACGGTGTAGTCTAGCAGAGTTTTTTTCTTCTATTATTTTTTCAGTTTCTATTTGTATGTGATTTGTTTGGTCTGGACACACCGACGTGTGACGTTTTCCTTAGGAAATCTTCTTTGAGGTATCAGGTTCAACTTCAGTTTCTGGAATAAAGCTCACAAGGCTTTAGAGAAATCACGGGTCTGGAGTACAGTGTCTTCTCAGCTGGAGGGATACCAAGTTGACGTCTCAGATCCAGGCAGAATTTAATCCCAATATAACAGAGCATCAAAACTGGGGATACCGTGCTGAGAAGATCCCACCTTTTGTAAACAGCTGTGAACTGCTTTGGGTCCTACCAGTGTTGGGCTGATTATCTCATGATGGCAGATGAGTTCATTTCTAGAGTCACGAGCCGTGTGTGCTCATGTGCCAGTGACAGTATCACCCGTCTCAGCTTTAATACTCGTCATGTGTATAAATTGGTTCTCTCCTCTTCACAGTGGGAGAGAAACTTTATAGAGCAACTACCACACTCTCAACAACCTCTCTTAACCGCCATGCTGATCTACCCCTGTGAGCCTCTTACAGTGAGTCCCAGTCTCTCATTCATAGTTGCCCGAAGAGCTGGACTGTACGGAGTGGGAATCCAATCAGATTCCTTCACTAAGAATTTGAACCCGGGGAGAAGAAAAAGCTTGTTTCTCCATGAGCGAATCACTGTTACCTGGGCAACTGGGAGTTGTTAGGGACCACCTTCTGTCCACATTGCATAGCAGATAAACTGTTCCGCTAGAAGGAAGACATTGAAATAGACTGAGAGCCCCTCAGCCGTGAGAGGTGGACGGAGTGCTCCAGGGGTTCCAGGATCCCAAAGGATCCTGTTTTATGGATATGGGGATCCTGGATCAAGTGCTTCCTGAAGCCCAACAGATTTCTTACCTAGGAATCCATGGGGACACCTCTGTGTCATTAGCAGACATCGTTCTTTCTTTTTTTTTTCCCCTAGTATTTTTTTTTTATTAAGGTTTTATTGATATACACTCTTATGAAGGTTTCACGTGAGAAAACAATGTGGTTACTACAGTTACCCATATTATCAAGTCCCCACCCATACCCCAGTGCAGTCACTGTCCTTCAGTGTAGTAAGAAGGCATTGTTCTTTCTCTGCTTCTCATTTGGCTGGTTGCTTGGTTTTGCATAAACTGGGTTTGATTGATATTACCTGGAACTGAAGGGTCTTAAATGAATACAGTGGCTTCAATAGTTCAAGGAGACTCTCTACCAGACTCACACACCCACCAGCCTCCTTTAGAATGAGCTGCATCAGGTATCATATCCACAGGCCTACTTACAGTTGTGCCCATGGATCACCTGTTCTCATACTAAAGCAACAAAAGACATCAGCTGGAAAAAGAAAAATGCCAAGAAGTTTTAGTTTGAGAAAAAGTAGCAGGCAGTTCCTAGAAATAGCTCTGACCCAAACCCAGCCAGAGCAGATTCAACCGGAGGGCTATAAACAGAAATCACACCCGGACTGCTATAATTAAACTAAACTAGATTTTAGAGGAAATTCTTCTTTGTAAAATGCAAAGTATCTTTAGAGTGGTTCAGTCAGCCTAAGCAACAGAGGAAAACAATTGTCCAGTTTATGGTTTGCAGGATGAAATTTCCTTCAAACAAAATCATCAATGTAAAAATAAAACTTAAATCTTTTTTGTGATTGCTGAAATAATACTCATGTAGAGGTCATGGGGTTCAACAATGTTAGTATTTCCTGTAGACTGGGGTCTCCACCCAACACATGTCTTAAATAAGCATCAAGTCCACCACAGCTTTTATCATTGTGTTTTTGTCTTAATACTCTTGTATGTTAGTCCCTTTATCCATATTTTATCTTCTTCTTTTATGCTGATTATACTATTATATCTAGGGATGTGAGTCCCTGATAACTTTAAGAGGATTAATATTAAAGGAAATGGGCTTTATTAGTTTGGATTTGTTTTATTAACATTCTACAGTTTGATTAGAATGAGAAAGTCGAGGGAGTGTTGTTTGCCTAGCACAGTAAAACAACATAAAATGAAATAAACTGAACCTCGATGTATTATTGATAGAACACGAAGACATTTCCCACAGCATTATTTTAAGTACAAAGGTCCTTGTGTGAGACAATAAAGGAGAACAAAGACACTTTCCACACACACACCCCCCCCCCGGACTGTTTTTAGTTTCTTTGCAGATACCTTTAGTTAAGTGAAGGGCATACCTTTTCTTTAAAAGGAATTTAGAGAGGAAGATACCAAAATATACCAGACAACTATATTGAAATATTTACCATTTGTTGATTTGGGACATAGAATGAATGACAGATTTCAGCATAATATTTGCAGAGGGAAAAAGGGGATTTTCCATGAGCATCTAGAATGTTGTTTTGCTTGGGTTTATGCAGAAAATACATCTGAGAAAAATGAAAATTAATCTGGGAGTGGGCGAGAATTTCTTTGAGACTATAACCGTGCAACATCAACAGAATTTTTCAAGTGATTAGCAGTAAAGAAATAAGATTGTTGATGGATTTTTTTCAATCTCACTTTTGAAAAAATGAGTTGAGCTCTTCTGTAGAATGGCTAAGTGACAAAATGGGTGTGGTCCTGGATAAGTTATTAAAATATACATGATTTTGTGTGCATGTTTGCATATGTTTCTCTTGTACTGTTATTTCCTCCCTTTCCCCTCCATGGTTTGATAAATTCAGTTACTGGTTATAGACTTGGAGATGTTCCCTGTAAAAGCCATTTTGAGTAAAGGCATATGATTAGCTAAAATCATTGGCATGCCAGAGAACAATACATGGAAAGAAACTAATTGGAAGTTTTCAGTTTTTTGTTTTGTTTCTTCCTTTCCTTCCTTTCTTCCCCCCTCCCCCCTTTTTTTTATTTTTAACTGAAGTTTGAGAGTTCTAGCATATGGTACAAGGAATCTGGTCACTGTTGGAATAGAAAATATAATGACAGGCATAGTCAACCAATACAGAAGGTATTCTACTTGCTTAGGAAGAGAAGTTTTCCCGTACAAGAGAAGTATCTTAAGAATGGAGGAAAGTGGAATTACACCCAAAGTGCCTTGAAAGAATGTTTGTTTCATAAAAGGAGATCAGATACTATGAGACCGAGTTGTATCCATTCTAAGGAGGCAGAGACCGGGCACTCTGGACATGAAAATATGCCTATTTATTCATAACGCCTTAGCAGTCTTGTGGAATACTACAAGAGCACCTGGGTTTGAGCGCTGCTTCTGCTGCTCAGCAGCTGCGTGGCCGTGAACAGATGGGTCCTCAGTTTTCTCTTCTGCACAGTGGATATTAAAATATATTTTGTCAATTAAAAATATAACTCACCTAGCACCCTGACACATAAATACTCTGTGAGGGGAAGTTGGCTTTATTTCTAAACTTTATATCACAAGAGCCTTTTCAGCTCTGCTAGAACTCCATTATTTCTCATTGCATCATTCTGAGACATTCTGCCTTCATTCTTACAGAGAGTGTATAATTGGATTTATGTTTCAGATAATTTCAGTGAGTCACATCATCTTTTGTCATACATGAATCTCAATTTGCCTGTCATACCCTCCTCCCTACACTACACAAGACTATATGTGCTAAACTCTGGGTCAAACTATTATTAAACTCAGTTTGGGAATATTTAGCAATTGTCAGCCCAGCCTGATCTCCAAGCACAGGAATCATTTTGATAGACTAGCTTTTCCTGATACACCTGCTACTACACCTGTGACAAAGAAATAGGTTAAAAAAAATCTTTTATTTTTAATGTTAAATCCTAGTTTAAATGATTTTTAAAATTTCTAACATTGCCATTTATTTTGAAAATACTAAGAATTTTCAAAAAGTATGCTCATATATATAGTAATATCTCTTATCAAATCATAATATTTCACCATAATTATTTCCATTTTTTGAGGAAATTAAACTTCACAGATTTATTTGGAGCCAAATTGCAGCATCTTTAAGAGTAACCACTATTTTGAATTTTAGATTTATCATTCCTAAGCAGATATTTGTCCCATTACCACATATGTAAGCATCCATAAATTTAACATATGGTTCTTTATAGAAGTAGTGTTTTACTTTATGTAACATTATACAAATTGCTATTTTTGTTCAACATTTTTTTTATTAAGGTATCATTGATATACAATCTTATGAAGATTTCACATGAGCTACATTGTGGTTACTACAGTCACCCATATTATCAAGTCCCCCCCCACACCCCATTATAGTCACTGTCCATCAGTGTAGTAAGATGCTATAGAGTCACTACTTGTCTTCTCTGTGCTATATTGTCTTCCCCATGCCCACCCTACATTATGTGTGCTAATCATAATGCCCCTTAATCCCCTTCTCCCACCCTCCCTAACCACCTTCTCTAACCTCTTCCCTTTGGTAACCGCTAGCCCCTTCTTGGAGTCTCTGAGTCTGCTGCTGTTTTGTTCCTTCAGTTTTGCTTTCTTGTTATACTCCACAAATGAGTGAAATCATCTGGTACTTGTCTTTCTCCGCGTGGCTTATTTCACTGAGCATAATACCCTCTAGCTCCATCCATGTTGTTGCAAATGGTAGGATTTGTTTTCTTCTTATGGCTGAATAATATTCCATTGTGTATATGTACCACATCTTCTTTATCCATTCATCTACTGATGGACACTTCCATATCTTGGCTATTGTAAATAGTGCTGCAATAAACATAGGGGTGCATATGTCTTTTAAATCTGTGATCTTGTTTTCTTCGGGTAAATTCCTAGGAGTAGAATTCCTGGGTCAAATGGTATTTCTATTTTTAGTTTTTTGAGGAACATCCATATTGCTTTCCACCGTGGTTGAACTAATTTACATTCCCACCAGCAGTGTAGGAGGGTTCCCCTTTCTCTGCATCCTCACCAGCATTTGTTGTTCCTTTTTTGTTCAATATTTTTGAGGCTTATCCATACTGATACATGTGATGGCATTCAATTTCACCACTGTATAATGGTGAAATGAACCTAGTGAAATGAAGTAACCCATTCTTCTGTTAATGGGCATTTAATTTATTCCAGCTTTTCACTATACCAATGATGATATGGACATTCTTATAGGTATCTCCTTGTGCACATACTATCTCTGGTATATATTTCTGGAAGTATAATTGCTAGGATGAAGAGAAAGCAGAATGCAGTTTTTTCAAATGCACTACATATTGCAAAGTTGCTCTCCATGACAGCTGTGACAGTTACACTCCCTCCAGTGATGTTTGGAAATTCCTAATCCTCCTTATCTGTCCTGACACTTGATACAGTCAGATTTCTTAATTTTTTGGAGATGTAGCAAACATTAAATGGATTTTTAATTTATATTATCCTTATAACTAGTGAGACCAGCCTTCTTTAATATGCTTATTGGCCATTCACATTTTTACTCCTGAGAACTGTATTTTCCTATTGGTGCCCTTTTCCTGCATACTCCTATTCCTTGCTGATTTGGGAAGTTCTTATATATTCTGAATGATAATTTTTTTTTCATGGAGGGTTTTTTTTTAACTCAGGCCTTTGTTTCTTATGTTTTATTTTTTAAATTCTTCTTACCATGATGTCATAAAAAATATTCTTTTCATATGTAAGTATATGATCCAACTGGGATTTTTCTATGATGTGAGGTAGGGATTTTATCTTCATTATGAGTAACCATCTGTCCCAGGATAGTTTGAGAAATCCATCTTTCCCCACACATCAGTAAAGATGCCCTCTATGTATTTCCATTATTTCTTGCCATACCTCTGTACTAAAAACACATAAAACCACATTATTATAGTTTTAAAGTCATTCCAGGTGCCTTGTATGCCATGCTCCTTGCCACCCCACCAGTAATATTTCCTTTAAAATTACTTATATATCCATGTTACTTTGTTAATCCAAATGAATTATACATTCATATTGTTAAATTCCATAAATAGTTGTTAGGATTTTGCTTGAACTCTTAAGAATTTCATAATTTCAGGAGAATTGACTACTTTATGTCATTAGACTCTCTATCCATATTCTTGAATGTCTATCTTTTTGTTCATGTCTTCTTTTAAGTCCTTTATAATTGTGTTAGTTGGTATTAAACTATATAAAGCAGAAAACTATAATAATAGAAACTTAGACAAGAGAGTTTATTTCTCTCTCACATAAACAAAGTCTGGAGACTTTTTTTTTTTTGACGTGTTAAATAATTTATTGATAATACAAACTGATTCCGTCCGGGACCCCGCACGGCTCGAGACTTGCGCGGCGGCCCCTGCGCCCTGCGCCAACGCTGAGCCTCCGCCGGACCGCCTTATAACTTATTCTGTAAAAATATATATACACACTCCAGGGCGCCGGCCAGCGTCCCATACCCTGGTTGCTCCGGCCTCGCCCGCGTGCTCCCAAGGCGTCCCCCGCGCCGCCACCGCCGCACGGGCTGACCAGCGCCAAGTTCTAGGGTTTGTGCTTCTTGAGCAGCCGCGTGATCTTCTCGTCGTCCGAGTTGGGGTCCAGGGGCCGGTTGTACTCGTCGTCGTCCTCCGCGTCCGAGCCGGCCACCTTCAGCTTCTCGGCGTCCGAGTCCTGCTTTTTCTTGGCCGATGCCATCTCCGCCGCATGCCGCTTGCGCCATTTGGTCCTACGGTTCTGGAACCACACCTTGACTTGGCTCTCGGTCATGCCCAGGGAGTAGTACTTCAAGGCTAATGTCCTAAAAGAAGGACTCAAATTTCTTCCAACTTTCTGCGCCATGATGCTAACACGCGGCATAGTCTTCAATACCTAATCATCCACGTGGCTCATGGAGCTCCAGTATCTCATTTAAACTCACAAAGGAAGAAAGGGGAAAAGGGGTTGGCCTACTTATCACTTATTTAAGGAGGCTTTCCAGAATGCACACCCAGTCACTTTTCTTACAGCTGACTAGCCAGAACACTGTCTTGTGCCCCTACTTAAGTACAGGTGATACTGGAAAATGTGGACTTTCAACTAAACCCATCGGTACCCTAATAATGTAGGGGACTTTGTTAATAAGTGAAAAAAGAACAAATAGATACTAATAGCCACTGTCACATAATGTTCACATACCGTTTATAAGTTTTATAGATTTATGCCTAGGTACCTTATATTTTTGCTGCCATTATGACTTTGTCCATTTATATTTTCCTATTGATATGACTCATATAAAGGAATACTTTTCCATTTTTGGAACTTGTTTTCTTACAAGTTCCCTTTGGATTCTATCTGCAAGTTGGCTTAAATTGTAAGTGCTTTTTTATTTCACATAACTCCTTGGCAAAAGGTTGGTGTGTTCCATAAGCCATTGAATTTTTTTTAATTGTTTGGCTTAATTGCATACAAACTGATCTCTTTATTCTCATCTGGAATATGACTTATCTACCAAATACAACTGCATTGGGTGATACCGTACCATAGAACAAAGTAGATCTGCACAGCCTGCACGTTCATTCTGTATTTATTGTTGCAGTGTTTCACATTTGGTCCTGGAAGTCCATGGTAGTGGGAACCAGACTCCATGCCTGTCCAGCACTTGCCCACTATCTCTTTCATACTGGAAAATGTCAAGAAAGCTGCAATCAGCAGGTGCAGCTAACTGGTCTTTCAGGAATTCAATTTTATTGAGAGGGAATATATGCCAGTCACCAGTACAATTGTTTGATGCAACCCTGTGAACAGGACTGTTCCATGATAACACGCTTCTTCCTAGTTTCATACATATTTGACTCAGTCCCTTTAGAATAAGGTATTAGATCTCAGGAGACAATCCACAGTGAGTGAGGAATCATCCCACATTCTTTGTGTCGCACACTTCAGTTAATCAGTAATATTACCTTAAAGAGATAATCGTTTTTGAAAAGGAATTGACCTATTGTATTCTAAGATAAAGGGTGCATATGGGCCCTTTTTTTCCTCCCCATTCGCATTCTATCTTTATCTTCAAGATTCATATATTCATTTATGCTTTCCATCATACATTTAATAAAAACATTTGAGTGCCTACTGTGTGCCAAACTCAGGACTATGTGTTGTTGATGGCACATTGCACAAAACAGACGTGGCATGGACCTGTATTCAGAGAACGTATAATCTAATCTTTAAAAGGGTCGCATAGTCTGTACAGAAAGAGACTGTATATAGTGCAATGTTTTCCAATGTAGATACATGTGACTATTTAAATTAAAGCTAATTAAAAACTAAATAAATTTAAAATTTCCCTTCTCCAGTGTCCTAGCACTTTAAGTGTGCAGGAGCCTCGTATGGCTGGTGGTTACCATATTAGACAATGCAGATACAGGCCTTCATGTCCACCAGCATGAAGGAATTTTTGGAGAGCACTGTTCCAGGATATGAGTTGCAGAATTAGCCAAGTAGGTGGGTGAGAAAGGTCAGTCCTGGAGGCCCCTCTAGAAAGCTGCTCAAACGCACAAAAATCAAGAGTAAAGGACAAAACTGAGGAGCTTGTCCTGAGGTAACAAATAAAGGCTTGACTAAAAAAACTAAAGGGAGCCCCAAACGTTCCCTCAGCTGTTGGGTGAGAGACAACATTCAGTGCTATTCTGCGGCAGAAGAGGGAGGTCCAGGAAATTTCCAAAAAGGAAGGATTTGGCCGGGAACATCTCCAACAGAGAAAAGTTCAATAATTGTGTGAAATCACTTGATGCTGACTTGGCCAAATTTCTGTGGTAATTTTGATCCTTACAAAATGTGTTATTTCATACACACACACACACACAAATATTTGTAATGCATAATTTCAGCAACTCTGAACGATTTGCCAGCTTTACTCTGTATCTTACCTTTGAATTTATGAAATTTCAAGATACTTTGTGGTTACATCCAAAAAAAAAAAGTTAGGTTATCTTTTTCTTTCTTTTTTTTTTAAAACCATAAGCTCTACTGAACTTGCAGTCTTCTATTTATTTCTCAAAATTGAGATGCCAAATCCATTAGCTTTCCTACCACAAAAATATTTGGCCCAAATGTAACTATATATTAATAAAAAGAAAGATGGCCCATTTGTGTTCACATTTAATAACAGTTGGGGTGGTATGTGCATTGTTGGGAAGAAGTAGATGAATGGGGAGGTAAAATAAGTTTTAACATGAATCAACAGAGGTCAAAATAATACATCTCCCAAACTTCAGTAATGAGCTTCAGTTTTGATAGATTTGCTCATCATAGGCAACAAATAATAAATGTGACTGTTTTTTAAAAAAATATATCCAGTGTCCTCATCACCTAAAAATACTTTGTGGAGGCACAAAATCTTAATCATGCTATAAATTAGTCACGGGAATGAGAGTAGAGCATAGAGAATATAGTCAATGGTTCTGTAACATCTTTCTGTGTTGACAGTAACTACAGTAGTAGGGGTAAGCATTTAATAATGTAAGTAATGGTCGAATCACTATGTTGTACACTCAAAACCAATATAATATTGTATATCAACTATACTTGAATAAAAAAATATAAAAAATGCTTTATAGACATAAAAGCAAAATCCCTGAACATCCATAACTATGGCGGCTCAATAGAAACTTTAGCAAACATGTTTTTTCCCTAAGAGATCTAAAATTAGGACAATCTATTGAATTAGAAAAGAGTTCCATCTTTTTCCCATCAAAAACGTCCAACCCAAAAATGAAAACAAAATAAGGGAACCTATCACCCATCCATGACGAATCAATACCGGGTGTGAGATTTAAAAGTAAACAAGGAGATTTACTTAATGTTAGGACCAGAAATAGAAATGTCATCAAGTTTTCTGATCCCTGATCCTAGCTACTTGCCTCGTTCACTGGACTAGAGGAACGTGTCATATTAAGAATTCAATCAGGGTTCTATTCGGAAATGAGGACTTCCCAATAGTAATTAGAGGTAAGTAATGATACAGAAATGAGCAAAAGGTTCAGTCACGTTTTACTACTTCTATTTAAAACAGAGTGACGGGTTTGGTGTACACTAACAAGGCAATTGGAACTAGTAAAAATATATGACCATATTCATAGTAATACCCTGCAATATTTATTCATAGGTATGAATGAAAAAATATTCAAACCCACAATAAGCATCTGCTGGAATTCCAAAACAGAGTTCAAAGGGAACAATTCAGTACATATCAGGTAGGGGATTTTCCCTGGGTTGCAACGTTGCATCCATTTCCATGATATAGTGGGACCTACTTCAAAAAGAAGGTAAGTCAGTTTGTCTTTGTTGATCCATGTTGTCCTTTGACCATATCAGACAACCCATTAAATATTGCCAGTGTGAACTCACGCATTCTGAATTGCAAAACATCTTTAAAAGAAATAGTTTAGATGCCTACTCTAAAAACTTATACTATAAATAGAGTTAAACTAAAATACCAACTAGATGTTCTTAGGAAACCTACTTTATTGAGATGGTCACAGTTTGGTAGCACACATTTTCATTATGTCCAACAGTACATCATCGTGCTTCGTAAATGGTGGAGTTCTGTCTTAGGACCACCAGTTACAGGCCCCCATGTCCAGACATCTTGAGAACCAGGAGCTGGAGTACCAAGTGCACAAGAGGCCTTGCTTTTGGCCGTGACGAATACCTGGTTGTAAGTTCCATAATAAACAACCTGAGCACGGAAGCATCTGTTTATCACAGGAAAAAGAGATCTTAACTTTTGTTTCTTCTAATAATCTACTGGTAAGTAATCCTGTTTATGTAAGATGGATCTCTTTGGTTTGAAAACATATTAGTTCCCACTCTTGACTGCTTATTAGGTGGATTTTTATTTTTCTGCCTTCAGATCCAGCTGTTTTCTGGGACCCACCCCAGTAAAATGAATACAAACACTAGGATGCTTTGTAATTAGGTTACTGAATTGTCAACACTAAAATATGCGCTATTCAAATGCTTTTCAATGGGGATTGGCAAACTTTTTCTGTGAAAGACTAGATGGTTAATATCTTAGGTTTGGCAGAACATATGGTCTCTGTCACAGCTATTCACCTCTGCTGCTCTAGCACAAAAGCAAAACAAAAAAATACTTAAGTGAATGAACATGGTAGTTTTCCAGTAGAATTTCATTATGGATACTGAAACAAATTTCACACAGTTCTCACATGTCGTAAAATAGTCTTTTGATTTTTTAAATCACTTATCAATGTAAAAACCATTCTTAGTTTGTATACTGTCCAACCACACAGCAGACCAGACTCTGCCCACAGGCTGTAGTTTGCTGCCCCTTCCTTAAACATTTTCTCTGAGCAGTTTGAGGCTTTTTCTTGAAATCTCTTTTACTATATCATTGATTACTCTGGCCTATATTTTTAAGTAGGAAGAGAAGAACTTCTGTTTAATTATCCAAACTGTCTCGAGTTGAGGGGAGAGATCACACTGAAGCATCTTACTCTAGGTCGGCATGTCCAGGAGGATACGGGCCCTGTGTGTGTAGCAGTAACTATTCTCACAGACCTTCTTCCTGGAAACACACTTCCAAACCTCCTTTGTAGTTAGTCTAGGGCTACTTGGCTAGCTTTGGACAACAGAATGTGGTCAGGAATTAGGCACACGACTTCCATCTCCTGTGAGATCCTTAGCTCTTTCTCCCATCACTTGTCATCTGGCGGGATGTGAGAGTCCCAATAGAGGATGCAAAGCCCGTGAAGGGTGGCAGAGGCTACAGGTGGAATAAACCTGGATTCCTGGGATCATCTCGGGAAGGGCTGCCTACTTATGACCCAGCTGGGCTGCAACATGCATAAGAGATAAACCTTTATGCTGTTTGGCCGCTGAAACATGGAGATTTGTTGCTAGAGCGGAGCCCATTGAGCCTAGCTAATGCAGTCTGTTTCCTTGACCTGAATGCTTAGTAAAGGATGCGGCACATACACTAGGTGCTGAATAGGCCTTTGTTGATTGCTGATGGTTACCCTTATAATTATGAATTTTATAATTTCATGTTATACATTATTAAAATACAATAATATATTAAAATAAAATATAGGTGTGATATGTGATCAGATTTTGCTAATTGTCCAGATGAATTCAGAAGAAAGGTAAGATAGAAATCCTGTTCTTAGTTTGATTATTGGATCCACGTGTCCTACAGTATTGTAGTCATTCTGGTACAGTGGCAAACATTTGTTGAGCTGCTACTATGTACCAGGAATTAAGCCTAAGAATAGTTGAGAATACTCAGATGACTAAGCCATCTCTCCTTCATTAGGAGGGGGAACTTTGAGGCAGATGAACAAGGGGTTATACTACACCAAAGACATGCCTCTAAAGCTCGGTGACTACAGGATGCAGAGTACATGACTTTTCCTGAGGACATCAAAGCATTTGAAGTGAGTCTTAAAAGAAGGATAAGTGTCACTTGGCAGATGAGGGGATTGCAAGTATTTCAGTGCACCCAGGGGAAGGGAGAGGCGAGTAGGGGTGTGACATACATGATGGGGTTCATGGACAATGAACAGATACAGGCAGCCGATGAATAAATGTCAGATGGGCCACATCACGGAGGTCTTGAATGATACTCCAAAGGGCTTGGACTTTCCCTTTTGATATCATGGAACCACTAATGATTTTAGAAAGGAGGTAGTAACCAGGAAATTTGTATTTAAAAAACAAATCTTCAGATGCTGAAAATGCTGTCATGACAATATAACATAATAATTGTATGAGTTTCTACAATGTCATATGGTATGTTATCAAAATATACCTGTGATATGTGATCTGGAGCATGAATGAGGTAGAAATGTATTATAGTTGGTGGCCAGAGGAGACCCCTCTGAGTAGGTGACATTGAGCTGAAACATGAAAGGTAAGAAGTTGGTCCAGTAAGGCCAGAAAGGAGGCAAGTGCAAAGGCCCTAAGCCAGGATGGAGATGCACACATTGGCAGGTCAGAAAGATGGCCGGTGGGGCTGGATCTCAGTGAGAGAGATGGGAATGGTAAAAGCATGTGGTCAGAAAGGTGAGTTTGGCCCATTAATTCAGTCTTCTACATCATGGAAGAAATAATGGATTTGGGGAAGCCTTTGAGGGATTTCTGACTACCACTTCAGCAGCTGTGTGGAAAGGAGACTATAAATCGGCTAGAGTGCTAGCTGAGCAGTTTTTGGGAAAACTATCAAATAATCCAGATGGAAGATGAGAGTATTTGCAGAGGAATTGGAAGGAACTAGATTTCGCTGGGATGTTTTTGAAGGAAAAGCTGAGAGAACTTGCTAGTGGATGATTGTGGGAGCTGAGATAAAGAAAGAAATCAAATATCACATGTTTTTCATTGTGGAGAGTGATTCTATTAATTTTGTCCAAGAGTGCTTTAAATACATGTGAATTCTCAGGTTATTTGGGGCTTGTTTAATAGAGGCCAGATAAAATCCCAGGTGTTTCGTATTTGCAAATGTTAATATTTTTATTTTACTCTTATTATATTTATTAGCCCTTATTTTGTGCTTAATATTGGAGGGCAGGATTGTCTAAAGAAATTTATTGATTTGTAGCTTTTAAATCTATTTTATCTTATTTTCTCTATTAGTCATTTAGAATTCTGCCTCTTTCATCCTAAATGCTGACTGTTCTTATTTTGTCTCATCCACAAATTGGATAAGATATCTCATGTCTTCTCAATCAGTGATCCCAAATCTATTAAGTTTCAGAAAAGAAATGTTTGACCTATTTTTTTTCTCTTAATAGGTGGATCTTTTATTGAGCAATCAATGTGAGATTTATTGATGATTAACATGAACTTTGTTCTAGACTTTCTCGAGCCATTTGGTATTCCTTTCTGAGTACTAGGACAAGTCGGCCTCTCTTAATCTACACCACACACCTCTTCTGTTATTTCTAAAACATTTTTATTTTACTTACCGAAGATACAAAACTTTTTTGAAACCTCAACTCCCAAACAAGTTTCCTCTGTGGTAACCTTGGTTTCTTTATATATCTTCTCTTTCAGTTTGTTAGTTTTTTTGGAATTAAATTCATGTCTCAGGAGGCACCATTCTTCAAGCACAGTCTCTGAGACTATATCTGAAGGATCACATTTATACATCTTGTGCAAGATGGTCTTAGGCATATGAAATCAAGCCTTAGTAGCTGTCTGAATGTCCCAATATCCTCTTCTCTCACTATTACTAATTTCAAAATATGTTGGGCGTCTCCTTCCCAGCACAGCTGCCCATTCTTCCATGAGATTAGATTCCATTGTTTCTTTCACTGCATCCTCTATTCCTGAGCACTGAAGGGTTGCTTCACTTTCTCTTTTCACAGGAGTAAGTCAGTGCCATATATTTTAGGGGGTTACTGCTGTAGTACTTATTTTTAGGACAAATTTCTGTTTTGGTCATTATAAACTAGATTGTGGTATGGCAGCAAACAAACCTTGAAATCTCAGTGGCTCGTCTCAACAAAAATTTATCTGTTGCTTAAGAAAAGGCCACTCTAGGATGGGTGGCTCTCTGTGGACTCTGTCTCCCCTGCAGTGATTCATGCAATTCAGTGGCTTCTATCTCACAAACCCTGTCATATCAATATATGATGCCAAAGTTGTGTCAGAGGGGGAGTGCCTGGAAAGTTGCACATAACTCTTGAAAGCTCCAAACTGCAATAACATACATCACTAATTCTCATATCATATTGGACAGAACTATTTACATGGCCCCATAACTACCAGGGAGCGAGATATGGGAGAGCATATGGACATTAGCTGAGGGCTAGATATCCTCTGCCAACCTTATTAGTCAAGGTTCAGTCATGAAAACAGAAGCTACTCTAGGTATTTCAAGTAGGAAGGAATTTAATATAGGGCATTAAGAGGTATCTATAACCATGTGAAGGACAGAAAAGTAAACATTAGGCAAGATTCTGCTAACATTCAAGAAATCAGAAAGTGCAGGGATCATTAGAAACTATCACTAATGAGATCAGCTGCCTCCCTCTTAAGCACTCAAGTCTACATTCCATTTTGAGTTAATTTTTGAATAAGTTGTGAGTCTTAGGTCAAGGTTCACTTATGGATGCTCCTTTGCTCCAGCACAATTTATTGAAGTCTCTCTTTCTTCCATTGGGTTGCTTGTGTACCTTTGTCAGAAATCAGTTGAACAATTACCCTGGTTAGATGCTCCAGTACAATGCTGAATACAAGTGGGAAGGGCAGACATCCTTGCCTCCTTTCAAGTCTTAGTCTTAGGATAAAGAGGTCAGTCTTTCAATATTAAGTAAGTTGTTAGCTTAATGTTTTTGTAGGTGCCCTTTTCTCAAGTTGAGGAAGATCCCCTCTATTCCAATTTTTCTGAGAGTTTGTAACATCAGTAGGTGCTGAAATTTGTCAAAGTTTTTCTTTATCAATTGATATGGTCATGTGAAGTTTCTTTGTTGGCCTGTTGGTATGATGGATTAACATTTATTTTTCCAATGACTGAATCTGTCTTACATCCCTGAAATAAACCTCACTTGTTCATGGTGTATAATTCTTTTTATATATTGCTAAATTCTATTTGATAATATTTCTAAAGATTTTTGCATCTATATTCATAAGAATATTGTTCCTAGCTTTTGTTTTGCTTTGCACTATCTTTTGTTTTACTATCAGAATAGTATTAGCTTCATAAAATGAATTGGGAAGTTTTCCTCTTCTGTTTTCTGGAAGAGATTGTGTGCAGCTGGTTTTAATTCTTCTTTAAATTTTTGATACAATTTTTCAGTGAAACCTTCCAGGACCAGAAATTTCTTTTCAGGATTTTTTTCAATTATGAATCCAACTTCCTTAATGGTTATAGGGCTTTTCATATTATCTGTTTCATATTGGGTGAATTGTGTTACATTGTGTTTTTCCAGGAAGTAGTCAATTTCTTCTAAGTTGTCAAATTTATATGTATAGAGTCGTTTGTAGTATTCTCTACATTTCTGATGTCTGCAATGTATGTAATGACATCCTGTTTCATTCCTAATATAAGTAATTTGTGTCTTTCTATTTTCTTCCTCTTTCTTGTTATAAATTCATCAGTGATCATTTCCATGGGCCAGATTTTTATTTTATTAATTTTTCTTATTGTTTTTCTGTTTCAAGTTCATTGATTTCTGCTATTGTCTTTATTATTTCACTTCTTGGTTTAGACTCATTTTGTTCTTCTGGTTCTTGAGGTGGAAGCTTAGATTATTGATTGAAACTTTGCCTCTTTGCCTTTCTAATGTAAGCATTTAGGGCTATGAATTTCCCTCTCAACACTGCTATAACTGCTTTCTAGAAATTCTGATATGTTGTATTTTCATTTGTATTCAATTCAAATTATTTTAAATTTCTTCTGATACTTCTTCTTTGACCTCTGAATTATCTATTTGAGTATTGTTTAGTTATCAATACTCCAAGTATTTGGAGATTTTCTTGTGATCTTTCTGTTATTGATTTATAGTTTAATTGTACTGTAGCCATAAAACACACTGTATGATTTCAGTTCTTTAAGATTTATTCAGTTTTTTTTATGGCCCAGGATATGATCCATTTTGACATACCTTCCATGAACACTTAAAAAGAATGTGCATTCTACTATTGTTTGATGGAAAGTTCTACAAATATCCATTAAAATTTGGTGGGTGGTGTTAAGTTCTTTTATAGCCTTGCTGATTTACTCTCTAGTTGTTCTATCATTTATAGAGAGAAGAATATAATCACATATGTATATATAATCTTGAATTTCTCTTTTCAGTTTTTGCTCCACATATTTTGTAAGCTCAGTTGTTTGATTCATACATCTTCTTAGTAGATTTGCCCTTTTATCATTATATAATATCTCTTTCTATTTATGATAATCTTGGATCTGGGGTGTGTTTTATCTGATATTAATGTAACCATTTCTTCTTTCCTTTGATGTTTGTATGATATATTTATTTCCATCCTTTTAGTTGCAGTCTTATTGTATCATATTTGAAGTATGTTTTTTCACTGAAGCACTGAGGCATTTGAAGTATGAAGTTTAATTTTTAATATGTTCTCTCTCTTTTAATTCATATATTTAAATCATTTACAATTAAATAATTATTGACATGTTAGGACTTAACTCTGTTTCTTGTTTTCTGTTCTCTGTTTTTCATTTTTCTGTTTTTTTTTACTGCCTTCTTGTGGGTTACCTGAACATTTTCAGATCCCATTTTTGTTTATCTATAGTGTTCTTAAGCCATCTTTCTGTTAGTTTTTTAATGGCTGCTCTAGATATCATACTAGGTATACTAGGTCTACTGTATATGCTACCAGCTTGAGGAGCATATAGAAACTGTATCCCCATTTAAATCCCTTTATCTTCAATTTACATAATTGTATTAAATATTTATTAATATTTAATTAATTAGTATAAATATTAAGTGAAATTAAATAATTATATTAAATGTTTCTTGTACATGTATTTAGAACCCAAAAAGCGTAATTTCAGCTTCATTTATCAAACATAACTTAAAAACTCAAGAGGTGAGGGAACGTCTATTGTGTTTACCAGTACTTCTGTTTATCATGCTCTTTCTTCCTTCCTGATATCTTGAGGTTCCTTTTTAAATTTTTTTTCTGTTTATCAAATTTCTGTTAGCCATTTTTAAAGAGAAGATCTGCTAGCAACACATTCTCTTATTAGTTTTCCTGTAGCTAAGATTGTCTTGGTTTCCTCTTTATTCCTAAAGAATGTTTTCCCTGAGTATAAGATTCTGAATTTCAGTTCTTTTCTTTCAGCACCTGCAAAATATGATGCCACTTCTTTTTGGGTCCATGATTTCTGATGATAAATACTTTATCATTCAAATTGTTTTTCTCTATACATACAAGTGTTGTTTTTCTCTGCTGCTTTCAGGATTGTTTTCTTTGTCTTTAGTTTATAGACATCTAATTAGGATGTATCTTAGCATGGACTTCTTTGTGTTTGGGGATTATTCAGCCTTCTTGAACCTGTAGTTTTATGTATCTTGGCAAATATCAGAGGTTTGGGCCATTATTTCTGAAGAATTTTTTTAGCCCATTTACAATTAAATAATTATTGGCATGTTAGGACTTAAGTCTGTTTCTTGTTTTCGCTGTTTTTAATTTTTCTGTTTTTTTTTTCTGCCTTCTTGTGGGTCCCTCTGGGACTCCAAGGACACGAATGTCACATCATTCATTACAGTACCATAGGTCTTGAGATACTCAAATTTTTTTCATTGTATTTCCTTTCTCAGATTGGATAATTTCTGTTTTTCTGTGTTATCATTGATTGATTCTTTAATCTGTCCCCTCCATTCTGCTATTGTACCCATCCACTGATCTTTTGGTGTTGCTTTTCTAGTTTTTAGTTCTAAAACTTGTATTTTGTCTTCTTTTTTCCTTCTATTGCTTTGCTGATACTTTGTATTTATTTTCCAACATTTTATATTTTTTCATTTGTTTCAAATATTTTTAATTGACCATGGAAGCATTTTCTCACAACTACTTTAAAATCTTTGAGAATTCTAACTTCTCTGCCATCTTTATGTTAACATCTGTTGGTTATCTTCCTTCATTCTGATTTAGATCTTCCTGGTTCTTGGTGCAATGAGTGATTTTTACCCCAAATCTGGACATTTTCATATTATACTATGACACTGGATTATTTAAATCTCTGTTTTAGCTTACTTTTTCTTGTACAGCTTCAGTAAGAGGAGGGAGGAAGCAGTGCCCCCTTACTGCCAACTGGAGGTTGAAGTCCAGCAACCCTTCAGCCTCTGCTGACACCAGAGGTGGTGGTGGGGTTTATGCTATTGCTGGGTGGGATTCTAAGTCCAGGCTCCGCCAACACTGCAGAGCGTGAGGGCTGGAGAGGTATGTGTCATTACTGCACGGTAGGGATGAAAGTCTGAACTCCCCACTTGGCATCCCTGATGCCTGCCTGGTGGAGGTACTACGGGGTCTTGATGAAAGTCCAACAAGGGTCGATATATAGGCTCTCCAGCTGGTCTTTGCTAGTGTGGGTGGGGTAGAATCACAGTTTTGTTGGGGGGGTTTTTGGTGTTTGGAGTAGAGAGGTTATTTTCTAAATGTTTTCTATCATTGTAGGCTGCCTTTGACTAGAGAGGATAGGCTTTTGGTTAGAGCTGATATTTTTGTCTGTGCCCATTAGTGTTTCTGGATTGGCACTTTCTTCAGGTGCAAGTCTGAGATGCATAAGACAATAAGGAAACCCAGGAAACATACCTCCACCTTTTTCTTGGGTCCTAAGCTCCCTAGCTGGTCTGCATTCTTTTCTCTATTTTTACAGGTCTATCATACACATTATCTATACTGTCCAGAGCTTGCATCTGTACTTAAGTGGTTAAAAATGGAAAAAAACACATCTTACCACAAGTTCATGATTCTTTCTTTTAAAGGTAATATAAAGCCCCCAAGATCCCATTTTTGAGGATCTGATTGCTACATTTCATATCAATTAGTAATTAACTAATCCTACTCACAGTACTAAAAACTGCTGGTAACTAACAAGTAAATGATTCAAGTCCGTCTACACATGGCACCGTCTACAGTCTCCTACTTACCGTAGGCCTCCAACAGTGATCTGTTTTTGACACCTGCCCCCAATTAACTCATACGTCCTTCTCTAATAAAGAAGAACATGTCTTTGGTCATGGAACTGTATATCCCTAATGATCAGGAAACCGTTTATTCTTAGAGGATATCATTTAGCCTTGATGATGTATATATTACTGATTTGTCAGAACTTAAATCCAGCATTTAACACTTTCATCTAAATGCCTCCAAACTCGGCTTTGAAAGTTAGTTTGGAAGCAACACTGAGAATAGTTTCATCTACTCTCAAGTCTTCAATTACTTGCTTTTCAAAGACAGCACCCAAATCATGGCTACAGCTTAAAGTTATCTTCTGAGCCCAGAGCTGTAGATCCAGCTGGCCACCTGACCATGTAGGACTGTCTCTTTAAACTTGGTATCACCCAACCTAACTCATGACATCAAACATAGTCCTTGTCTAATGCTCCCTGTCTGCAGAATAGCCATCATCATTTAGGCAGTTGAATAAGACAGAAACTGGCAGCATCTTTGACAGTTCCCTCACTCTTGACTCATATATACCCTATCATATGCTGTTTAACAGCCAGTTCTGCAAAAAAAATTGTATGCATATTTATTTAAATTCATAATAGCTTTTGTAGATAGATGTAAAAATGTGTAACACACAGTTTGTAAATAACAATAAAATGTGCAGTACTTTACTGTAAATTTCGTACAGCCAGTTGATTCTCACAGAATGCCGTATTGTTTTTTGCTAAGTCATTGGATCCATAGCAAACTTACGGTTACAATGAACAAATGAGGGCATTTCTGACTTTTATGTTGGTTGATAATTTCCTTGACATTAATGAGTAAGACAAGAGTGAAACAACAAAGATGGGTACCAAAATTTCATTCTTTTGTTGATGATGTGAGTGACTTCTTTGCTGAATCAGGTAATTGTTCTTATATTACTAGGGAATATTTTCTCAGTTTTGTGTAATAATAACAATGAAAAATATGCAGATATGACATGCTTTTAAAATTAATCTTTATTACATATACTTTCTCTATCACCTTCAGTTTAGAAAAAACACAGCACAGTTAAGCCAAGCCCTGATTTATAGCATTTGACAATTAGCAATGAATAAATATTCTCACTCTGATCTACTTCAAGCTAGCAACATGACAGAACTGAATGTGGACTTGGAGAGATTTGTATAATGACACACCATCATATATTTCCCATAGAAAACAATAGACATAAATAATCTCAAAAGCACAGATAATAGTGAAATGTAAAATAATTAGGAATGAATTACTTTTGAATCTTTATTAACTTGTTTTAAAGTAATTTGATTGTAAGTTTATATAATTTAATTTTTAATAATACCTAATATACTTAACAACCGACAAAATTCCTGAACACGCACCTCTCAGTTCCTGCAAACCAGTATGAGCCAGCTAGCTCCAGCACAGAACTGTAAGAAGGCTCCGACGAGTCTACCTAAGAAAATCCCTTGAACCAGTTTACTTTTCTCCATTTCTAGAATCATCACTCTAGCTTAAATTGCCATTGTTTGTCATTAGGCTCTTGTTTTTCTACATCTGTACTGAACTCTTCCCAACTTACTCTTCAAGCTTCAGCCAGAGTGATTTTTTTTAAATGCCAATATGACCATGTTATCCAATGCATTCATTAATTAGTTCAGCAAATGATTACGGAATTCTATGTCCAAGACACTGTAGTAGTTGGCTAGGGTAAATGTGAATAAAGGACAAAAATTCCTGCCACATGGAGAATGCACTCTACTGGGCTGTATAAACAGTACACAAAAGATAATAAATGAAGTGTACTATATATCAGAAGGTAATGAGTGGGATGCAAAGCAAGGTAAAAGTAGAGATGGCAGGGGACTTAACGACATTGAGTCTGGACCCCAGGGTATGCCCTATAGACAAGAGGACATTTGAGCAAAGACTTGAGGAAGATAGGCACGGATCCATTTGAACTGGAGTGGGGGAGGAAATAGCTTTTGGACACATGGAGTCTGGTGTAGCTAGAGTAGAGTGAGCAGGGGAAAGGGGTAAGAAAAGATTAAGTCAGAGAACCAACCGGAGACAGAATATAGAGGGTGTTGTAAGTCATTTTAAGAGCTTCAGCTTTTGTTCTAATTGAAGCAGAGAGCCTTTGCTGGGTTTTGTACAGAGGGAGGAGTGTAAACTTTTAAAAGCAGATCACTGTCACTTAAGATTCTTCAGCTGTTTCCCTGGGTTTTAAAATAAAGCTTAGTATTCTTCATGTGACCTATCAAGCCCCAAATGAGGTGACCCTGTGCCATCTCATCATCCTCACCTCCTGCTGCTCTCTCTCTGCTCTTATTCCTTCAGAGTGCTGCTTTCTGTTTTAGACAAGGAGCCGATGAGGCGCTCACCGCTCCCTGACCTTGTCCTTTGTAATACTTACATGAGATGCTTGCTTTTGATTCTGGGATTACTTGCCCACCTCCACTGCTGCCCTGCTAGAAAGGAGGCTAGATGAGAGCAATGATACTGTCTCTTTTGTTCTCTGATATATCTCAAACAACTAGACCAGTGTTTGGCACATAGTAGGTACTCAAATACTTGTGGACTGAATGAATGAATGTCTTATGTATTGTTCAATTCCAAGTGTTTAAACCCAGGGTCTGTCTGATGATATACATTCTGTGATTTTCTTGTTGAATGAATAAGTAATCAAATGCAAGATGGATGGATGAATTGATGGTTGAATGAGCGAAAAGAAAGAAAGAATGAATGAATAGCTTATGTTTTCCTGTATTCCCAGTAGTGAACCCAAAGTCTGGTTCTTGGTAGTCATTCTTTCTTTATTTTTTAAATAAATACATGATCAAATGGATGGATGGGTAGATGAGTGATGAGTGAATAAAAGTGAACATATGAGTGAATGAATGAATCATCTTTAGTAAAGTCAGAAAAATTCCTATCCTCTAAGAAGAATATCTCTTTTGCCCTGAGTGGGTCAAACGATAGGCTCGTTAGTTCTCTGGTTGGTTTCCTGCCATGATTATATTTTGAAGAACATTTTTATTAGCTTTGGAGTCACTTGCAAGGTGCCCTTGAGTTCTCCTTTGGCTCGCCGGCATTCTTGTTCACACCTGACCTGCCATAGTCTGTGGATCTCCCTGGTTTCCTTACTTGGGCCACATGTCCAAGTGTTCCTTTGATCTCTGCCACATAGTTTTTCTAGGCTTCCAATAAGGTGTTTTGAAACAGTCTCCAGATTTCCTGAGGCTTATTGACTTTTTAAATTATTCCTTTCATTTGTTTTTCCTAACCAGTGCCTACTCTTGTTCTTAGGTTCCCTTTATAAAATTGAGTAACCACATGATATATAAATTTTCTCTCCCAGCCCAGAATGGTCACAGTGTTGTGATCACTCAGAGTTACTTTTTCTTCTAGGACCTGTCTGCCACTCAAAGCCAAGTCTAAAATATTTTCATTCCTTAATAATTCTAAAGGCATCTTTCTAGGAGGAGGTCATTTATCTTATCCAATAAATTTTATTTCTATCTTTTAACTAATATGTGAACTAGGAATAAATTAGTCTGCAAGAAAGCATAAAGCATGCTGTGTGTATCTGCTGTAGAATGTGCACACGCACGTGTGTGTGTGTGTGTGTGTACACACTATATAATGAACAGATAACTTTGAAAACCATCTCATTTATTTAACTAGGAAAGTCTCTAATCATGATTGCTCTTCTGACAGAAAACAAAATCTATTCAAATGTAAGTCATGAAATGGTTTTGGTGGCCATCTGCCAAGATCAGTTACTAGTTTGTTTCTTTTTTGTCATATTTTCACTTTCCAAGGACTGTTTGGAGATAAGAGTTCAACGACCAAGTAGAAATAGGAATCATTCAACATAGCAAGAGACGCTTTCGCTTTTTTGACCAGTCTGCTCATCAGTCAGGATTTTTCCTACCTAAGGTGTTTATTTTCAACAATTTCTTGCTTTATTTGGCTAAAAGTATGTTCTTTGCTGCATTTCATGGTCATGTGTATGCCACCCAAAGTAGAGATCACAGAGTTTTCATCTGCAAATTTATGCCAGACTAAAGTGAACCAAAGAACACATTAGAAATTTGACCCTATGGTGTATCTACACTTCTTGCAAATATTTTAGCAGACGGGCTGGTTTTCCAAATTTTTATATGCTAAAACACTTACATAGTTGATATTTATTCAGATTATAGATTGTGGTGTGAAGGTAATAGATTGTGTTTTAAATAGTGAAAACTGAAAGTGTACTTTTTCCCCATTTCAAACTTTTGAATTGGTAAAGTTGTAATGAAGAAGCTTTAAAAATTTGGTGATATGATTTCCACCCATAATATTGACATATACACATAATCACCTTTTTTTCTTTTTGATACAATTTCATTATTTGTCATGCTGACCGTGGTGCACCAATAAAGCCAAAATATCACATTAGAATTCATGACAGTTTTCACATTGTATTATCAATATGTGGAAATAATTGTCTGCTCTGAGATTAAATTACATTATTGTGTATCTTTTTCATGCCTAATAAATAATGATGGATGGCTTTTATTTTCGTCACCACCTGCAACCATTTAGTCACCCCTTGATTCTTGAAGATAAAATAATAAAAGGCAAGTGTTATGTTGCGCGCAGGAAAATGTAGTCAAAATAGTTGTATGTTCCATGTTTCCATTTGCGTGATTTTAGTCCCTACAGAGCAATGCATGGTGGTCTATGAAACAGAGCACCCTGGGGGAACACAGCAAACAGCTCACGTAAATAAGGGGAAAAAGTGAGAAAACAGTTTTTTTTTCTGGTAGAAGAATAATTATTTCTTGGTGCACGATTCTTAATCTGAAAATGAGTTTTTTCTTCTCCTGTGCAATTCAGTTACATGCAATTAGAATGCAAAGCAGAGGCACATCTTACTGTTTAGCTTTTTAAAATAGAAATGAAAACAGCCCGGAAATGGTAGCAAAGTTGAAAATGCATGCTAGGTAATTTTAAAATCCAAAGACATAAAACCGTGCATACTAAAAAAGCCACTCTAAACTCATTACATTTTTTGAAATTGGCAATTGGGAAGCTTAATTTTAAAATTTGAACTTGCATGTTTGGAAACGTATTAACTCTATTTTCAATGGTCAGTGGCATTGCCAGTGTTTAGTGGTGTGTTTTTTTTTTTTGTCCTCTGGTATAAATTCCATTACCTCATAATTTGGTTTTGTCTATGTCTGACCTGTTCACATTCTTTTTTAATTGTGTGATGTTATGCTTAAGCAAAAATTGATTCATATTTTCTGGTGAAACTTTTGAATTAAAATTATAATCAGCAAATGCTGTGAATCTTCCAGGGGAAAGAATTGCCTCAGAGTTTTATGATACTGATACATTTCATCCCTGAGGAATGTCAAGCTCTTTCATAAAATAAATATATGGTGTTTATAATGGAAACTAGTCATCTGACCATTTCAGTTACAACAATGAGGTAAGAAAGCAAACTGTAGACAAAATCTTTTTTGATATTTGGTTATGAGTCACAGGTTGACTCTTTACAGAATAGTTTCACATGTTTGGGTCTGTTATCTCCAAATCAAAAGATGACAGTCTTCTCAGGCATAGCACAGACTCAGACCAAAATCTTAGGGTGAGCCTATCAAATATCAAGTTACTACAGGAAAATGGCTTGAAAAATAGGCCAATGGGCTGTTATTTGACAAACCCCAAGTGAACACTTAGGCTTGCAAAATCTGTCTTTAGCTGGGTGTTCTATTAATGTTCTTCCCAACTGTTTTAGAGCATTCATTTAAAAAGAGCAGAGGGGCCTTTCCCTTGTTTATGACTCTTTTGCTATCTGACTACCTATCTCTGTCTATAATTAAATGCTGTGAATAAAATAATAATAAACGTAATTTTATTTGTACCATTACTTCAGAAATTACATCTTTACATTTCCTATGAGAATCAAAGAGCCACTGTGCTTGCTTCTTTCACATTTGAGAAAGCCGTGCAGAATCACAGGCTTTTCTAGATTCTCTGAGCCTGGGAGGAATTTCGTGCTTTAGCAGCTTTGAAGAGAAATGAATTTGCAGTGGGTTACATATATATTTAGCCTCTCTTGATGACCAAGATTTTACTTGGCCCAAGAAAACACCTTAGAAGACTAATCCCATAAAACATATTTGCATAAAAATCACCCAGAATTTGTAAACTGGATACCTGTCTGTGGTCACAAAGCTACACACACTCAAGAAAGTAAAATTCAGCACATGCTACGAAGCTCTTCTAATCAGAAGCCCCTGCTAGCTAGTATTATGTCCCCAGTATTCTGTGGACATCTGGAGAACCCAAGGCTTTACTCAAATGTACCTTGCCCCAAACACCCGAGTTTCACTCCCTGGAAAGCAAAGTTTGAGAATGACATTCTCCTGGGAGGGTTTTATTTTCCTCTTGCATTATCTCTTGTCTGCTCTGATTTTCCTCAGCCAGTCTTCAGGGCATGGCCTACCAAAAACAGAAAGAAGAGAATGTGGAATCATTGCACCATAAATATACAACATGGAAATGCTGAACTGGCTTCATTAAAATAAATCATTCTTAGTACTGTAATTTTTTTTTTACTTTCATACTTTGTATGCCTAGTGGTTTGCAAGTTCTAATAATGTTTCCTGTGTCTGTGCTACATATATGAAGACATTCAGAAGTTTTTAATTCACAGCAAAATTATTAACCTCCTTGGTTTATAGATTTGCAAGAAGGAGATGTATGAGCAAAATAACTTATTTCCAGCCATGCACTAAAACATGGGAACATGAAAACTCCCCTGCTGTTAATAGTTAATACTTCAGGGCTCTGGGCTAACAGCAGTCACTCTGCATGTCTCAGAAAAAAATTGAGGAAAAAATACTTTTGGCTAATAAAATTCGTGTTCAAATGACAACAGATGTGAACATCTTTGAAGCATTTTGATGACTTTCAACATTTAAAATCATATACACAGTTTTATAATTTTTAGGCAGTGTACCTATTTATAAATGTAATTCTTAACATCAGGGGATAACATCCCTTTGTCTAAAATATCCACAGGGTTCAAAGCATTACCACCAGCAAAATAATTTTGGATTAAGAGTCTTAAACTTACTAACTGAGCAGTAAATATTTATCCAATTGAATATTCTAAATGTTGAAATTTGTTATTTGTTACGGTTGAACTAATGCAACACAACGAGATTGCTTTCACTTCTCCAGCCGCCGTCTTAAGTCATGTCAGTGCTTAACAACTAGTCCTGGGTTCCAGGAAACACTGTTAGGGAAGGAAAAACAGACTCTTTGGCTAGAGTTGTGGAAGGAGGGTGGGACCTTACAAATTACATGACTACATAAGTTGTAGGCAATCTTATCTTGGCAGCAAATTCAGGCGTTTGTATTGTTTTTGTTTTTGTTTTTCATGCTCAATTCAAATACCTGTATGTAAGTCACTATGAAAGGAAAGATTCTTACTCATCTGCAGAGCACAGACCAATTAATAACCAATTGTCCCATTTTATCCTTCAGGTTATAGCACCACGAGTTTAGGAACTCTGCGAGCCATAAAATGATCTGCCGAAAGGTAAGTGTCTGGGATCATGGCATAATTACTCAAAGATGAGCTTAGATCATAGCCAAATCCAAGTGCAGAGAGGTGCTTCTTTAATGAATAGTCAGGATGATATCATAGATCAATTTTCCTCCTTTGGTGGAATGTCTAGGATTCTCACTTCTCTTCAGAATATTATATAAAGCACTTAGAAAACAGCATCTCAAAAGTGATCATTTTTCAGGTGAAATTGTGCACTGAACCTATCAAAATGTTTGATTAGTAAGATGCTTATTTGAGAACTGAAACAAAAATACAGGAATGACTGGTGAAATTTGTGCCGGCTTCCATTGGGCTAGTGGACTTTCCTTAACAATAATAGGCACCTGATAACAGGCTTTAATAAGGACAATTTGTTGCAGCTCCATTATAGCATATTTTAAACTTTTCTTGAAGTTCAGAAATACGTCTTTCAGAATCCGCCAGCATTTTAGAAGCATGGCTCGCCAAACCAATCAATCTAGTACAAAGTTTGTTTTTAGATTTCAAGTTCCTTGTTACTGCTTTGTAAGCAGATGTCTTCAAAGATATAATATGGTGAAGAGATTATGTGATTTTTGGGTGCAGCGATTCTGCCAGTTATAATTAAAAGGGCCAACATCCAAGTTTTGTTTTCTTTATAAACACTGTGGAGTGTGTCAGTGGCCAATCTAAAATTACCCACAGAAGAGTGTGTGCTCTCTTCTTTAGCACAAGATAATGAAGATGGTGTGTGAAATGCGCCATAGTTATAATAAGCTGATGGACTTGCGGTCCTACGCGCAAACTTGTCCAAATGCAATTATAAGAGTTTTAAGAGAATTGTTCCTTAAACTGACTAGTCAAGTGACTTAAAAGTTAATATCACCAAATTAACAGACCGACTTTGAACGTCTACAGTTGTATCTTATAGTATAGCTACTTGGAATCCGTCATCCTTCCTTACAGACGTTGTTTAAATGCATTTCAGTAAAGGGCAGCCTATTTAGCATTCTCTCTTATGTACTGCTTCTGGAAAGGTGAAGTGTGTCTAAAAATGGACAGCAGCAAGGAGCTGAGTGTCCAGCTCTGTTTCCCATGTATGGAGGAGAGAGGGCCAGTGTGAACCTGCTCTGATGTTTACGGGGTTGGAAAGGTGTGATTGCCGGGCTCTGGTGCGTGAATCACACGGACAAGAACCCAGATTGGGGCTCAGAATCAGACAGGAGACATCTCAAGATGATTATTTAATCTCAAGTTTCTATAGTAGTGGGGTTTTTTTTTAATACAGAAAGAAAAAAGACTTAGTATAAAGGATTCACGACATGGGCGTATCATTTCATCAGGGATTGGCAGGTAGGCTGAGACCACTGAACATCAGTGCTATAAATCTGAGTAAATCCGAGAAGCTGAGGAAGTCTCTCTCCTTCATGTTTGGACATAATCCTTCCTAAATTCCATGGAGAAACTGAGATGTCCTAAAGTCTTCCCAGGAATGAGAGTCAGGGAACCCAGTGCTCCTCACGGAGAGTCCTCTTGCGGTGTTTGGGGTGGATGAGTGACTTACCGATTCCCAAAGGGGACTGGCTGCTAGAGCCACTGAAGACAAACAGCCTCCTACTGTGGGCAACTCCGTTTGCCTTGCATGTTCTCAGTGGCCTCAGGCAAACGTCTGCTGTCTCAATGACAGACTGAGCTGCTAGGTTATCTGTAATTGTTAAAAAAAAAAGGGGGGGGGGGGCACAAAATTAGAAGTAACTAAAGTTTACTGAAACAGTCATCCAATCCCAAAAATTTTTCCTGTACAGAACTGTTTTTATATTTCCTTTTATTTCTGGGGTTTACATATATATAGACAGATGCTACTCATATTGTCACATAGTCTCTTCATGTAAATATACATAAATGTGGATGTTCAATTGCTTATGAGGTTGCCAGAGCAGCCTTTTTTAAAGGGCAGAAGGCAAATCTGATCCTCCGTATCTGAGCGAAGAGCAGAACGCTCTAGCCGGGGTCGGTGCCTGCGTTCTCGTCCCATCCTACTCATCTCCCTTCCTTCTCTACCCCACCTGCTCTGGGCCTCCTCCATTTTGTCTCATGCCATCTGATTTCCATCTGGTAATTGCATATCTGTCCCCCTCAGCACAGACTCTTTCCTTATGGACAACTCCCTAATCAAGCCAAATACTTCTATTTTCGTGTCTGATAAAACCATGATTTTTATGTCATAGAAATGATCATGGTTACAATTTTACATTTACATGTATGATCCATGTCTGCCTCCTGGACTATAAACTCCATGAGGAAAAGAACCATACCTATTTGCCTCTTTATTATATCTCCTGAAATCACCCCAGTAAGTTTATAGACATTCAGAAATATTTCTGAGATTAAGCAATAAGTGTCCAGATACATTTTGACTATGTTTTCCTGTGTTGGAAAGCTCATATATTTATATTACATAATATCTGGTGGAGAGCTTAAGGAATATAGCTGGGGACTTCTCTATTGTACTATCATTACCGGTCAGGTTAAGTAACCCTAGTTGCTGTAACAAACAGTCCCACCATTTCCACAGTTCAACCCAGCAAAATTAGTAATTCAGTCTTGGCACAGTCACTGTGGATTGGGAGAGTGGGCTTACTTTACTTTGCTGGGTCTTACGTGGACCCAGGCTACTTCCTCTTAACTGTTCGTCTCTCTGTTAACTTTTCAGAGTCCTCCCTGCATCCTTAGTTTCTATCATCCAACAAACAGGATGAGGCAGGGAAGTGAATACATCACTTCTGTCCACATTTTATTGGCCAGAATATAGTCACATGGTACTACCTGACTGCAAGGCCAGCAGGGAAATGTGGCCTTCCTAAGCCTACACATAGCTTTGTTTCTGCTACAATTAGTTCTGATAACTAATACTTCCCAGCAGTTCCTGGATAGTCCCCAAATTATATTATCACTGAGGAAAAAACAGTGCTCAAAACCAAACTCCCTCAAGGCAAGTGCCAACATTAAGTGGACTGATTTAGTGGTATTGTGTCTGTCTAGGAATGTGCTACGTGGTTTGGTAAATACAATTTTCCTACTGCAGAGAGTCTCAAAACAAGTACATTCTGAAAATGAACTTTGAAGAATCAGCTGGAGGGTATACAGATTTTCATATTCACTTCAGGATTTTTCATTTTCATATTGTACTAGTTAATGTGCCAAAATGAAAATAGCTTTCCACAAAATGGGAGTTATACTGTGAAGTTGGAATTGGTATTATCTATTACTGAATTTCAGTGATAGAACTATGGAAGCAGGATCTGTCCTTGGATATTTCCCTAAGATTATGTCAAATAGATCAAGAAAACAAAATGTATGTAGAGTTGACTTTTCAACCAACAGACATGTAAAGATCCTGGGACATAAATCAGTTAAAAGAGAACATGTACAGCAACTGAATGGCAGCATTGTACAGGCAATTTTTTAGGCCTGACGTTGAAGATATTCTTGAAGAGTAATTTATCTCAGAGAAAATCAGTTTGTTATCGTACTTAGTGTTACTATTTAGTGTAACTCTACCTAATGTGCACCTACAGCAGCCATACTATTTGGGAAAGTTTTTCTCTTTTACTTTCATTTTTCCTTTGAGAAAATACGTAGCATGGACCCATGTTGCTTTTTGATGTTCAAAGCACATTAAATTGGATTTCAGATTAAGTGACAGGGGCAGACTAAGATTAAGTACCAAGGTTATCTATGAAATCGATTTAATCACTTGCTTAATCGTGGCATGCTTTGCTGTGGAGAAATGCTTACCAACTTGACACCTTTGTCTTTACTAATCAGCAATTCGTTGAATACCTTTTACTGTCTTTGCTTTTTTTTTAGATTTTGTTGGGAGAAGTAGGGTGGGTCGTGTCCTTCTTGGCCAGTATTTCCATCTCAGTCTCCCTTACTTTCTTTTTGCCTCCCTTCTTAGATAATGAAAAGTGATGTCCGAACTTAGTCCCATATATCATTGAATCTAAGATGCTGTCATTTATAAGAGGCACCATTTTTTATTTACCACTAAGAAAGAAAACACAGTGCTGCTTGAACTATAACGTCATGCTTTCTTATCACCTAGAATTTTTATTCTGTACTTAACCAAAAGAACAGTTTTAGGCTTAGACACATTTTTTATCATATTTCACACTTGTGCAAACACAAAAAGTAAAACATAAGTAAAATAAATTGGTTAAAGTGTTCCTAAAATTTCTGCATATTTAGATTCCAACTCTTCTGAATTCACTTTGGGTGCAGTGGTTGATGTTCATGTTTCTTCACAAACCCATCTTCTGTGCCATTGTGGACGCTGGCATTCTTAAATGAATGCTCCACCATTATCCCCAAGACTTCCTTCCAAGCTGCTGATCTCTCTCATGCAGCGAGTTTTTGCAAACATGCACAGGTGACGTTAAGTCTGTCACAACCACTGCCTGGTCAGCCACATATTAAGATGTTCCCACTAAGATATGAAAACATGTATCAAGCATTTTTAAAATACCATTTATTGTTGAAGGTGCGTTTGAAAACAACCCAACAGCATACCTCAATGTCCTATTGTCTAGAGTTTTCAGATTAGAAAGTATAGCTAACATTACAATCTTTTCCTCAGTTTTTTTAGCCTTTTATATTAACATACGTGTTTGATGGTAAAGGATACTCCTATGGAGTTTACACCACCTTCACGGCATAACTCTTCAAATATCTTTTCAGCGAAGATCTTATTCACAGTGTTCATTGAAATTCACAAATTATTTTCATGGAAACAATGAATTTTCCATGAAATCCATGTAGGTAATGTATGTTAAAATATTTGTTTCTATCCCTACTCAGAACTACGTAAGTTCAAAATGTAACTCTCTCTAGCCTCTCAAAGTCAGCAGCAGTTCACTGTAGGCATTCCTCGCGTACTGCATCAGTGTATTTCTGAAGAGCTGCACATAAAGCAAGTGTGTTGTTGGAAAGAATCATATTTTCTACCATCTTAGATTTTAACTTCAGAATTAAACTTTTCTTAATTTTTTCTTACCTTTTTGCTAGATCTTAACACTCTTCCCTCCCCCAAAATGGGTCTTTAACTATTTCTCCCTCATTCTTGCCCGCATCTCTTTTTAAGATAAAGTAATGCAAACTTTAGCTTAACTGTACTTGGAAGTCCTCGGGGTTTGAAATAAGGTCCTTACAAACACTTTCATGAAGTCTTAAACCCATGTGTATTATGAATAATCAACAATGATTATCAGGTTTAGATCTGTTTTGCTAGGTGGGCTGGCTCAAACTGGGGGGCATTTTGGTTTGCATTTATTAGTTGAAACCCCTAAACATGCTCTGCTGAACACTGTAAGTCCCTTGTAACAACTTTGTCATAAAAGTAAAGAATTCCTTATCAACCCTATTGTTTTTTTTCTATGTGTTTGTGTTTTAAAGTATATTTTCCATGGTAGTGACTATGTGAGTCTTAGAAATCCAACTAGACAGATGTACTGACCATGGTTACCAAGGGAGCAGTTTCCTTGGCGATGGCCAGCTGTCATCAAAGCAGTCCACATTCTCTGTCCTTCCCATGTGACTTGCTCTCACATGCTGCAAAACTTGGTAGTGGAAGCAGCTCTTTGTAAATCATCAGCCCCCACCCACCCAACACATCACCAGTTTTTATGAAGCAGGCAAGTAAGAGCAGGTGGTAAATTGTGATGGTCTTTGAGAAGTTTTACAAGGGCCCCAAGCCACAATTCACCATGAAGGATTTCTGGTTTCTCCAGCTTTCAGTTTCAACCCAGAATTTATTCCATTCATTTGAAGAAGATCCAAAAATATACCAGCCAGTGCCCAAAGGTCAAAGATGCAAGAGATCTAGTAACAAGGCAGAACTTTTTTTGCCGAGTAAATATTTTCTGGTGGTTAAAGGGGGAGGTATGGAGAATTGGGCATTTTCTTAACCATGACTTGCCATCAAGCTAACATTGCCTCTCTGCCTGTATTTCTACAAAATGTGAATGAGATGCTAATACTTATTGGCAGGGTATTTGATCCTCTAGTAAAAGTCTGTGATTACAGATTGGTTGATTTTTACATCTTAAGAGAGATTAGAAAAAAAGGATACTGAGTTATATTCTTGAACCTTGAAAATTTTTAAAATGACATGCGACAAGTACAATGGACTATTATTTTCCCAAATAAAGTACACAGCATGGATGGCATGAAAGCGAGACCTTTCAAATGACTCATATGCGCTATGTCATTTTTCTCTTCACAATAACTGTGGCTGGTGGACACTATTAATGTTCCCATTTTACAGGTGAAAAACAGGCTTTGAGAGATAAAATAGGTTTGCCAAAGGTCTTCAGCAAGTCATCAGTGTAAGGCCATGAACTCCAGGCAGCCCGAGCATAGATGGCGCCACGAGGATAGAGCTCTGCAGCGCTCCTCATTTATGAGCAGCCGGCTTCCTTTGTGTGTCAAATCAACACACCATAGATGGCTTTGCCTTTTTCCTATTCTCCCTCCTGCATGTATGAGGGTGGTTACAACCGTATATATATAAAAGCCAAGAATCTGATACATTCCACTTAGAGTTTTAAAAACAGAAAAAGAATTTTTTAATAAACTGCTAAAAGTTTTCACCTAATGATAAATTTTGAAAACAAAGTGGAGCTATTCCTGCCTGCAAAGGTATTAAGAAAGATATTTACAATAGACCAGTCATGTTAAACTTTATCAGATTGTTCACCTATGGCCTTCATCTTCTGGCCCCAGAATTTTAGCATGAATTTTTTTCAAGACTGCAGTTTCAGGCTCCACATGCAATGGGGAGGGAGGAAGGTTGGAAAACAGAAAAGAGTAACAAAAATGACGAATATTAGGAATTGGTTCTGAGTGTAGGATGACAGGTGACATAGTAGTTGTCATACTACACTGTAGGTGTTTGTTGACCTGACTGGGTCATGAAATACTCCTTTCAAGAAGGATTTGAGGACCACTCTCACTCCCCCGCACCAGCCTGAGCAGGTTTGATCTGTTTTACCTTAAAATTTTATTTAAGAGAGATTATTTGTTAGGCTAAAACAGCTTGTAAATAATAGTTTTAGAGAAGAACAGATGCAGTTTTTTGCAACTCAGAAAAATATATAATATAATAAAGGCCATTCTATTTCTATTAAGGACAGGAAAAGAGGAAATAGAGTCTAATAATAACTGAAGGGATGACTTGGAAGCAAACACACCTTGATTCTGAGAGCATGGACTTGCTACTTCCTTAAGAAATACTACTTAAGGAGGTCAAATTAGGAACTTTCTGGGTGATACAGAACCTTTCAGGATAATTTCATTTTCCCCATCCTTACCTGCATCCTGCTCCAAGTGGATCATTCTTTGGTGCCTGCTCTTCTTCACATGGAAATGTTCCCAAATGGCCTACCTGGTTGATAAGCTAAGAATTGTGCTCAAGCTTGAAAGAATCAAACCATCCTTTGAGAATGGTCCCAGTAAATCGGAATCTGTGAATTGGTAGTATATACGACTTAAAACATTTGTTTCTAGATAGTATTTTTCCTTAAAAAACAAATTTAAAAAATAAATATGGAAGTGTGCTCTGTCTGCCTTTCAAAGAGAACTTTAAAGTCTTTGTTAATTTGGTGATTGGGCATGACCTATTAAATCAATTGTTTTCTTTTTAAAAATGGGTATCTCCTAACTGGGGCCCATTACAACTCCATCTTTAACAGCCACTTTGTGGTTTAATGGTGGTTCTTTTTTATTTCTTAAGTGACACAACATGATTGATGTAATCTGGCATGATTCATTACCATGTCAAGCATCAGCAGAACATTTGGAAAAAATATTCATCAGAATCTATTACTGGAGAAATTGCCACTTGCATATTCCTTTTCTGGTTAATTTCCTGCGTGGTGAAACAACACCTTGTTGACATCAGGGTGCAAGATTTTAGGAAGTGTGGCTATTAAAATAGGTGTCCTTGCAGTCCTGGCATTGCCATCAGGTGTATCACTAAGCAGCTAAGAAAAAGCCAGTGAAGCCTCAGAGATGTTTCTTCCACTTACCTACTGTCTTTGTCTAAAATGAAACACAGTATTATGACTGATGCTCCTGCCTTGATGTAGCCGTTTGACCATTTGAAGATCCTTCTGTTCAGGCTGATTGCAGCTTAGTCAGATAAGGATAAAGCAAAGCAAAGAGCTAGATCATGGGCTCAGTGGACTGTGGATTGCTTACTTAAGGGAGATATTTGTTACATAAAGCTCAGTGTCATAATGCAAAAGCCTAACACCTCTCTTTGCTCTCTAGCAGACAGACACATTCATGAGGCTGTTTCATTGTCAGTGATGTGACTGACACTGACCCCGACAGGGGTCAGCCGAAGCCCTCTTTACAAACTCTAAAACTGGATCATTCTGAGAGTCACAACAGACTACCCTAGGCATGACCCCTCACTCACCTGGCTTAGGCTTTGGTTCCCTTCCTGTGAGGAAGCTAGAGGAAGGTCTATAAATGAAGAAATACTCTAAGCAAACATGTATCGCAAGTACATTATTAGATTAAACCAATTTTCGAGTTTCAATATAAGATTGTTTCATTTTCTATTTAAACCTTTTTTTTTTAAATCTTCTCTCCAAAGCTAATATTCACTATATCTGCTTAAGCAGATTCAGTAATTACTGAATGAAGCAGCCTCATGTTAGCCAAAATTCAAATGTCTTCTCAACTGGTTTTAAAAATATTTGGTGTTTAACTAACTTCTTAGCTTGTAATCCTATCAATCAGGAATTGTTTCTTTATCCTTGGCATACAATGTTTTATTAAAGTATTACGATTTTTAACAGATTGAGCAAAGGTGACTATTTAAAGACACAGGTTAAAATGTATGGGATTTGGTTTTTGAAGGAAAGGCCTTTTGGAGTAACTTCACAATTCATTCTCAAAAACTGTTTTAGCATAAAAATTCTCTCCTGCTTCTGTTTTTATCTGTGCTACCAAACGACATGGCACATGTCTGTCATGACTGTATCTTTCTAGCCACCCCACCCCTAGTAATTTCATGTTCTGTGTTCTGAGCATGCCATACAGCAAAAGCAGTCATTCAGAAAATGTTTCTTTTGAGGGAACATACTAGGCACCAGTCACCCGTTCTAGGCCCTGGGGACACACAGTGAGCAAAACCAAGCCTCCTCCCCCTGCTTCATGGGCTTACAGCCTGTGGGGAAGGTAAGCAGTAACCAGATGCAGAAGTAAACACATAATGGGTCAGATGTGATGAGTGCTGGGGAAAAAAATGAAGTGAAAAGAGGGTATAGGGCAAACTGGGGACACACCAGTTCATTTGTTCAGTTATTCAGAATATACATTTGGAATGCACTGATTCCCACTACATGACAGGCATGGCACTAGGCAGCAGGCAAGACAGAGACAGCCCTGTTTCCTTTCCTGTCCTTTAAGTATACAATGGCACTTGTCTGAGTTATATATATTATATGTGAACTACAGGGAACTCTCAAGCAACTGCCTCACAGAGAGAGAGTTCCCCAGTGTGGCCTACGCTCTTCTGGTGCCTCAGTCCCCACCCAGCCCACATGCCACCATCAATCCCCACCCCCAGGCTTTTGGCACACAACCCTGTGTGAAGGGAGCTGGCAGGAGAGCACAGGCCTGTGTTGTTCCACTTGACCCACACAGAATCCACGTGTTCTTGTTGCGCTGAGCATAGCAGTACAGGCTGGTTCGCTGCTGTCGTGTCTTTACCTCATCTCCTCTTGTTCATTTTTTCACACTCAAAAAGGCACAAGGACAGATCAGCAAAGGTAATGTACAGCCAAACGTCCCAGCGGGGCTGGACTCCCAACCTCCTTGCCTGCAGTTAACCAGTACCTGTACAAGAGAGTCTCTTGAAGCCCCCAGTTGTTTGAGAGAATGGAGCATCCCACTTTCACTCTCCACAAGGAGGGAAGGGGAAGAGCCACAGCTGTGTTCTCAGTACCTTTGCTCTTCACCTTTTATGTAGTCAAGCAGAAAATTTTAAATTCTGAGATAGGAGAAGAAGTAAGAAAATGTGACACACAACAAAAGAAAATACAGCCACTAGAAGCAGATCAGGGGATGGCCCAGTTATTGAAATTTAAAAAGGCTTGAAGTAACCCCTAAATACATGAGATTTTCTGACTGACTCCCCATAACCAACTGCCACCTGTAGGAAATACTTATAGGAAAATATTGATATAAAGAGGGTGTTTTAGGCAAGAAAGTGTAGGCTTTCCAAAGAACCCAAATGGAAATTCTAGCACCAAAAAAAGTACAACATCTATTAGTTTTTAAAGTTCATGGGAGTTTCATTATAATGATGTGGAGAGTATTTTTCATAAACACGGCAAACAGAACAAGTAGTTTTACCTGAATTTAGAAAAGATGTGCAGCTGAGCAATGGGTTAAGTGTCCTAGGTGAATGAAAGGGCTTCTGTGAGAGTAAGTTAACAAGAGGGCCTCTGAAGAAAAACGAAAAACTGAATGTGACAAGAGGGCCGGATGCATGCAAAGAATGGCTACAAAAAAGTCTAGTAGGCTAATTTTGGGATGGCTTTATATGCCAAACTAAGGATTTTGAATTCTATCTTTTTTTTTTTTAAGGAGTAGGTGGCTTTGAAAGGAAAGAGGCAGGACTCAGTCAGCTTTTTAAGGTTTATTCTGTCCTCTGTAGGGAGAATGAACTGCTACAGGTGGCAGTTGGTTATGGGGAGCCAATTAGAAAACTATTAAAATAATCTAAAGAGTAGCAAGAACAAAGAAATGTAAGAGCTCTCTGCAGAACCTCTTTCAGAGCGGAGAACAGTCTAGTGATGACCACCTCTGTGTGTCAGTGATGAGGGAGCTGGTATTGTTTCTTCTCAAAGGGCAAGTCTCCTTTCATCTGGTTTAAGCATTGGCCTTCCAATAACCTTTCCTCTGAAGAAATAATTCTGTGGCTAAATCTTTCTAAAAATCTCTCTGATGAGAGATTATTCTATTGGGTTAGTAAGGGTGTAGAGGGATTACCTTAAGAATGTTGGAAAGAAAAGGAGCTAGTTTGATTCTGGAGTAGATATGGAAGTGTCCAGGGTCTAAGAAAGGCAGAACTTTGTCAAATGCAGACAGGTTAGGATAGGAAGGAATGATAATAACAACAGTTGACCTTTATTGAGTATTTGCTAGGTGCTAGACTCTACTCTGAACACTTTATATCCATTAATTTATCTGGTTGTTAAAGAGCCCCATAAAGTAGTACAGGGGGCTCAGTTGTATCCCCCCAAAAGATATGTTCGGGTCCTGGCCCCCAGTACTTGTCAGTGTGACCTTATTTGGAAGTAGGGTCTTTGTGGATATAATCAAGTTTGGATGAGGCCACAATGGATTAGGTCATACTGTTCTGATAAGGACATGACCATGCGTGCGCACGTACACACACACACACACACACACACACACACACACAGGTAGCACCGTGTGAAGATGGGGCAGAGACTGGACTGATGCAGCTATAAGCCAAGGAGTACCGGCAACCACTAGCAGCCCAGGAGGAGCAAGGTTGGGTTCTCCAGAGGGGTCATTGGCACTGCACACACTTTGATTCTAGACTTTTAGTCTCCAGAAGCGTATGAGAATAAGTTCCTGCTCTTCTAGGTCCCCCAATATGTGGTCATTTGTCACAGCAGCTCTAGGAAACTAATGCAGGACTACTAGTTTATATGGTTCAGACCCCACATAAAATTGCCTTTTGTAAATGTAAATGAATGAATGCCAAGCTACTTCATATAACTTAGACTGTTTTTACTTTTTACATGATGCACATTACAAGCATGTAAACAGATATATCCAAGGTCAGGTAGCTAGAAAGTGGTAGAGCCAGAATTTGAATGAAAATTTTGGCTCCAGAGCCATGCTTTTGATCACTCTGGCACAATCACTACGCAGGGTTGCAAAGTATGAGTGAGTGATAAGCTTGGGAGGAATTTTTTTTTTATGTTCAGTTAAGTTTTGCTTTGTTTATCCTGTACTATCTTCACTGATTAGCAGGGACCTATTTTCATCTAGATCCGTTGAAATAGGCATTGATGAACATCTGAAAAAGATGGGAATGTGGTGTAATAGACTTGACCTGCATGTCTGTGGCGTCACAACCATCTCAAGTCTTGTTCTGGTTTCATTCTGAGTACAAAACCTTGGGGCAAGCCCCTTTCCTAAGTTCATCTGAAGTTGAAAGTATACATTCCTTCAAGGGTAACAGAGACTATAAATACCTGTTTCTTGCTGCAGACCCTTTGGTGTATCCTTATGTGGGAAAAAAGCTTCTATGCAGTATATTCTGTACACATATCATAACAGAGAAGTAGCAAACTCTGAGACAAGCCAGGCATTAAGGCTGTTTCAAAAAGCACCACTTCACTCATGTTTGGCCTCAATTTGCCTCTAATATCTCCCAGCACAACCAATTCATTTTTTAAAAGTTCCAGCTATTAGTAGGGCGGGTTTCTTAACCCCTGTACGTTGTCTTGACTTTTTGAGGTCAAAATCGACACTTACAGGCAAGTGAATTTTTTTTCGTACAAAATCCTTCTTCATGTTAGTTGTGCTTCTCTTTGCTGACCTTCCAGGACTTTTGTTGCCAGTAACGGGGCTTCTTAAACTTTCTCGAGATAGAGAACCTTAAGACAATCACTGTGACTCCCCTGAAAAATGCACGTGGCATAAGATGTTAATTACGATCTCAGGGAACTTCTTAATCCTCTAAAATCCATCCCAGGTAAAGAATTTACCTTTAGGGATTCTTCTCTGGAGTTTCAGGACCTGAATGGGTAAAAGAGCATGATGTCATATGGAAAGTTGTGTTCGGGCATATCAGTTAGGGATTTTTACACTTGCAAATGAAAAAATGCACACTTACCTGGCTTAGATGCTAAAAAAAAGAAAAGAGAAGGGAAGGGAAGGGAAGAAAAGAAAAAAAAAAGAAAAGAAAAATCCCACCATGGTGGTGTAGGTAGTGGAGACAATGGTTCACAGCAGTCTAGGGGTAGCACTTCAGACATGGCTTGATATGGGTCACACCACCTGTTGCCTCTGCTTCCTTGGACTGGCCTTTTGTTCAAAAGATGTAGTCAAAGATGTCTACCTACAACTTTGGGGAGCTGTTTCCCTCCAGGTCCCAATCTAGCAGAAAAGAAAAATTTCTCCCTTCAGCCATTAAATAAACATCCTCAGCCTCATACATGGAACAGTACTGACTGAGAGCCCATCTGTGGACCTGTCACTTGGCAGGCAATCGCTTGGGCTCATCTTGTCCTTCTCACTCCAGGACTGGGAGTGGAATCAACTTCCCCGTGTGTAAATGGGCAAGCAGACGAACCCATGAGAGGGTTATAGGCCCCAGAGACCAAAAAAAAGCAAATGCTGGCTGCAAGGATATAAATTAGGGTTTACATTTTCAAATTTATACATGAGACATGGTTGAAAAATAACTCACTTCTTCCTGGATCTAGAAAACCATGATCAAATCATGTCTCTTGGGTCCCAACAGTGTGTACCTTAATGCACCAATGTTAATTGGTCACCGGTGAGGGGCCTGTGCCCCATCCCTACACCAGTATTTTTAAAAAGGTCCCACTGAAGTCATTTATATGTTTTAGAGTAGTTAATGTGCCCCAATGGGCCTGCAGCAAAAGATGCATTTTGAAATATCTAATGAGTAAATGGGGCATTTAGTAAGACACAGTCTAATTACTTTAGGTCTTTGTAAAATATTCATTTAAGGCAACTGCAGCATTAAGGAGTAAGTTTGCCAAGTGGTGCTCTGTGATTTCGCTCTGCGGCTGCCATTAATATCAATAGAAGTCTTGCAGTTCACTTGCCACCCATTGCTTTGGAAATGTACCCCTAAGGTATAGAAATTCACTACTGCAAAAAAAAATTTTTTTCAATTAAAGTTCCAGAAGGGAGTGTGGCATTTAGTTTTTGTACACAAGTGTATCACCTTTATTGATGGGGACATGGTCTTGGGGGCTGATGCCTACAAACTCAGGTTTGCCTTCCATTTTATAATATTGCTGTTGTTGAATTCCTGGTGTAAATGATATTTCAAACTCTAGAATATACCTGTAGGAATAAAACCAGTTCTCACAACAGGAGAACGTGATTTGCCTTGGAATTAAAATATCTTTCTAAGAAAATGCATTGTGACTACACCTTTCCAATTTTGTTTGTGCATTTTCCTGAAGATGACAGATACTAATTCTTAAGACAAGACACATTGACATGAACCTGGAATAACTCTTGAGTTGCAACTTACAAAAGAATACATGAGATCAACTCTGAAGTTCTCTTGTATTCGGCTATCTTATATAGGACAACCCCCTGACCATTGGTTTGGTACCAACATAAAGGAGCAAACTGGTGGTTGTGCGTGCTATTCTAAAACGCCCAACTCTATTTAGAATAGTTTCTTAACACCTACCTAACAGTGGCTTACTTGCCTCTTTTTAGCCTCATTAATGAGTTTTCCAAATCTGATGAAGAAGGTATTCTGGGAAATAGGTATTTATCCTTTTGCTCCCAACCCTTGTACCATCACAGTTCTTAACTCTGGACCAAAGGAGAGCTCATGACGTCCTGGTTTGCAGTGAGAAGCTGTTGGGATGGACAAGGCTATGGAAATGTTGTAAAGGTGAACTGTGCTCTGATGGTTCTGTGGAAGCCTCGTTAATGTGGCTTTGGAATAAGAAGCCTACTTAATAGGACAAGCTCTAACCGCCCAGAAAATGAATGCAAGGTGGCTTTCCTGCTAGTGTTCACAATAAAAGTTTTAAGAATCAGTTCCATTGATTCTTTAGTTTGGAAACAACACATATCATATATAAAAGAACGTGTAGCCAACATGCAGTTTTGGAAGCCATCCAGGATGGTCCAGTAGTGTTTATGGATTTCTTTGTAGCCATGACAGATACCTTCATGTCTAACTTCATTCAATTCCTTCTCTTAGAAAGTCTCTGGTACCCTTCTTTCTGGATCCTTTTGCAAATTACAAGAGCTAATTTAATTTGGGGGTGGGCAGGCTAAGTCTCTATGCTCCCTTTCAACTCCAGCAAATATTTCATTGTTTGTAATGCCTCTTAATACGCTAAACAATATTTATGCCACCCTCTACAATATTTTATAACTTTCTTCTAATTGCCTTAGCAGTCTTTAAAACCAGAGCTTAGCACTTCGATAATAAGCGTATTAATTTGTCTAACGTTTAAGTTCTTACAAAGGAAGAGACAAGCATTAATTTTGTTTAGTTAAAACAAGCTTTGCTTTTGAACAGCAGGTGGTAATTGAAACAAAACAAGGACTCATTAGAGGAGCGTCTGGTGGTTCATGATACAAACAGAGCACACTAGAAAACCCAAACACAAGAGCCCTGAAATAAAGTGGTCATCATCTAATTAACAGAACATGTTTTAATTACCGAGTAAACCATGCAGCGCCGTGTGTCAATTTAACTGATGTGCTAAGTGCCAGTTTACAATATCAGAAACAGACAAATAATTGGAATCTAATTACATGCAGGTCTATTGCACACCAGCGCCTCCAGCCCATCTTAATAAACAAGTTTTTACATCAAACCATGAATAGCAAATACAGCCGTGCTGTTAATTGCTACATTGTGATATTGGGACTTTGCCAGCTCTGACTATTAAAATAAGCTCTTGTGTGGATTGCAGTTTCTCTGCTACGCTTTAATTAGAATCAAATGAGAGGCAGAGATCGGGCTGTATTACTGCAATTCAATATATGTAAATAAGATAACTGGCTAATCTTTTTATTTTATTTCTGAGCCTCCATGCAATAGGCGGTTTAGTTATGGTAATAGGTTATCACTTTGCAAATGAAGTAGACTTGCGCTGTGAGATGAATCAAGAAACATGTAATCTTTGCTAGAGAGTCTAAATATTCCCCATCATCACACATGGGATCGGAGAACTTTCTTGCCCAAGATATATGGTGCTATATTTTTAATGCCCATATTGGCCTAGTTTTTCAGTGATAGCTTTTGATGTTGTATTTCACTTGTCTAAATAAATGCGTGATCCATAACTTGCTATTTACAATGTTCAGACAGATATTTCAAGATAAACTCTCTTAATGGAGAATCATTTGTTTGAGTACTTGAAAGGTTGCAGGGAAGGTCTACATAAATACTGTATAATGCAAATTTTAAATTAAGACCAAGGCACAGATAACGCTCATATTTCATCCTGTATATAAATGTGCTGCTTGTCAGAGAACTAATCAGCGATTCAGAAATACTGAGTATGAAAATGAAATCTATGGTGGGGACAGTGATGGGCCATTTTTCTGTATTTTCCAAATAGGGAAGAAGATGGTATAGCTATTGTTGAAAAATTACCAAGTAATGATCTCCTGGGAAGATCTCCTTATGTTTCATTAGAATTGTAATTAGAAGTGGCCATGACCTTGGGAAACCTGCTTCAGGAGCAGGCTCTCCTCTCTTTTGTTAAGAAAAACCTCTAAGTTTCCCCTACTCCTGGTCCTGAGGCAGTATTAACTGAACTCCATAGAAGGAACATAATAAAGCATTTAAAATGCACTTCTGTGCTACAGTAAACCGAAATAAGCAAACACAGAATGGATTTTCATCCTCTTAATTTTAGTTGTAGTTTGTTGTTGTGAATTAAAATTGTCCAGAGCCTCTTTCTCTGAGGTATTTTGTGCCATTTACTAAATCAAGCCAGTTTTTTGAATTACCTTCTGATGAGGATGAGGGTGTTTTATTACGTATTTAGAAAGTCCCAGGACTTTCAGAACAACCTGAAGCCATTTTCAACTAATGACTTGAAGTAAGCAAGCCAAGCTACTCATTGGCTAGAGGTAAAGTCAGCCTCAAACAATCCTCCACAAACTTGGCACAGGTCCTTGCCTATTTGAATTTCCATCACACCATTGTTGAAGACTCATGCCTTTCACATGGTTTGCCTGGTGGATATGTTCCAGCTCCCAGAAGGGAGCAAGTGCACCACGGAAAAAACTGGAAGAGCCCAGATGTTTCCAACACCTCATCGGATACTTTAGTACAGGGGTAAAAACATTCCTGGTACTCATGTTGTTGGCGAAATCACAAAGGATTTCAGGCTGGGACCTCATCCATCTTGGTTCATAAATGAAAAGAGCCTCCCGATCAATTGTCAAAAAAACAAAAAACAACTCCACATACCCCTGGTTTTCTCCTGTCCTCAGTGCCTCCTGCAAAACCATGCCAACCCCACTAACAATATATAATCAAAATGTTTAAAATGCAAAGGAAAATGTGTGTAAAAAATGCACAGGGGCTGGAAAAGGAATGTAATAAGGTTAAATTTTACAAGCATAATTCCATATGTTGAAAGCATCTTGTAGTTATGTCAAATACAGATGAAGCTATAAATTACCCCAGAATCAAAAGTGTCAAGTTTCAGGCTAATGTTGAAAAAAAAAAAAATATATATATATATGTATACACAGCTTCAGAATTCTTATTAAAATATGAAAACATGCTAAACATAGAAAAGCTAACAACTGTAGCAAAAGTAAGACAAAGTGTTACTAATGTCTGCCAACTGGTATTACTCACCAGGGCAATCAATCACATATGAGCAAACCTCTATGGCAGGCAACCAGGAAAGCTGAAACCCACCTCTCCCCCTGGTTGTCTTATTTGTGGTTACTTTTGCAAGGATTCCACATTATTCCATTTGCTTGCTGTTAACCCTAAGAGGGCATGGCTAGCAAGGGGAAAACGTTTATTCAATTATAATGTCTTTATTTCTACTTAAAACACATACAAAACTGTCAGCAATAGACAAATTAGTACTTTGGGCTGAAGCATGTGCTCAGTTTATTCTATATTTGAATTCTAATAAATTACATCCATGTTATTACAAAAATTATAACTGACATGCTGTCAGAGCTATACATGTCTATGCCTAGAAATATACATAATGCTTTGAAAGCTGTCACATTCAGTCTTGTTGTAAACATGACCCTCATTTGCTAAACAATGTTGTTATGTCTTTGGTTGGCTGTAATGTTTCCCCCACTTTAAGCCCATGATTCTGAATGCATCTTAACTCTAGAGAAAAATAGTGTCTCCCTTAAGAGTTTTTATAATCTATCATGAGATCCAGCATAGCATGTGGAAGTGGTTTCTTTCTAAAGCACCCTAGGCCAAGTAATAATACGGGCTTACTGGGTGAAGTCAAAATTGGTAAACATTTCCCGATCTATATGACGACAGTGTTTCTGGCATCTTTAAAGGGATCTTCTTCAATGTTTGGTGAAATAGCATCTACTTTTGCTAATTTGGGGCTGGACGCAAATGTTGGCTCTTTACCAGAATTTAAAACAACTATCACAAAGGTAAAAATGTGGCATCTCATGAATAGTGGTGAAGGACATATATATACTGGGAGAAACATTCTTCATAATCATGCATTTCTTCTACATCCATCTAATGAGTGCCTGCCATGTCTCTTAACACAGTGCTGGATGCTGGTGACCGTGCCTGCATGGAGAGTGTCAGCTGTGGGAGAAGTCAGCAAAAACTAAGTGTGTTGAATACGACCAAGCAGGCAGTACTGGGCCCATAAAGCTAGGAACTAGTGTTAAGTTTTAAACAAAGGAAGGATCGGATAGGAAAGTATTTTGAAGCCTTCCAAAGTATTCAAAACATGTAAAGAATTGGTAATGTTTAGGCAAGATATCTAGTGTGTTTTACATAGGGCACATGGTTGCAAGCAACAGAAACTAAGTAAAAGGGAATTTATTGGGAGGAATTGTGAAGTAGAATCTCAGAATTAATGGCAGCTAGAGAACTTGGTGTAGGAATGACAGGAAGAGACGATTGGGCTGCAGGAGTCAGAGTTTAATAATAGAAATGGTGGTGAGCTGGCTGCTAACTTCTGGCTGGGCTTTTCATCCTTATGTTATCTGCTGAGGATCCGAAGTTTCGGGGAACAGTTTGCAACTGGTTGAACTCAGGCCTTGTACGTACTTCTGGGCTCTTTCTAGATGGGAGAAAGGTTCAGTGTGAAACCGTCTCAAGGAATTACCCCTCCACTAGGAATATTTGCAAAGGGGAAGAGGTAATTCTTACCCACAGAGTCGAGGTATATCAAAAAGTGGGAATAGATGTGAGGCTAATAATGACAAACCTGCTCGACCACTTCTTGTTTGTTTATGTTCAGAGTCTTCAAACAGAAATGTCTGTCTCTTGAGTTAATGAAATACTAGTAGTTTTCTTATAGTATTATATTGATATTCTTGACTGACTGGTTTTGGATCAATACAGTTTGTGAAACTGGGTATGTTGCACTCTTTTAAAGGGGAAATTTCTATAAGCATGAATGTAAAGTTCTTTAATTAGTAAAGACATTTAGGCAAAAATATCCCCAATATAATTTCTAAATATGAATTCATAAGCAAAGCAAAATATAAGGATAAGACAATTACACCATATGTCATATGATGTCAGAGATCCTGCCACCAAGAATCTTAATAAGTTCTTAGTAACTGCTGTTTAATTTGTGTGAAAGTCATGCAGAATAAAGGATACATATGTAAGTATTAAAAAGAATTATATTAACGCAATGTAGAATCCTTGATTGGATCCTGGAACAGGAAAAAATTTTAAACGACATCAGTGAAAAAAAACTGGCGAGATCCAAATAAAGTCTGTACTTTCATTAATAGTTCTATGCCAAAGTTAATTTCTTAGCTTTGGTAAACATTGCATAGTTATGTAAAATGTTGACATAAGGGGAAAGTAGCTAAAAAAAGAGGACCTCTCTGTACTTCCTTTGCAACTCTTTTGTAAGCCTAAAATTATTTCAAAACTACAATGTTTTGCTCTTAACTGCAAAATTCCATGATCATAGTAGGTATTCAATGAGTATTAGTTACATCCTGTTAATTTCCCTTTCTTGATCTTGAAATATTTATGTTGGTAGGTTTCCTGGGACACTTTCCTACTGCTCCTTCTCTTAGTAATCTTTCTCTAGGTACCAAGAACAAAAAAGGGACAGGGAGAAAAAGGGAAACCTAAAGAACATAATCTAATTTTGCTGTGCTTTGTTGTTAGATGAATTTATTCTTTAAGGAATATGTAGACATCTGTCATCCCTGGGCATCCTAATATGGACACCACAGACATACAGCGCTAATGATGACAACGTGTTTGTCCAATGATTTCAACTAGGTGGTAGTTATTCTTTCTTTTGCTTTTACTTTACTTCTAGACAAAACTATAGCATATCTTGAGAATGCTATATAGTTCATCTTTAGCGGATGGAATTTTGTTCTTATTTTGTTAAATGTTACATTTACATAATTGTGTATGTCATTGATGTTTATGAGGCTACACAAAGAAGTAAAAGTTATTCTACCTAAAGAATAGAGAATTATTAGCCTAAAATCAATATAGGTGTCCCTCACGGTGAAAATTCACATTACCCGAACTTGGGAAGAAAATAGATTTTAGATAATGAGGGCTAGTCCCTTTATTCTGCTCTAAGAATAAGTCACTTATTCTTGCACAGAAGTTACACTGGTGTCAGAGATGATTTTTTTTTCTTTAAATCACAGAATATGTAGCTTTAGAAATTCCTGACAGTAGGCCAGATGACATTACTTATGGTTGTTTTCGTTTTTTGCAGTTAGGTGCCCAGATTTGATGTCTTGGCTATATTATTCGATTCCAGTTATGACATAAAATAACACCTGGTGATTGAATAGTTAACTATGGAACTTAACTGTTGTCGAAATATTCTTATCTCTAGACACAAAGATATTTATATGAAAACTGCATTCTTTGTGACAAACCAGAATCTTATTTGGCTATAGCCAAATGTAATGGACATCTGTTGTTTTTGCCTGCCCAGCATGTATTCCTCCCTTTACTATTAGCAGAGGCTGCATTTTGGGGGAGGTCCAACTCCTCTGATCCCCTTAGTGCACATGGTTTGGGGAGGACACTCATCCTCACCCACACTTGACGGGCAGACCCGTGACTCAGACCCAGCCGGACATCAGAGTCTTTCCTCTTGGCCACAGAGATTGGCTCAAACTGAGTGTGAATCCTAGCCAGACCAGAGGGATACAGTTCAAAGCATCCTACTGGAATGACTGGAATAAAAAAGCTCTTTTCCTGGAAATGAAACCTAGAGGAAGTCAACCTGGAGCTACTGGGAGCGGCCTTGTGACAAGCCCAACACCATGCAGGAATGACAAAGACCAAATCTAGTGCCATCATTTGAATAATACCTGGATGGGGCCATCCTAAAGAAAAGGACTTGTCCATTATTCATCAAAAAATGTGTTTTTTTTCCCCCCTTTACACTATTTTAAATCAGGTTTATGGGTTCATGTCTCTTGGAACTAACGTAATTCTACCTAATTCATAAAATTTCCATGTATATTGTTCTTCCTTAAGAATCTAATTCAGAGAGACTTCCGGGAAGATGGCGGTGTGAGCAGGGCGGCAGAAATCTCCTCCCAACACTATATTTATCTACGAAAACACAGAAAATACATCTATTCCTAAAAGAGAGACGAGAATACACAGGAAAGCGCACAGCGTGCAGCTACACCCGAGAGGACTCGGCACCCCAAGAGGCGGGTAAGATCCGGAGCCGCGACCCGGCGGGACCCGAGCCCTCCCCCACCCCAGCGCACCGGCGGGAGGAGAGGATTCAGAGCCGGGAGGGAGTGGAAGTGCACCCCGCGAAGTAGCCAGCCCCGGGGATCTGCGCGGGGAGCGCTGACCCACATTGCGCAGTGCAGCGGAGATTGGAGAGACAGAGGGGCAGGATCTGAGCGGGGAACGCGCCAGGGGGCTTGCAGCCGGCTCCGGGAAGGAAAAAAAAAGTGCGCGCTTTCCTCAGCGGTCTTAAAGAGACAGGAGCCCAGCGGAGGAGCCGGACCGCCCCAGCACACTCAGCCCAGCAGGCTGGGAGTCCTGGGGAGTTTCAGACGCCTTAGCTGGCGACTGAGGAAGCGTAGCCATACTTAACATTTCTCACTGAGATCAACAGCCTCCTACTCGTTCCCACCCCTGCCAGAGCGATACAGAGCCCTGCGGAGCAGCACAGTCACAGCTGTGGAATAGTGGGGCAATAGCGCCACCTAGAGCATTCCCACAGAATCTACGTCCGGTGGGCATTTTTTTTTGATTGTTTTGTTTTGTTTTGTTTTTGTTTTTTCTTTTCTTTCTTTTTTTTCTTTTTTTCTTTCTTTCTTTTTTTCTTTTTTTATCTTTTTTTTCTCTTTTTTTTTCTTCTCTTTTTAAAGTCTTAAAGAGCCCAGCTGACATACGTGGCAACTATCAGTGACCAATTCTATAGCCATGAAAAGGCAGAGGAATATGGTTCAGACCAAAATCAACCAGACAACCCCAGAGAGGGAGTCTGAAGGGATGGAAATGCACAGCCTCCCTGAAAAAGAATTCAGAATAAAGTCATAACCATGCTGATGGACCTACAGAGAAATGTGCAAGAGCTGAGGGAGGAAGTGAGGGAACTGAGGAAAGACAATGCAGAAATCAGACAAGCGATCGACGGGCTTAACAGCAGAATGGATGAGATGCGAGAGACTGTTAATGGAATAGAAAACAGAGAACAGGAGTACAGAGCAGCTGAGGCAGAGAGAGATAAAAGGATTTCTAGGAATGAAAGAATATTAAAAGAACTGTGTGACCAATCCAAACGGAACAATATTCGCATTATAGGAGTACCAGAGGAAGAGAGAGAAAAAGGGATAGAAAGTGTCTTTGAAGAAATAATTGCTGAAAACGTTCCCTCGCTGGGGAAGGAAATAGTCTCGCAGTCCACCGAAGCCCACAGATCTCCCAACACAAGGGACCCAAGGAAGACAACACCAAGACACATAATAATTAAGATGGCAAAGATCAAAGATAAAGACAGGGTATTAAAGGCAGCTAGAGAGAAAAAAGATCACCTACAAAGGAAAACCCATCAGACTATCATCAGACTTCTCAACAGAAACCTTACAGGCCAGAAGAGAATGGCATGATATTTTTAACGTTATGAAACAGAAGGGCCTCGAACCAAGAATATTGTATCCAACATGATTATGATTTAAATATGATGAAGGGATTAAACAATTTCCAGATAAACGAAAGTTAAGAGAATTTGCCTCTCATAAACCACCACTACAGGATATCTTAAATGGACTGCTCTGGAGGGAAGCACACCTAAGGCTAAAAAGATGTCACCAGAGAAAAAAAAATCATAGCAAAGAAAGCAGACCATCCAAATACCAACTAAAGGCAAAGAATAAAACACCTATTATAGAAAGAATGGAGGAGGAGAAATAAGAAGGGAGAGAAAGAAAGAAACATCAGACTGTGTTTACAATAACTTAACAAGACAGTTAAGTTAGATTGTTAGATAGTAAAGAAGCAACCCTTGAACCCTTGGTAACCACGAATCTAAAGCAAGCAATGGCAATAAGTACATACCTATCAATAATCACCCTAAATGTAAATGGACTGAATGCACCAATCAAAAGACACAGAGTAACAGAATGGATAAAAAAGCAAGACCCATCTATATGCTGCCTACAAAAACTCACCTCAAATCCAAAGATATACACAGACTAAAAGTGAAGGGATGGAAAAAGATATTTCATGCAAACAACAAAGAGAAAAAAGCAGGTGGTACAGTACTTGTATCAGACAAAATAGACTTCAAAACGAAGAAAGTAGCAAAAGATAAAGAAGGACATTACATAATGATAAAGGGGTCAGTCCAACAAGAAGATATAACCATTATAAATATATATGCACCCAACACAGGAGCGCCAGCATATGTGAGACAAATACTAACAGAATTAAAGGATGAAATAGACAGCAATGCATTCATCTT
>JAVSCE010018248.1:0-124251 GCA_032199065.1 Smutsia gigantea | reverse complement strand
CTAAGAGGAAAGTATATTGCAATTCAGGCCTATTTAAAGAAGGAAGAACATTCCCAAATGAATAGTCTAAAGACACAATTACTGAAATTGGAAAAAGAGGAACAAATGAGGCCCAAAGTCACCAGAAGGAGGGACATAATAAAGATTAGAGAAGAAATAAATAAAATTGAGAAGAATAAAACAATAGAAAAAATCAATAAAACCAAGAGCTGGTTCTTTGAAAAATAAACAAAATAGATAAACCCCTAGCCAGACTCATTAAGAGAAAAGAGAATCTACACACATAAACACAATCAGAAATGAGAAAGGAAAAATCACGACAGACCCCACAGAAATACAAAGAATCATAAGAGAATATTATGAGAATCTATATGCTAACAAGCTGGAAAACATAGAAGAAATGGACAACTTCTTAGAAAATACAACCTTCCAAGACTGACCAAGCAAGAAACAGAAAAACTAAACAGACCAATCACCAGTGACGAAATCGAATTGGTAATCAAAACACTACCCAAGAACAAAACCCCTCGGCCTGATGGATTCACCTCTGAATTCTACCAGACATATAGAGAAGAAATAACACCCATTCTCCTTAAAGTTTTCCAAAAATAGAAGAGGAGGGAATACTTCCAAACTCATTCTATGAAGCCAGCATCACTCTAATACCAAAACCTGGCAAAGACCTCACCAAAAAAAGAAAATTACAGACCAATATCCCTGATGAACGTAGATGCAAAAATACTCAACAAAATATTAGCAAACCGAATTCAAAAATACATCAAGAGGACCATACACCATGATCAAGGGGATTCATCCCAGGGATGCAAGGATGGTACAACATTCGAAAATCCATCAACATCATCCACCACATCAACAAAAAGAAGAACAAAAACCACATGATCATCTCCATAGATGCTGAAAAGCATTTGACAAAATTCAGCATCCATTCATGATTAAAACTCTCAACAAAATGGGTATAGACGGCAAGTACCTCAACATCATAAAGGCTATATATGACAAACCCACAGCTCACATCATACTTAACGGCGAGAAGCTGAAAGCTTTTCATCTAAGATCAGGAACAAGACAGGGATGCCCACTCTCTCCACTGTTATTCAACATAGTACTGGAGGTCCTAGCCACAGCAATCAGACAAAACAAAGACATACAAGGCATCTAGATTGGTAAAGAAGAAGTCAAATTGTCACTATTTGCAGATGACATGATACTGTACATAAAAAACCCTAAAGATTCCATTCCAAAACTACTAGAACTAATATCTGAATTCAGCAAAGTTGCAGGATACAAAATTAACACACAGAAATCTGTTGCTTTCCTATACACTAATGATGAACTAACAGAAAGAGAAATCAGAAAAACAATTCCATTCACAATTGCATCAAAAAGAATAAAATACCTAGGAATAAACCTAACGAAGGAAGTGAAAGACCTGTACTCTGAAAACTACAAGACACTCCTAAGAGAAATTAAAGAGGACACTAACAAATGGAAATGCATCCCATGCTCTTGGCTAGGAAGAATAAATATTGTCAAAATGGCTATACTACCTAAAGCAATCTACAGATTCAATGCAATCCCTATCAAACTACCAACAGCTTTCTTCAATGAACTGGAACAAATAATTCTAAAATTCATATGGAACCACAAAAGACCCCGAATAGCCAAAGCAATCCTGAGAAGGAGGAATAAAACAGGGGGAATTACACTCCCTGACTTCAAGCTCTACTACAAAGCCACAGTAATCAAGACAACTTGGTATTGGCACAAAAACAGACCCACAGACCAGTGGAACAGAATAGAAAATCCAAACATTAACCCAAACATATGCAGTCAATTAATATTTGATAAAAGTGCCTTGGATATACAATGGGGAGATGACAGCCTCTTCAGCAGCTGGTGTTGGAAAAACTGGACAGCTACATGTAAGAGAATGAAACTGGACTACTGTCTAGCCCCATACACAAAGGTAAACTCAAGGTGGATCAAAGACCTGAATGTAAGTCATGAAACCATAAAACTCTTAGAAAAAAACATAGGCAAAAATCTCTTGGACATAAACATGAGCAACTTCTTCATGAACATATCTCCCCGGGCAAGGGAAACAAAAGCAAAAATGAACAAGTGGGACTATATCAAGCTGAAAAGCTTCTGTACAGCAAAGGACACCATCAGTAGAACAAAAAGACATCCTACAGTATGGGAGAATATATTCATAAAAAACGTATCTGATAAAGGGTTGACATCCAAAATATATAAAGAACTCATGCACCTTAACAAACAGAAAGCAAATAATCCAATTAAGAAATGGGCAGAGGACATGAATAGACACTTCTCCAAAGAAGAAATTCAGATGGCCAACAGGCACATGAAAAGATGCTCCACATCTAATCATCAGAGAAATGCAGATTAAAACCACAATGAGATATCACCTCACACCAGTGAGGATGGCCAACATCCAAAACACAAACAACAACAAATGTTGGCGAGGATGTGGAGAAAAGGGAACCCTCCTACACTGCTGGTGGGAATGCAAATTAGTTCAACCATTGTGGAAAGCAGTATGGAGGTTCCTCAAAAACTCAAAATAGAAATACCATTTGACCCAGGAATTCCACTCCTAGGAATTTACCCTAAGAATGCAGCAGCCCAATTTGAAAAAGACAGATGCACCCCTATGTTTATTGCAGCACTATTTACAATAGCCAAGAAATGGAAGCAACCTAAGTGTCCATCAGTAGATGAATGGATAAAGAAGATGTGGTACATATACACAATGGAATATTATTCAGCCATAAGAAGAAAACAAATCCTACTATTTGCAACAACATGGATGGAGCTAGAGGGTATTATGCTCAGTGAAATAAGCCAAGCCGAAAAAGACAAGTATCAAATGATTTCACTCATATGTGGAGTATAAGAACAAAGAAAAAAACTGAAGGAACAAAACAGCAGCAGACTCACAGAACCCAAGAACGGACTAATAGTTACCAAAGGGAAAGGGACTGGGGAAAATGGGCGGGAAGGGAGGGATAAGAGGGAAAAAGGGGCATTACGATTAGCAGATGTAATGTTGGGGGGGCACGGGGAGGGCAGTACAACTCAGAGAAGACAAGTAGTGATTCTATAGCATCTCACTACGCTGATGGACAATGACTATAATGGGGTTGGTGGGGGGGACCTGATGAAGGGATAGTTTAATAATCGTAATATTGCACATGTAATTGTAAAGTAATGATAATAAAATAAATTATATTAAAAAAAGAAGATTCACAAAAGATTCACCTGCTTTAATGGTTTAAGAAGTTTTACACACAATTCAAATTTCTTCTATAATGTTTCATTTAAAAAACTGCTTTGTTCAGTTTTCCACATCATACTGAAAGGTGTCAAACATGACAGACACATCCACGTGGTAGAAAGTTACCCACATCTTTGGTCTTTGAATGTTTCTAAGCAGTTAACATACTTTGATTTGATGGAACCTTAGAAATTCCCACAAATGGACTTATCATTTTTATTTGGCTGTATTTGCCTTGATATAATTCAAATTATTTTTCTCTTATAACTGTCAAATGAATAATTATTAAGCCATTTCTCTGTTTGGCATTCCATAGTTTAAATATTGTGAAATTCATAATAAAATTGCTTCCCTCATTATCTTGGTTCTTGGAAAAAGAGTTTATTTATGAATTGACTTATCTACAGCTGCCTCAAAGTTGGCAGTTAAATCCCCTTGGGAATTCCTTAAGAGCAAAGAAAGACCGAAAACATGCACTTGAAACTGGGATTGACTTAAAACTACAAAGGAATGTTTGAGGCTTAGGTCAAAGACAATTGATCACATTATGGGGACCTACTTCCATGTTTTAATATTTCTGGATAAAATTTTTTCAAAGCAACTTTTGGACCCTAGGATATCAGTTTACGACTGAGAACTACACTTTTTGTATTCTCCAGGTCTAGTTTTCTTCATCCTTCCCACTCAAGGGTCCTATTTTCCCTTCTTCAGTATTCCTATTCCCCAGTCAAAATCTCTCAATTTTTCCTTTTTTAAATAAAAAATGTTGTTATGAAAATTTTAAACACACTGAAATGTCTATGGAATAATATTACAAATACCTGTCTACTCACCATGCAGAGCTAATAGACAATAACATTTTTGCCATGTTTGCTTCAGATCTTTTCTCTAGTTTTTAAAGAAATAACATGTTACAGATAAAATCAAAATTCCCCAAATTTCCTTTCCTTCTTGCTCAGAGGCGAATACTGCTACTTATTTCTCCTATATCCTTCTAGAAATGCTCTCTGAATATGTAAGCGTATATTCATATGTTCTTTTTTTTCTACACACAGTTCTCTCTTCTTGTCTCATTTTTTTTTCATTTAACAATGCATCTTGATTATCAGTGTAGTTCTGTCTCATTCTAATAGTTACATCTGGAATCCATTTTATGGACTTATCATATTCTAGACTCGTACTGATGGCCATCTAAGTTGTTTTAAACATTTCACAATATATTTTTGAAAATACTGAAATAAATAAATCCTTGGGTATGTAAGACAGAATCCTAGAGGTGGAATTGCTAATTAAAGGATATACCATTTTTAATTTGGAAAACAGACAGATTTCTCTACATAGACAATTCTCTTCTTGAGGTAATGAGTCTATTTCCTCATACCTTCACTACACAAGGGTGTTTCAAACTTTCTGATTTTCATCACTCTGATAAGGGAAGATATTACTGCATTTTAATGTTAATTTGTGTTTGTTTTTGCCCTGTAGAATAAACTTTGCTTTTTTTCCAGTTAACAATATATTTTGGTGATTTTAATTACATATTTTAGACACTTATCAGTGCTGATATATGAGCTCTAGTTCATCAATTTTAATGGAATAACCATATCTTATACTTATTAATCTATTCCTTTATTCTCGGGTTTTGCTGGCATAAACAATGCTAAAACATGCATGTCTACTTGTGCATATGAGTTTTGCTATAGAGTTTAGCTAGAGCTGGAATTTGCCATCCTCACCTTTCCTAGGTGTATTAGTTTCGTACAGTGGGTGGCTTAAACAACAGAAATGTACTGTCTCACAGTTCTGGAGGCCAGAAGTCTGAAATCAAGGTGTTAAAAGGGTTGTTCTTTCTGAGGGCTGTGAGGAAGTATCTGTGCCATGCCTCTCTCCTAGTTTCTAGAAGCCTCAGGCGTTTCTAGCCTGGCAAACGCTGTTTTCCCTGTGTCTCCTCTTTGTCTTCCTTTTGTGCATATCTGTCTCTGTGTCCAAATTTTCCCCTTTTATAAGGATCCTCATCATTTTGGGTTAGGGCCTACCTTGATCCTCATCTTAACCTGACCATCTTCAAAGACCTTATCTCCAAATGTCACATTCTGAGATACTGGGGGAAAGTAATTCAACATCTTTTGGGGGGACACAATTCATTCCATAATACTGGGTGTACCAGTTAAGATGCCTTGGCCTGCAAGTAAAAGAATACACAACTGAAAGTAGTTTAAAACAAGATAATTTTTCTAGACACATACAATAAGACATCCAGAAATGGGTGATCCTAGAGTTGGTTCAGCATCTCAGTGGTGGCCTAGGATCTTTTCTGTCACTCTTCCATTTCTCGGGAATGGCTTTTGTCCTTAAGCTTCTTGTCACAAAATGGCTGCTGCAGTTCCAGGCATTGTGTCCTTATAGAATGATACCAAGAACAGCAAGCAGGAGGATGGGCCAGAGTGCCCTTGTTGCAAGTATATTTTTTATCAGGGAATAACATCTCTCCAAGCAGTCCTTCCTCAAAAGCCTCTGTACTTCTTCCTGAATTTCATTAGCCAGATGAAATTTATCATTGTGTGTGATGTAAGGTAAGAACCTAATTTCACTTTTTTTCCACACTGAAGGTTAGTCAGCTATGTGAGTACCTATTTATTACATAATCCATCCATTACCAAGAGCTTTATGATGGCACTTCTGTTGCATATCAGGTTTATTAATTTTTTTCTGGGACCTCTAATCTGCTTTATGGTCTGTTTATCCCTATACCACTACCACATTGTTTAAAGTACTAATGTCTTGATATCCATTAGGGTATGTCTGCTTTCTGTTACTAGATATTACATTTTACAGAAGTTCATATCAATGGAATCATATACTCTGTATTTTTGTGTGTGTGTCTGGCTTCTTTCATGGCTTGGGCATGAATTTTTGAAATTCAGCAATGTTGTATGTATTATTTATTCCCTTTTACTGCTAAATAGTAATAGTCCATTGTGTATATGTACTGTTGGTTATCCATTCATCCATTGATGGACATTAGGTTTGTACTCACTCTTTGGATATTATGAATAATAGCTCCTATGAGCATTAGTGTACAGGTTATTGTGTGGAAGAATGATTTCGTTTCTATGGCGTAAATACTCAGAAGTGAAATAGCTGAGTCATATGGGTTAGGTATTTAGGAAAGGACTAAACTGTTTTACAAAGTAATTAATTATATAGTTTTACATTTCACTGTCAGTGTATATTCTAGTTGTTTGCACATCCTTCCTAACACTTGATATTGTTAGACTTTTACAGTTTAGCCATTCTAATTGGTTTGTGTTTTCTTTTTTTAATGGTAGTTTTAATTTGCATTTTCCTCATGACTAATGATGTTGAATATCATCTCATGGGCTTATTGAAGTATTCAAATCTTTTGTCAATCTTAAAAAAATTGTTTTTTCTTATTATTGAGTTGTAGGAGGTTTATGTATTCTAAATACAAGTCCTTTGTCAACTGTGTACTGAAAATATTTTCTTCCATTTCGTGACTTGCCTTTTCATCTTCTTTTAAGAGTTTTTTTTAAAGGGTAAAGTTAAAAAAAATCTTGCTAAGGTCTAATTTGTTAATTTTTTCTTGTATAGTCTATACTTAAGATCTCTGATCTATTTCTAGTTACTTTTGTGTATTATGTAAAGTAAGGATAGATTTCATTTTTTTTCACACATGAAAATCTGTTTGTTGTAGTATCATTTATTGAAAGAACTTTCCTTTCCCCATTGAACTGATTTGACACCTTTGCTGAAAGTCAATTTTGAACATGTCTTAGCTTATTTGGACTTCTATAACAGAATACCATAGACTGGGTGGCTTGTAAACAACAGAAATTTATTTCTTACAGTTCTGGAGGCTGGGAAGTCCAAGATTAAGATGTCAGCAGATTTGGTGTCTGGTGAGAGCCTGCTTCTTAATTCATAGACAGCCATCTTCTGGCTGTGTCTCCACTTAGGTGGAGAAAGAAGGGAGCTCCCTGGGGTCTCTTTTGTAAGGGCACGAATCCCATTCATGAGGGCTTCACCTTCATGACTTAATCACCTCCTAAAGGCCTCACCTCCTAACGCCCATCGCACTGGGGAATACGTTTTAACTTATGAATTTTTGTGGGGCAAAAATATCCAATCAATAGCACCATGTAAGTGTAAGCTTCTTTCTGAACTCTGTTTTATTCCCTTGACCTGTATCTATTCTTTCACCATTACCACATTGTCTAGATCACTGAAGCTCAAAAGTAAGTCTTAAAGACAAATAATATGAGACCTATGGCCTTTAAAAAAAAGTGCTTTGGCTAGGTCATCTGTATTTTCACATAAATTTTAGAATCTTGTCAATATTTTTAACAAAACATGCCGAAATTTGATTTGTGATCTGTTAAATCTATAGATACATCCTAGTGACATTTAGCATCTTCATATGGAGCTTTCCAATCCATGAATATGGTATGCCTCTTTCTTTAGGCATTTTCAAATTTTTCTCAGCAATGTTTTATTTTCAGAGTATAAGTCTTGCATATATTTTATTAAATTTATGGCTCAATATTTCTTATTTTTGCATTCCTATAGTTTTATTGCTATTTTATCAGAGTAGGAGATATTTCTGTATGTAATATAGATACATAATTTTAAAAAGGTTTTCTAATTATTTGTTGCAGATTTATAAGAATATTTCAAATTTTGAATGTTAGTATTATATTAAGTTTTAGACAGAAACAAGCTCCATGTGTTTGAGAAATGGAAAGAAGAACAGTTTTACACCTAGCAGGTGAAGGGCAGAGGAGGACAATTTATGGTCAGAGGTAGCCAGGGAATCATATGGTCATCAAGGTACAGGCATTTAAATTTTTTCTTATAGGTAGTTCCAAAAAGATCCAAGAGTAGAGAATGTCTCAGTATGATATATTCCCTTAGAACCACACAGTTCACTTTTTGTTATCTCCTATTTAGTAACTGTAATTCCCTATGGACTGAAAGCTTTGGAGGTCAGAGGCTGGATGTGTCTTGTTAACTGTTGCATCCTTAGACTGTTCCTAATACCCTAAATGACACATAACAAGCACTCTGTATTTATTGAACAAAAGAATGGAAATATAAAATAGGGAAAGTTGTATTTTATTAATTTAAATATATTTTATAAGTTCATATGACATTTGGATGTTATGATAAAGAGATTTTAATTTACACAAAAATTTGAACTAAGGGATTTGAAGTGACTGTCGCAGAATAATTCAAAGCTCAACATTAAGTGTATTTTGCTAATTTGTTTTGCTTTACAGTTTTTAAATTTTTCATCCCAACAGATAATTAATAAGGAAATGGCTTGCTTAATATTCTGGTCTCGAAATGGGATGAAAGGAGACCCAGTGCATGGAAGGATAATTCAGGGATATTGCTTTCTTCAGGATATAGTCATAATACAATTAAGTGTAGGCAATATTTCCCAAGATCTTCCCCCATATGAATTCACAAAATATGTTATTTGACATAAAGAACAAAAAACCAACCAACCAGCCAATCCTAGGAATCAATAAGAAAAAGGTAGACAACCCCTCCTTCTCATTGCATTTGGAAATTAAAATAGCTCTTGACATGACTTCCTTGGTGATTATTCAAGTGGTCAGTTCTCAGTCTTCATATTCTTTGAGCAATCAAGAGCATCTGAAATAGTGGATCACTTCCTTCTGCTTACTTTACTTTTTTTCACTTGGCCTCCAACATATCCATTTTTCTGCTAAAAAAAAACTTTTTATCATTAAAAATAACTTTTTTCTTTTTGACATATAGTTACATATGTTAGATTCAGGTGTAAAACATAGTGGTTCAACAGTTATACACACTACATGATCACCATGGTAAGTGTAGTTACCATCTGTCACCCTACAAAATTATTATAATACTATTGACTATATTCCCTATGCTGTACTTTTAATCCCTGACTTATTTATTTTATAATTGAAAGTTTGTACCTCTTTATCCACTTCACCTGTGTCACCCATGCCTCCTCCTGCCTCCCCTATGGCACCCACCAGTTGGTTCTCTGTATTTATGAGACTATTTCTCAGTTTTGTTTGTATGTTCCTTTGTTTTTTTTTTTATTCCACATATACATGAAATCATATGGTATTTGTCTTTCTCTGCCTGACTTCTTTTATTTAGCATTATATACTCTAAGTCCATCTATGCTGCTGCAAATGGTAAGATTTCATTTTTATGGCTGAGTAATATTCCATTTTATATATATATATATGTATATATATATGTACCACTTCTTCTTTATCCATTCACTTCTCAGTGGCCACTTTTTTTTAGGTTACTCCCATATCTTGGCTATTGTAAGCTTGTGCTTTTTGTCCTTTCCCAGTCTTTGTTGGTTTCTTCTCCCAAACTCTTCTGTTGGAGTGTCTCAAGGCTCAATCCTTGGTCATTTTCTCTTCTTTGTCTTTTGAATGTTATTTCTCCTGAACTTCAGACTCATATACCCATCTGTTTATTCCACAGCTTTGTTTGCATGTCTGACAGACATTTTAAATACAGTACGTCCAAAACTGAACTCCTGACCGATGTCACCTCCATCCAAAGTCTTCTCTATCCCCATTAATGGCAATATCTATCATCCTTTCAGGGTCTTAGGCCCCAAGCCTTGGAATTATCATTGACTCCTTGTTTCTGTAACACCACACATTCAATCCATCAGGGTGTTTATAATGAATCCAGAATCTATCACTTCTTACCATCTCTACTGTTACCACTCTGGTTCAAATCACCATTGGCATTTGCCCAGATTACTGGTCTACCTGCTTCTGCCTTTCCCTCTTTCAGACTATATTCAATAAAGCAATCAGAGAAATCCTTACGAGGTATCATGTACCTCCTGTTCTCAGAATCCTCTTTGGCTCCTCAGTTCAACATGAGTAGAAGCCAGATTCCTTCCAGTGGCTTAGGAAGCTCTGCCCAGTCTGACAGTGTTGTATTTTTTACTTCATGTCTGTCTATTCTCCACCTTTCTCACTCTGCTCCAGCCACAATGGATTCTTTGCTGTTTCTTGAACACATCAGGCATTCAGGCCTTTGTGATGGTTGTTCCTTCTGCCCAGAATGCTGTTCCCTTGGATGTCTGTATGACTAAGTACCTTGATTCCTTTAATTCTTTGCTCAAATGTCATCTACTATCCTTGTTTAATGCTAGACACTGCTACCTCCTCTCCCATAACCTTTGGCACCCTTATTCTACTCTATTTTCCCTTTTTTATTCCCGTAGAATTTGTAAGTATCTAAGGTACTCTATAACTTACTTATTCATTATGTGTATTGCTTACTGTCAGTTGAATTTATTTTGGTTGAATATAAACTCCCAAAAGGACAAGGACTTTGTTTTGTTCACTGGCTTATCTTTCATGCTCATAAATGTGCCTAGCACATAGCAGATTCTCAATGAATATTTGCCAGATTAGTGAATTAATGACTTATGAGCTTTCCTTCAGCCTGAAGAGTTTTCTGATTTAATACACTACTTGGAAAATCCTAATTGCCTCAGTGGATCTCACCAGTCACTCTCTTCTCCCACAAGGTGGCAGTCTTCACCTTCAATACAGACTTCAGTAGCTGAAATTGCAGAATGAATGGCTGAGTTAACAGGCTCCTTCTCTTTGGGCCAGACAACCTGCCCTGCAGGACTCAACAGTAGGAAAATTCGTAGAATGAGTGAAATGGGCCATGGAGATCTAAGTGCTTTTAGGGATGAAGATTTAGGGTGTACGCGCTTTACCCAGGGAGTGACGCATTAGGAAGGTGAGGTTGCTTTATCGACAGAGACTTTGAAATATTAACTGTTATATGTGGGAAGGGTGTAGGTTTAGAGAGGTGACATGAAGCCTGAAGTAGACTGACAGCACACAGAACGGACCCAACCACCACATATATCTGCTTTTTCACTTTTACACAAGCCTTTAACCCTTTCTGCCCCATCCCTGCTTACCCTGGCCGCTTTATCCCTCACCTGGGAGTACCAGTGCCCTGTTCTGGTGTTTCTCATCTAGGGAACGGACTCCCCATCTAGGGGGTCTTAGGCCCTCATTTCTGTTAGGAGCAACTCTGTTCTGAGGACAGGGCCATGACTTTAAATTTCCAGTGGGAGGCAGCATTGTTTTGTAGAAAGCGCAAATTTGGAAACGTTAAGTATGGCAGCGTGGCCACTCGCTAACTGTGGGGCTTTGAACAAGTCAGAAGAGCTTCAGTAGCTCTAAACAGGGAAAATGATATACTTTCTGAGTTGGGCTAGTCTGGGATTTAAACAGGATACGAATGAGTTAAGCACTTAGCACTGTGGGACACATGGTGGTTACACTGTGGTGTGCATGTCCTCTCCTTCCTCTGCTACTACCTCCTGCCTCTGAGGGGCACCTGGAGACAGCTCACCTGGGTAGGTCAGAGGTAGGGAGAAGGAGTGAGAAGTAATGAGGGAAAGACTCAAGGGGGACAGGAGGTTGGTAAGTGAGGAACTGTCTGGGGTCTATCGGTAGGAGCGGTAGGGAGGGGGAGGACGTGCCACTGACCTTGAATCCTCACATTTGTGTGCTGAGCCTCTAGATGGCCAGTTAAGGAGGGAAGCCGAAAACTGCTACAGACTGAGACTCCAGCTCAACATGAAAACTTTCTTATTAACAAATCAAGTTTTTCAGAAGCTGCTCCTGGAACCTCTCCTGCGTAAAACTAAAGCATGCTGATGTTCACAGACCTTATGATTCTTTAATGTCCCATTTAGGATTGCCAGTACTGTCAACCCCCCAACCCAAGACCACGAGGAACACATTGTAGTTGAACCAGATGGGTTTATTCCTCTTTGCAGGAAGAGTGAACACTCTGTATAGGGACCCATGGGGGCAGGGAGGGAGCAGTTTGAGGACGTTAGAAAGGATTTATGGGATTTAGGCTTGTTCAGAGATATTTGGGGAAGGCTCAAAGAGGCTCCCCTTGCCTGGATGTTGCCGGGAAGCAGAAGGACTGGAGGTAATTCGATGATAGGGCATCTTAATAAATCTTATCTATCAGGCCGAAGAGTGAAGGAAAGCTGACGCCGTCATTGGTAAAGAAGCAGCAGCCACTCACATTAGCTTGGTTGTTTTTTTGTGGCTTGGACATTGTTTTTATCTGTTTACATCATAGTGTGTCATGGCCACAGAGAGGCCTTATCTGGTGTTGGTGTCCTTGAACTGTGTTTGGCAAGAACACCGAAACCCTGGGAGTGGTGCGCCAGCCCCCAGGGTCCGGGAAGGAGCTTCAGCAGCTGGCCTGTGACGGCTTTCGCTAATTGGAAAGAGGGATGATCCTGAGGGGAAAGAAAGGAAGGCCTGAGCCGGTCTGATCTGCTTGCCCTCTGGGTCTCCGGGTAGGCAGACCCAGGGTCTATTCTGGATGCCCTGGGCAGGATGTCCTCGCTTAAAGGATTACTTATGGAAAAGGATTCAGAACCCGTGAGGCAGCAGTCCCTGGAAAATCATGTAAGCTGTAGAGCTCTCTGGGAAATAAAATGTTTCTTCCTTCACCCCTTCCAGCTGTGTGAGGAGCCCTACAAAAGCTCACTTAGTAGATGACCTTACCTATTACTCTGGGCTGGAAATTTGTCCCTGCGGGAAGGCAGGCAGCACCCAGGGGCTATGCAGGATGCGCCCTCTTTTCCTTGCCTTGTCTGAGCCTCTTAGTTACTTGTCTCTGACATTATTCATAAGGTTTGATTCTAGTATGATCTGTGGTTAAGGAGAGTGGTTGGACAGTCCAGTATGGCTTAGGATTGCAAGAAGTCATTAAAGTGGAGAGAAAGCTCCACCGTAAGAGGTCTGTGGTCCTAGGCCCCCACCCCCATATATCGTGTCCTCGGCCCTTGAGAAATGGGCGGGCACCCAGGGCGGGGCGGCGGGGCGCCCACCCTGTCTTCCGTGGTTACATGGTGTTGTCTTTAACTGGATGAGGGATGAGCAGAGACACCTGTAGCCAAGAGATGTGGGGGCGGGCCCATAAACAGGTGGTGACCTGGGGGTTAGGGCCTGAGATGTTCTGTATCCTAAGACTTTCCAGGATTCTCCAACAGTTGGTCTGATTGTTCAAGCAACTTGAGAAGAAAATGAGAGTTTTGTTATGACCTCCCACCCCACTATAATATATAGTTATCATAGAAAAATTTAAAAATGCGAGCAAGAGGTCACAGAGAAACCTTACTCCCAGCAGCCAGATACGACTATTTTTAAAACGTGGTTTGATTCTTCAACCAAAATACGTAGGTTTTTTTCTTCAGTTTTTAAAAATCGGTGCTGATCATACTATATCTTCAATTTAAAAAATTAACCCCCCCCCCCTTTTGTAGATTGCTTGGATAATACATGAATCCATTTTTTGTCGTAAACCGACAATCCAGAAGACTTTGGGGTGAAAGTGGAGACTTCCTTTAATACCCCTTCCCAGAAACAGCCCCAGTGACCAGTGCGACGCACATCCCGTTTCTCTTTTAAGCTGAGGTCGGCTTTTTTTTTCACTCTAAAATAAACGTCCCCCAAGCTGTTCCAGCAGCGTCACAGGTGCGTTGTTCCAACGCTGCTCCACAGCGCCCCCGGCGGACGCGACCTGCGGAACCCCCTCCTCTGGTTTGGCTGAGCATCTACGCGAACCCGCCAAGGAAGCGCCCCAGACAGAGGCCCCGGAGAGCCCCAGTGGGCGCGCGGACGCCACAACAGCTGGGGGAGAAAGCGGAAAAACCATTTTCAAAATGAGGATACCAACTAATGTGTGATCCAGTCTTCTTTTTTTTTAATTTTTCTTTTTTAAATCTTGTTTCTCTCAAAACAGCAGCAGACTCACAGAACCCAAGAACGGACTAATAGTTACCAAAGGGAAAGGGACTGGGGAAAATGGGCGGGAAGGGAGGGATAAGAGGGAAAAAGGGGCATTACGATTAGCAGATGTAATGTTGGGGGGGCACGGGGAGGGCAGTACAACACAGAGAAGACAAGTAGTGATTCTATAGCATCTCACTACGCTGACGGACACTGACTGTAATGGGGTTGGTGGGGGGGACCTGATGAAGGGGTAGTTTAATAATCGTAATATTGCACATGTAATTGTAAATTAATGATAATAAAATAAATTATATTATTTAAAAAAAATCTTGTTTCTCTCCTCTGTAGTGGAAAATTAGAAAACGTTCTACTCCTTACTATGTTTTCAAGTTTTAGTGCCTCGGGCAAGACGCCGGTGCTCTGATTGTAATTGGTTTTTGTTCTCTGTACCCTGGTGCGAGGGCCTGAGGATGGAGGTGGTGGGTGTGCATCTCTCTAGCCCTGTGTGAGTTGTGCGGCTCGCAGGTGAGAGTATTCGTGGAATGAAGGAACGGATGAACCCAAGGGTCCCCGACGGATGAGCGGATGAGCAATATGAGATATATACCTGCAAGGGAACGTTCAGCCTTAGGAAGGAAGGAAATTCCGACACATGCTACCACATGGATGAACGTGAAGACACTACACTAACTGAAATAAGCCGGTGACGAAAAGACAGATACTGTGTGATTTCACTTACAGGAGGTACCTGCAGGAGACAAATTTAGAGACACAGAAAGTAGACTGGTGGGTGCCAGGGGCTGAGAGGAGGCAGGAATAGGAAGCTTTTAGATAATTCCACTGCCTGCCCTTTCCACTTGGTTGGCCTGGAGGCAGCCTCTGGGTCCTTTCCAAAGCTCCCCAGGAGGTCCTGCAGTGTGGCAGTAGGTGAGAGCCCCAGAGGCAGGTGGCTCCACACAGCCCCTCCACGGCAGGCCCAGCTCGCAGGAAGAACCCCAGGCTGATGGTCACCACTCACAGCCCCGATCCCAAGCAGCAGTTCCCCCTGGAAGTACCACAGGGAAGTCCTCTAATTTTGGAACTGAGGATCCACTGAAGAAAGAGAAAATGCTGACCTTCCGGAAATGGCTTTGACTCCTTCCATGCGGCTCCTTCAGTCAGAGACCCGCTTCCACCTCTGCTGGACACGGGGCTGTCCAGGCTGTCTGTCTTGTTTAAAACAGCTTTTGCATGCCTGCCATTTGATTTGGTGGCGCTGGGCTCTGCCCAGGGGAACCAAAATGAAGACTGTGGACTTTTTGCAAGGAACTAAATCAAGGACTCACCTTTTTAGAGCTACACTGCGAACTATTTCTGCAATGACATGTGGATGAGCTCTGCACATTGCTGTCCTTAATTCCTTTTTATTTCAACACACACACACACACACACACATTTATGCCAGGAAAAATGCTGACTGGCATATCCAGGGTGAAATGTTTACTTTTGATTTTAGGGATGAAAAGTAGCTTCATAAAGCCTGCCCCCAAATTTCTCATGGCCTTTCCTCATTATCTCTTATCTGTGGGACACATAGAAGGCTCTGATCTCTGAGAAAAAGAGGTGACGTTTGAGGTAGAAACTCTTCCCAGGTCCGTTTCAACTCTATATAACTGCTCCTTCTAAACAAGGAACTCTTAAATTTTTAACCTGGGGTTTCCTGAACTCTTAGGGTAATGTTTCTTGAACTGGGTTCTATGTACCTAAGAAGCATCAAAATAATTTTGGAGGTTTGTGAACTCTCTGTGAGAGTCCATGGAGTTCTTGGTGATGAAATGAGAATGTGCTCCTGAAAGCGTCTGGCGCATGGTTGGTACTCGGCGCACGTTGATTCCTCTTTCCTGCCGGGTGTTTTGCAGCGGACAATTCTCTCCTTCTTCCATCCCTGGAGATGTCTCTCCTCCCCACCCTTTGTCCTCCGCAAGTCCTGCCAAGGCTGCTGAGGACAGAGGTAGAAGAATTTTACAAGGGAGTTGGAATCTGGCACAGGAAATTCCTGAGGAGGCAACAGCATTAAATTAATGGAATTAAAATTAGGAAGCTTTTAGATAATTCCAGAGTCTGCTCTTTCTACTTGGTTGGCCTAAAGCGAACTGGCTGCCCAACACCATTTTCCTACATTTCCCACGGTTGCCCCATAAATTGTGACCCACATTAAATACATAATGTAATAACTTTTCCCCCCTTAAATATGTAATGTATGGAGAAAGCCAGATGGGTGATGGTTTCCTGGCACAGGTTTCGAAGGTAAGTAGCCATAGAGTTGAAGTGTCCTGGGCAGACTGGGGAGGTGAAGGCGCCTCGGTGAAAGAGCCCTCCCCGCAGCCAGGCGTATGTCACGTGTTAACTCATTCACTTCGTGCAAACTCCCCATGAGTAAAGTGTTACTGTTTCACTTTTACAGAGGAGAAACCTGAGGTTGGCACAGTTTAATAGCCTGCCTCATAAGGTGATGCTATAGTAGTGTGGTGGGAGCCTGACCTCAGGCACATCATATCCTTAAAGTTTCCTCATCAGTAAAATGGGACAGGATGGTACCTACCTGTGACAGAGCCTGCAGGCTACTAGCCCTTTCTTCTCTAGAAAAAAACCCTTGATTTTAGATGTGCAGTGTCCATCAAGATTAAAGATTGCAGTTCTCATCTTGCCCTGTTACTTGGTATAGCCATGTGACTACATTTTAGTAAATGAAATAATAGCAAATAGAAAGAACATTTTCTAGTACCTGACCTTAAAAGGCAGCTGGCCCATGCCCATTGCTGCTGCTGCTTTTTCCTCTTCTTCTTCCTCTTCCTCTTTATTTTCCTTGAACTTTCCTGTTGGCTGGAGTGTAGTCGAGATGGCTGGAACTGGAGCAGCCATTCTGGACTGAGCATATGGGTCTCTCTGACATGTGGAAGATTATACCAGAGTCCCAGATACTGGCCTCCAGGTCGATATATGAGTGAGAAATAGAATTCTCTCTTGTTTCAAGTTCCTGTAATTTTAGGTCTTATTAACTCAAATCAAATCCTGATACCTTTGCTCCTAGAAATGTTATGAGGCTAAATAAGATATGCATGTGAAGCATATATTAAGCCTTCAACAAATGCTGCCTGTTATTATTATTGTTGTTGTTGCTATTATTATTACTGTAGCCCACCTGGCTACTGGATAACTGATCTGGAAATTTGTCCTCGTGTTGATTCTTACTAAGGTAGGGGCAGACACCCATCCAAAACTGAGAGCAAGGAGAAAATCATATTGCCTGTGAACAAGGGGATAAGCAGGGGTGTTTCTCGTCTACGTTTATGCCTTAGATCTGAACCCAAGTATCTGTGTGTTCTCACCACACCAGGCATGAGACATAGTGATTCCACGTGTCCTTCAGGCCCTGTGAGGATGAGCCGTATTCCTAAATAAGATTATGAGGACACCCTCACCTTTGCTAGCTGGGGATGACTGCCCACAGGCAGGAAGCTCTGAGCAAGGGGCACAAAAAGGAAGGAATTATAATGCTGATACTCACTGAACCTTATTCTGAGCTGGGCACTGAACAGATTTGACTGAAAGGATTTGACTCGTGTTTTATTTAATCCCAGAACATTTGTATTAGGTGGATACTTTACAGATGAGGAAACAGAGGCAGAGAGAGTTTGAATGACTTTTCCAAGGATACACAGCACAACTGACAGAGCCAGAGTTCAGACAGGCAGCCTAACTCAAGGGACTCCCTCCTGCCCTAAATGAAAGGGCTTTCTCCTGTTTCCTGTTCCAAAGAGAGTGGGTGGGCAGGGTGGCTTCTGTGTAAGTGCCTGTGCCATGCTATTCTGATTTGTTGGCTGATGAGGGGTGGGGAGCCAGTCTGGGTTGGGAAGGCAGAAGACCTTCTGGAATGGCTTGCTTTGTTTGTGCTCTGCAGTGGGGGCGCAGGTTCAGAAGGGAGTAGGAAAGTAGGGGTCTCATTTTTACATCCCCCAGGTCAAGCTGCCTGACTTGGTTCTGTACCTAGGATCTCCACTCCACAGGCTGGTATCCTCATAACAGTAATGGAGCCATCCCAGTGGAAACCCACTTCTTTGCTCCAAGGAAATGATGGGCTTACATGCGCTTGTTAATACAAACACTCAGAAAGTTCCAATTGCTGTCTTTTACAGCACTCCTCCTCCCTTCCTCCCCTCCTCCCCTCCACCTGGTTTCCTTGTCCATCTCCTTTCTCACTGCCAGGGGCTGTCTGAGGGGACATACAGCTGTGATTTCTATTTCAGAGACTTCTCTCCTTCCCTGGTGCTAGCTCAGAGTTTTCCAGAGTGACTTTTTTCCAAAACAAAAATCAGACCAGGTCATTCCATGCTTAAAACCCTCCAATGTCTTCCCACTGTAATTAGAATAAAGTTAGAAACCGTTCTCTTGGTCCATTTGCCTAAGTCATCTGCCTCTCAGTTATTTTTCTGACTTGCTTTCCAACCAGTCTGCCCCTTGTTCTTTCACACTGCAGTTCTGCGGTCTGTCGCTCAGGGCCTCAAAATCACCAAGTTCTTTGCTGCCTCCAGGCCTTTGCATTTGCCGCACCTTCGGTCTGGAAGGCTCTCCGTGCCACTTGGTCTCAGCCTAAATGATTGCAGGGAGACCTCTCCTGACCAGCTTTCCTACCGTGGTTACTGCTTCAGTATTCTGCCATCCCTACCCCATTGTTCACCTGCCTACTTAGAAGAATCCAGACTTACTCTGTTAACTTATTTGCTAGTTTGTGTCCTGTCTGTGTCTCTAACCCAAGAGAGTCCCACGAGGGCCAGGACCTTGCTGGGTAGGGAGATAAGGCTTTTATCTCATTAAAATGCTGTACAGATTAGACAAGATGATGCATAGGGACTACTTGGCACACACTAAATCCTTCCTAAATGAGTTTTTTTTTTTGGCTTGACGAGGAGGTTATGCTCCAAAAATATGTTTGAGGTCTGATTATTCATATTTTCTCTGATTTCCCATGTTTTGTCTCACAGACATAAAGACTGCCAGAAGATAGGGGAGGCATTCGTGAACGCATTTCTTTCTAAGGATCCTTGCTACACCTCAGAAGAGGACTACCAGCCACTGATGATGTTGGCCAGTCAGACTGTACCTTGCAACAAGGTAACTGGGCCAGGGATGAGGTCACAGGACCAGGTTTTGACCAGGATGAGGGAGGAGGAAAATCTGGATGTTAGGACATTGGTGCGGTTGGCATGGATGGGGTTTGTGGGAGACCCTGGAGATCCCTTGGGAAACCGGGATGTCATCAGGATTAGGATGTCTGGGAAGGGAGGTCAAAGAGAAATGCAGGCATGGGAAGAGGAAAGGAGACTTGGCCAGAAATCAGGCAAATGAAACCTAATGTGAAACCCAGCCCAAACAAAATTAACTCAATCTTCTATGATTACAAAACAGTCCCTGACCTCTGATGATAGTGATAACTCCAATTTGCATTTGCAAAGTGCCTATTTTGCTTACAAAGGTCTTTCTTACCCCTTGTCCTACTAAATCCTTACAGTCACCTGTTAATAGGCAGGTCAGGTGTCAGCATCCCGTGTCACAAGGGAGAAAAACGGAGGTGGGATGAGTTCAGATGACCGGGAATGGCTCAGGATCCAGGGTCTTAAAGGGGACCAGTTGAAATATTAATGGCATGAGATTTGGAGCCAGAGAGGCCTGGGTTTTAATATATTGCTTATACTGAAAAAGACCTGCAATGGTGTGTGTCTTTTCTAAAGCCAGCACTTAAGATGAAAATTCAGTGTGTCCCAAATCATCTTGTGAAGCCTGTAAGCCATCCACAAATCATAAGAGAACCGGAGTTTTAGGGAGCTTCCTCCTGGTGCACCAAGCATGGGGCTCCACACAGAGGAGCTGCTTGGTAAATAATCACCCAGGTGACACTGAAAAAGTAACTCTGGCACAGACGTGGGCCTAAGGACTTACTTGCTATGTCCCATTTTATTTCCTCATCTAAGGGGTTCCTTACAATTATTACTGATGCCATTCTACAGACGGGAAAAGTGAGGCTTGGCGATGCTTTGGCTGTCCAGGGGCAGATGGCCAATAAGTACTGCAGCTGAGCTTCCCAAAGCAGCGTGACTCCAGGGTCCATGCATCAATCCACACCCTCCACTGCCTCCTGTTAAGAGTGAATAGATCCATGGAGCAGAAGATTGTTCTGAAATGTGACTTCCTGTACCTTTACAAGGGACTCTGAAAAAATTTCACTGTAATTTTTGTGTGTGTGCGTGCGTATGTATATATGGGAGATTTGGGAAGGAAGCTCTTTAAGAATCAAAGAGCACTTCTCCCAGACAATAGCACATAAACAAAATGGTTTTGCAGACAACTTTAGGAATTTCAGAACTTCCTATGATTCCTCCAGGTGTGTTCCGATTCTATGTTTATTATAAGGTTTTGATCCATGGCTTTCATAGTTTTCCTTACTGCAATCCAGAATAATAAATTCATTTTATATTGTGACCTAGAACACACACACATGCACACACGCACCCACGCACCCACACACACAGAGCAGGGATGCCACCAGGCTTACTCACTGTATGTGATTTACTCTGATATTTTCAATGTTTTGCTTTCATTTAAGAAGACGTGGATTTGATTTTTTGACTGACTAAATTGATCTCAATTATGGGTTGTGTTTATTTTTTCTTAGACTCTCTTTTGGAGCAAAACAAGTGAGCTGGCACATCAGTACACGTTGGTCCAGCAGGAGATGTTCACACTGGAGAACACGCTACTGGGTTACATGGCTGATGGCCTCAAGTGGTGCGGAGACGTGGCTTCTTCTGGTGAGGGTCTGTGCGTTTGGAATGGCCCAGGGGCATGCAGGGTGAAAGAGCCCTGAGCTCTGCTAGGGGCCCCGAAAGATCCGTGTGGAAGAAGGAGCCACAGGTACCCACCCTGATGCCATCCATATCTTAATGGCAATGCAGCCTGATGTAAAAAAGCATTCTTTAGACCAACTCATGCTTTCTAGAAAAATTGACTTCAGAGGGCCGCATCCATGCTCCTGGATTCACTCTCTTCTGAGTTCAAACATAGCCAGCATCTGAATTGTTGGTAGGTTGTTTTCTATCAGGGCATCATTCAGGACCAAAGAATTCTTAAGCAGGGAGACCTTATGGGGCGCTAAGGCAGAGTCCTTGTTCCACAGACGAGCTATGGTGGCCATAGGATGGTGATTTTTGTGCCTCAGGACAGTGTGTGGCTTTGCTGTCATTTTTCAGAGTTGCCTTAGTTTGCCCCGAAAGACCCAGAACCCCTCACTGTGCAAAGGTGTTTTCTACTAAGAAAACCCTATTGAGCCCATTTTCATTTCTTTTTTTCAATCTCTTTCTATTTACACTGTGGATGTTTTTACTTTATATTATTTATCCTCATTTTTATTGCTTTTGGCTGTTTTAAAAAACTTATTATAGTAGCTCTTCATCCCAGATTTGCATTATTTCCAATTACAAAAATGATGCATGCATATTTGAGAGATAGCTGCATATTACAGAAATGAATAAAAGTAAAAAGTGAAGGTCACCTGCATCTTTCCTCCACTCCTTAATTTCCATGCCACCTCCAAAGGGGGACTGTTGCCAACAGTCAGGTGCACCTCCTTCCAGACATTTCCCTATGTTCATGCAGATACACATATTTAAAATGTACACATACTATTCTGCAACTTGCTTTATTCATTTAAAACTAGTATGTATAATACTGCCATAGAACAGCCTCATCATAGCTCCTCTGTGGACGTGTTATAACTTCTTTCACCATCTTCTATTGATGGAACGTTGGGATTGCTTTAGATGTTGCTCTTACAAACACTGTTGCAAAGAACACTTTTGTACACATACCCACAGCACTCCCAACCCACCCAGCCCACACCCACACCCACAACACACCTCCCCAACACAACATACCCTCCCCAGATATTAATATCTCAGATATTAATACTTTAAAATGTCTTTGCCAGTTTGATAAATAACACCTCAGCTTCTTTTGCATGTCTTTGATTGTGACACTGATATTTAATGGTAGCTACTTCTCTTTCTTTTGTAAACTGGCAGTTTGTTTTTCTTACCCATTTTAATGGAATGTGTTATTTTCTTATATATTGAAGTTCTGTGTAAATTAACAATAGTAGCTAATAAAAATAATTACAGTAGATAACTGATAGTAGTAGCTAATACTGGGTACCGACAAAGCCCCAGCCATTGTTCTTCCTCCTGTATGCAAACTCACTCTTCTAATCCTTCACAGCCTATGGTGATCCCATTTTACACATGAGAAGCCTGAGGCACAGGCTAAAGTAACTTGCTAGCTAGCAAGTGACAGAGCTTGGGGCAAACCCAGGATTACTGGCTTGAGAACTTGTGCTCTTAAGTGACTCTTTCTAAGTAAGGTCACTTTTCCAGATGCCAGTGGTTAGGGCTTCAATATACCTTTTGGGGGACACAATTCAATTCATAGCAAGGTGAAAGTAGAAAGACAGACATTTCTCTAGGGCCAGCTGTACACATACTCATAGAGGGAATGGCTGATGCCTGACTTCTAGGTACCAGAAAGGGTTCCAGAGCCTCTCTTCATGCACCTCCGCTATCTGCTTAATGATTCAAAGTTGAGGTAAGATATACCCAGATTCTGCCCTCATTCTTACTCCCCCTGCCCCCCACATCCAATCAGCCACCAACATAATCTGCTAACCTAATATTATCCTTTCTTATCTATCCCCATGGCCTGCCCGAGGCCACACACTGACAAGCCCTCCTGTCTTGCTGGGACTGCTGTAAAATCCTTCCTGCCACTCCTTACCGCTTTAGGTCAGCCTCCATCCAGCTGCCAAAGGGGGCCAGTTTCTGTCTCTTGCCTCAGACATAAACAACTCTGTTTTGCCTCCAGAATAAAGTTTATAAATTCCTTAGTAGGCCTGGCCTTGTCTTCCTATACCTCATCTTTCATCATCCCTCCCCCATCCCTTTGGCTCTGGCTGGGCTACTCTAAACCCATTAAGTCCAGTGGTGGTGCACACCACACCTAACCCAAATTGATCTTTCTTCGACTTATTAGATTATACTAGATCATGTTGTTTCTGAAAGCAGGGCTTAATCTAATCCATCTCTAGCCCCAGGATCTAACACTCAAAAAACATTTATGCAGTCAAATGCAATGGATAAAGAAAATATAGTGTGTATGTATACACCATAGAATATTATTCAGCCTTAAAAGAAAAAAGGAAATTCTGTCCTTTGCATCAACACAGATGAACCTGGAGGTGTTATGCTAAGTGAAGTAAGCCACACAGAGAAAGACAAACACTGCGTGGTGTCACTTATATATGGAGTCTAAAAAAAAATGTTGAACGCATAGGGGAAAATAGAGAAAGACTGATAAAAGGATACAAACTTTCACTTGTAAGATAAATAAGTTCTGAGGATCTAACGTACAACTTGGTAACTATAGTTGCTGACACTGTATCATGTAATTGATGTAATTGAAATCTTGCTGAGAGTAGAACTTAAATGTTCTCATACAAACACACAAAGATAAATATGTGAGGTGTTTGATGGGTTAATGAACTTCATATAAGGAATCTTTTCACTATGTATATATGTATATCAAATCACCACATTGTATAGTTAAAATATCTTAGTTTTGTTTATCAGTTATACCTCAGTAAAAAAATTATTAAAAAAAATATTTGTGTGCTAAGGCAGATATCCTTGGGGGAGTAACAAACGTTATTGCTGCTTTCTGTTGTATCTCCCTGGTGCCTCAACCTGTCCTGACGGGGGAGAGTGTGGAAAGACTCAGCGGTCAGCTGAGCCTGAGGGTGTGGGGCTGAGGGAGGTGGGAGAGGGATGCTGTCCCCCAGAGAGAGCTGGCAGGAAGCAGAGGAGGCGTTGGCCAGCATGGCCCCTGAGGGCTCAGTTGTTTCTCTCCTTTTTCCTGGATGTGGGGATAATGTTGGGAACTGTCTCTGTCAGATGAGTTTTTGCTGCAGTTTCCCAGAATGATGACTCAAAGCTGGTCATTGTGTTCCGGTCTGGAACTTGGAGGGTAAGGTAAGGACTTGGAATGGACTCAGGGGGCATTTAGTTAAATTGGGTCGGGACGTGTCCATTCTCCATCCGCCATCTTGGCAGTGGTGCCGCTGGGCAATGGGGCAGCAAGGTGAGGTTGGAGCTTAATTACACCCTTTCTTTTCCACTTTAATTATCTTCCATAAACTGTGTCTTGTAGAAATGAACTATCAATCTTGTCCAGACAAGAGGCAAGACTGCATCAACAACTCTGTTTCTGTATTCTGGAACACGGTGTCCAAAAGGGTGAGTGCCCAAAGGAAACCTCTGGAAGTTTGGAGACCAAAGAACTTAAGAGGTCATGCAGTCAGTGGTTGGTTTTAATTCTTTTTGGATCACAGATCCTTTAGAAACAAAAATTTAGGATTCTTTTCTGAGAAAAATGTTCCTAAGCATATGTCGGAAAATTTTCATATATAATTTTAGGGTATTCATGAAGGGCCCATGGACTCCAGTTGAAGAATCCCTATGCTTAGCCATTTTTTGGCTTTGTCAGAAATCTCCAGCTTGGTTTAATCCTCTGATCCAGGTATTGGCCAGTCTTAGATTACTGGAACAGTCTGGATAATCTACATTAAAGACTACTTACTGTATGCCGAGCACCATCCTCAAGTTTCTATACAGATTAGAACCATTTATCCTCACAAAAGCCCTATGAAGTGGGTACCATGAGTATCATACCCATTTTACAGATGACAAAGTGGAGGTGCAGGTAAATAAACAGTCTACTAAATGTGTGCATTAAGTAGCAGATCAGGGAGTTTATCCCAAATTGTCTGACTCCAGATCTGGAATCCGGGCTGGGAAATACTCACCATCCCTCCCTATCTCCCTCTGCTTCTTTTTATCTATTTCTGACTTCACTCTAAGCTGCCTTTGTGCATTTATTTTTCTTCTATGTTGCTTCTTTGCAAGTGGAATGAAAAAGGAAAGGAAGGAAGAAAGAAACGAAGGAAATAAAAAGAGGGAGAAAGTAATACTCAACTCCTTACAATTCCCTGAAATTAAATGTAGATATCTGAGTTGCTGGGGCAAGTGGAAACTCACCTTTATTTGTTAAGGGCATATTTATGACAAGCCCTGAGCCAAGTGCCTTACCTATGTCGTCCTCACAATAGGGGGTGTGAGGATGAGCGAATCCTCATGTCACAGGTGAGGAAACTGAAACTCAGAGGTTAAGTGATGCATCTGAGGTTGGTGTCTAGTAGGTAGGGGAGATTCAGGTAAACCATGGTGTGGCAGACACAAGGAGTCAGCCTGGGATTTGAAGTAAAGAGACCATTTAAACCTGGACTGATTCTTTAGCCATTCTGACCTTCAGATTCCTCTTTTGTCAAACATAATGCCTGTCCCATAGGGTTACTGCAATGTTTAAAGTAGTTACCACTATCCATTAGTGAACTCAGAATGAATTCCTTTAATAAATATTTGTGGAGTATTTACTGTGTGCTGAGAAAAACCAGAGGCACTATATAGCTTTTTCTTATTGTTTGCTTGCTTTTTCTGAGAAAGTTCCTATTTCTTATATCACTCTGTGATATGTCTGGGGGCAGTGCTATTGCTAAAAACTTTTAAGGCCAAGTCCCCTGTTGTATGTGCCAAGCACCTGCTGTGTTCCCCAGAGTCCTGGGAGCTAGGAGTCCAGGTGGAAGGTGATCGAAGGCTTCCTTGATCGTGGTCAAATACTCATAGATGTGTGTGGACAGACATTCCTTCTATCTTACTAGATCCTTTCTTTGTCTGACTCTAAATAGAGGCAGGGCTGCTGGGGCTTGAATCCCCATCTCACTTCTTTGCTTCTAAGTGCTGTGACCTTGGGTTAAATTGACCCAATACTACTTCTTGGGGACTTATGAAAATTATAAATTGTAGGGTCAGTGCTGGGCACCTGGAAGCACTCTGTTGAGTTGGCATTTGTGATTGATAATAATGGGGCCTCTGTTCTCTTCTCATCACCCCCAGAAGGAAACAGAAGCCAAGCTGGATTTTTATAGTTCGGTTCCAAATTGTTCAGTGGTGTTTTATCACCTGTAGAATAAAGGCTGGATTCCTTGGCAGAGCATTAAGGGCCCCAATGAACTAATTTATCTATCCAACCTCAGCATCCATTGACATTTTCCCAAAGCACCACTGTTCTCTCAAATCCCTAGAGCTTCCTGCTTGCCTCAGCCTTTACCAGCTGAAGCCCTAGTCATCCTCTAGGACTTGGCTTTTGCCTCCCTCTGTTATGCTTCTGTTCCTTTCCCAGCTCCTTCCCTGAGTATTTGGACTTCTTGCTGCTCTTCCCCCCTGCCTTCCTCCTTTCCTCTCTTCCTTCTGCAGAGTTTCCCTGGGTGCCCACTCTGCTGCGTGCTGACTAGGAGGTGCAGGGACTGCCGTGATGAGCAGGACAGCCAAGCTCTGAGGGCTTTCAGTGCCGGGGACTAAAGCCACGTTAAGTGGCTCATCACAATGCACAGAGTTGGATGGTGGGAGAAGCGGACCTGAGCTCATCTTGGGGGCCAGGGGCCTCCTGGACGAACGTGCAGGTTGCTTTGTTCTGTTCCTTTTTGGTTTCCCTGGAGTCTACGAAAGATTCCAGCTGAGTGTTTGGTGCACGAAGATATAAAACTCCATGCTCAATAATACCCACTCATTCATTCCCCATTTCTCTTTGTGCCTGTGCAGGCCTGTGACACCTGCTCTCCTCAGTTTCCCTTTCTTCATGTTCCCATTTTGCTTACCCCCGACTCGTCCACGCTGCTCCCACTAAATGACGTGTGTAGTGTCGGCCGTGCATGGCAGCCAGAGCACGCTGTCATCTTCCTCCTCCACTGATGTTCTCCTGACCCATCTGGGCTTCCAGCTTCTGAACCACCAAATTAGCAACCCTGTGATCAGTGATGTCGACCTCATTGTTCAAACACAGATTGGAGCAACTGCTGTCAAGACTCTCGCGTGAAGCATAATCCCTCCAGTAGCTTGGGATGAAAAGGGCAGAGCTGGCGTTACTGAGCTAGACCCATGCAGGCTATTCCCTCCTTAACCAACCAAGAGCTGTTCTGGGGGGCACTGCTGGGGCACGGGGGTTAAGCTTGCATGCTGAGGAATGGTGGCCTTTTTTTTTTTAAGTTTGCAGAAGATGCCTGTGGTGTGGTCCATGTGGTGCTCAATGGGTCCATCAGTAATCCCTTTGATGAAAAAAGGTACTCATTTCTTTGTTCCTCTTTACAAGGGTTAGCGCAGCTTCCTAGTGAATCTCTCATCCCTAGAAGAATATGCGTTTCATGTTTAAGGTCAGTACTGAAGATATGGACTAAAAAAGGTAAAATAGTCCATGGGGAGCTCGTTTTCTAAGTCAGCGTCTTTGTCCAGTTTCTCCTCTGTGTGAAATCTCTAAGTGTCCTCCTTAGAAATGTGCTGTGTCCGGCTCCTCCCCATGACTTCACGAGGCCTGGTGTAAGTTCTCCGCTCTCTTACTCCGGCTGCCCATTTCCCACCTCTGTGCGTGCTGTAGGTCCCTCCCTACAGCAAGCCCCTCCCACTTCTGCCTACCTAAATCCTCACCACCTGCAAAGATCTGGCCTGACTCCTCTGTCCTCCATGAATAAATAGTGTTCAGCAGTAAAGCTGCTCCTGGGAGCTTCAGGAGCTGTACTGGGTTCTCGGCCTTGATCATGATCTCTTAGTAATTCGTTGTAGTGGTTAAAGGCAGGAACTCCAGAGGTCACTGAATACTACCTGTGTGCCCTTAGGCAGGGCACTGAACCTCCATGAGCCCCTGTAGTGTGTACCTGAAGAGGTGATGGTGATGTGACGACTAACTGAGATAATGTATGAAAAATGCTGAGCTCTGTGCCTGACCACAGAGAAAGTGCTCGATGAGAATCAGCTATTTTTCTGTCAATAAATCCACACTGCTGAATCTGGCCTTCCTTCGGTAGGGGGTCATCCTTCTGTACTTTTTACCACATTGATTACCTTTTCAGTCTCTCTTCTCCAATCTTTCCCTGGATAAGGCTGGATTGAGAGGAGGGAGATATATGTATGTTCTCTGACCACTTAAGGTGCCCAAAACTCATCTTCCTTCTCTCCTGTTTGAATAATTCCACAGAGCAGCATGGTCCTTTTGTCTTCTTCTGACCCTAATATTGTGGGATTTGGGGTGAGTGTTCAATTCCAGAATTTCATGATCTGACATTAGGTATTCACGTCCTTACAACAGGAGTGGCAGCTCTCAGGGACTAATGGGGACGAGTTTAGGTCAGGGGACATAGAGTGGCTTTCAAAGCAGCTGCTTCTCAGACCTCACCGAGGGTGTGGAGCACCTGGGGGTTGTTCTGCTGTGCAGTGACAGAATAAAATAATGTCATTTTGAGGATCTTACTCGTTGAGGGTCACACTGAATGAGAAAAGGTGACTGTTTCTAATGCAAACCATGAGTCCGTTCCAAAGGGTAAGTTCTAACCAATGGCATGCTGCCTGCTGGCTTTTGACAGAGGCTTGGGTGCCTGAGAGATTTAGTTTGGGGTTAATAATGTCCTTTGTCTCTTTTATCTTAGCACTTTTGGACGTGTGGAAATATTTAATTTGCATCCAAAGAAGGTTCATACACTTCAAGCCTGGGTGATGCACGACATCGGAGGAGCTCCCAGGTACATATGTCACTACTTGGCAACAGTATGTTCTCAGGGTTATTTTAGGAATCAGTCCAGGAAAGAATCCATGGTCACAAGGAGGCCTTGACTGAGAACAGACTGGCTTAGGAAATGAATAGGGCCTTACCCCCCTTCAACCCATTCCAGCAATCTCTTAAATTTATCTCTATAATACATATCCACCTAGTTCATACCTTCAGTTCCCCTACTGACCTGGGAGATCTTAGAAGGACGTCCGCTTCACCTCTTTTTCCCAGGGCTTTGTGCAGGGCCTGCTACCTAGAAGAAACTATGACTCAAGAAATGCTTTGGAGATCTTGTTATTTTAACGCTTTCTTCTTTCTTTCCCAGTGACTCATGTGCAGGTTCCTCCATAAGTGATCTGAAAATGATTATAAGCAAAAGGAATATTACATTTACCTGCCAGAATAACTACAGGTAATGGATTTCTTCTTGAAGAAGAAATGCCTTCTTGCCATCTGCAGGCATTTCCCCTTCCATGGCCTTCTCTGAGCCAAGAGGATTGTGTGAATCTCTCTTGGGCCTTGACAGTGATCGATCTGGGGAGGTGACCTATGGTTATCTTTGTCTCTCCCCATAGCCCAGACAATGAACCATGAGTGGTCTTCCACTGGCCACCTTTTCTCCATCTCCTTCTTCCTCCCCTCCCTTCACCACAAGCATCGATTTGCCTCTGAAGCTGACCCAGCCTTTGAGGGCATATTTCCTGGATTCCCATGTGAGAGGCCTGACCCAGAGCTTACAGGCCTGCTAGCTTTCAGAGGGTACATTTTGCCAAATGCAAAGAATTTGTAAAATCTTTATGACTTGGCATAATTTTGCATATGAAGTTTCTTCAGTTGGATCTCAGTGCAGACACCTAACACTTGGTAAGCTGCCACATGGAAGCCTATCAAGCTTTATCTTTTTAAAAAATTAAACAATGTAAAGTCTTTAAAACTTTTTAACAATAATATATGTTTATTGGAGAAAAGTTTAAAATTATAGATAGGTATTCATTTTTAAAGTCATCTGCACTCTTATCAAAATTGGGACCCAATACTTCATACTGGCAGGGACCCTTTGCTAGAAGCCTTTGGAGGTTTTGCTATTCATGATAGCTGAGAACAAGACAGAGGCAGAGAGAAGTTTCCCAAAGAATGTAGCAGCTGAAATGCTAGACTACTTTTCCTATCTGCTTCCTGTTACCACTCTCTCCCACCAACTCTGTCAGAAAAGCAGGACAGATTCAAGCAACATTCAAGGAGGGCTTTTGTCTCCCAAATGACCTGAATTTCCCTTCAGTCAGCTGGCTTCTCTCAAACTTCCAGAAAATAATAAGCCTTCTACAGTGGTTAGATGGGAAAACAGAGAGAACAAAGGAACAAATATAAAAGAAATGTTGCAGACTCCTGACCAGTCTAAGCTACTCGATATTTTGCGTTAATACTAAAACCTAGAAGACTGGGGAATGCACATAAGTCTTATCCTCAGTGCTCTTTAACTTTTTTCTCAAATCAAGCATTCCCCTTTCTTTCATTAATGGCTGCTAGTCACCCTTGTCCCTGCCTACTGCAGGCTCCAGGTGAGCCCCCTTGTCTCCACTGGGAAAGAACATAACACACCTCCCACCTGGATTTGAACAGTGGTCCATGCAGGAAGGAAGTGATTTTTAAGCCAACATCTGTCATTCAGAGCATCAGCTCATGTGGCCTTAAGCTTGAAATCACGGGTTTTCTCCAACCATGAGGTCATCATGTATTCAGCATGTCTTTTTGAATTAACAGACCCTCAGAGCCTCTTGCGTGTAAGAGTTCTGGTGACTTTGCAAGAAAACTCCCTTCGGGGAGCCAGAGTGAGTGTAATATAGATGTAAACTGTGGTTTAAATCACTCCATCCCAAACATACCTTCCAACTTAGCAAATTTGACCAGCTGTTTTGGTGTGATTGTTTAATAGGCATACAGAAGTGTAATGGCATTTATATGGACTGGACCTCCTACTGATCCCGGTACTACTTCTTGATAAATCCCACCACGCAGAGACAAACACTGTTAACCTCTGGCTGCATATCCTTCAAACTTTTCCCCGTTTTTACAAACACACACACACACACACACACACACACACACACACACACACACACATTCTCTCTCTCTCTCTCTTTCCCTCAATCTGTCTCTCTCACAGTCCTGATAAAATATATACAGAATTTCTTAACATAGGTTTTAACCTTTGGAGTGACATAGGCTATACTTTTTTGGGTTGCTTTAAAAGTAGCATATGTTCAGCATGCTTTTTCTGGCATATTTAAAGAAAATCTAAAGGGTATCTTTCTCCCTCTGTGTTACTTCGAAATGTGCTATCTTTGCTCACCAACTTATTATCCAACGTATGGAAAGTGTGCCCATTTTACTGAAGTATTGGATATGAATATTTACATATTTCTGGATTGAGATCATCTTAGCAGTGTAATTACTGCTGCTTTTCCAAAACTGAATTTCCAATAAGTTAGGAGCTAAATAAGAAACTTACCCCATTCTCTTCATGTACTATAAAGCAAGGTGGCTTCAAAATTCCTAAATAATCTTAGAAAGATTCCTTTTCCGTAGCAGTATTACCTTAAGGAAGGGGATGCTTTCTTCCCCTAGAATGTATGGGTGAGAATGCAATGACTTCACACTTAGGGCTGCTGTGTCCGACTGGTCACGACAGTTGGCTAATGGGGAGACTGAGATGGCCCATCCCAGAAACCCAGGGGTGCTGGTAGCTGCTTCTAAGGATCTCTCTCTTCCTTGACACATGATAACTAAAATCACATTCAGCTCCAATTTAATGAACCATTTTCCCCATTCTTTACCACCCCACTCCATGTGCCAGCCACTCCCACTGGGCCGTGTTGCTGTGTTATCTCATTCTTATGGAAATGAGCCTCACACACTCGTTACATACTTACCTAGGATTTGTTCTGTGCAAAAGGGGTGTGGTCCTCTTGCTCAGGGCCTCCATATTCTCCCAGGGAGTGTAGAACTCAGGGCTGCCTCTGACCCTTTGGCCAACCCTCTCTCAGGAAGCTCCTGAAGAGAAGAAGGTGAATCCACAGGACACACGGGGAGTCCCTCATCTCAAGTTGCTGCTCCTGCTGGGTCTTGATCCTCAGCTGACCTTCATGGCACACATTAGAGCTCGACATTCATTTCATCTCCACGTAGGATCACCAAACATCCCTTCCCAGTATTTATTTCTATGGATTTACAGGTGACATGATATGAAATTGGGCCACACTTTTGTCATTCACTCCTGGACCTGATCATTCTCTGTGTTGTCCCTGTAGGAGAGGAACTCGTGTGGATGCCAAGTGGTCCATACATACCTTTGTTGCTAATGAAGGGGATGCTTTCACTGGTGAATTGAACCATAGATGTATTCTACTGTCTTTTGATCTCCCTTTTTGCTTTCTTGTCATAGGCCTGTCAAATTTCTTCAATGTGTGAAAAATCCTGAGCATTCATCTTGCAGATCTAAGAAATGAGCCAGTGGCCATGGTTGTTTCCGATCTTCAAGCCCTTGCAGCATATATCAACATGCATGACTTAGGAGACACACTGGTGGGACGCTGAGATTTTGGGGGGAATCCTCTGTCATAATGTCAACACTGGAGATGGAAGCTTGCCCCAGTCTTAAAATAACTTAACTTATTGGCATAGTTTTTATTTTGATTTCCTAATATTCAAGAAAAAAGTACTGTATTCAATTAGAATGAAAACTTTATATTATTTCATTTTAATTTTCATATGTTAAAATATTTTTATATTGTTTATATGTTGGTAGCATCTTTCCTGTTGAAGATTCAGCAAACCTTTCTTATTGATACAGGCAAGTAAAGAAAGGTAAATGTCCAAGGTTTTCAGAAAATGTTACATTTCCAAATGAATGACCTTGCTCTGTGATATGTTTTTGTACCCTTCCTACAAATAGTTAAACTAGAAAGGCCATGGTTATGGGGCATGTTGGGAAAAGTGTTCTGTAGGATATATGCTAAGGTAGGTAATTATGTAAAGTGATGGATGTGTTAATAAGCTTAATTGTGGTAATCCTTTCACAGTGTATACATATACCAACACATCACATTGTACACCTTCAATATACATCATTTTTATTCATCAATCATACCTTAATAAAGCTGGGAAAAAAAATCCCAGTCATCCCTGGGGTGGAGGGATGAATTAAATAAGCTGGTGCTGCAACAGGTCCTCTCACCTCCCCGCCCCACCCACTGCCAAGATCAAGTAAGTTGGGCAGCTGGAGAGAGGATGGGTCTTCATCCTGGGTGTGCCTCAGGGGTCAGGGCGGTGGGAGAAGATGTGGAGGAGAGTCCGAATTTACAGTCCGCTGAAAACCCTAGCGTCCTCATTCACTCTTCTTCAGCCTTCGGGAGATCAGAGGAGGAACCGTGTTGCTGCTTTCCAGCAAGAATCTCAGCTTTGAGAGTCACATGCTGACACACCTTTGCTCTCTATTAAGAAATGTAGTGATCCCTTTCGGAGGCCTGCTTTTGAGATCTTCGGGAGTCTGATGTGAGGACTGTTAAACTTGTGATTCTTAGTAAGGTATGTAAATGTGAAACAACATTTAAAGGCCTGATGCACAATACAGACCTGCAAAGAAGAGAAAACTAACGTACTGTATGTATGCAGCATTTCACATAGTGTATCAGCCAGTGATCTCAGCTGCAGCAGTGAAACACAACTCTGGCTGGAAATAAATGTTTTACAGAATATCTAGAGTTTTTAGGTCCTCCAGGAAGACAAGAAACAGTTTGGAAGCCCCTTAGTCAGAACACCCCAAATTACTGTACAGGCTGTCAGGTAGAGTTTTTTGCTCTGAGGACAGGTGGCTGTCACTTTGTCACTGTCATATGTGGCCACTGCTGTTTTGAGAATGGAAGTGCAGTAGTCCCTCCTTATCCATGGGGGATACATTCCAAGACTCCCTGTGGTTGCCTGACACCGTGGATAGTATAGTAGATATAGTTTTTCTATATATGTGTATATATATATATATGTATATATATATATATACACATACATATACACACACAATAAAGTTTAATTATAAATTAGACACAGTAAGAGATTAACAATAATTAATAATAAGATAGAACAATTATAACTATACACTATAATAAAAGTTATATGAATGTGGTCTCTCTCAAAATATCTTAGAGTTCTGTACTCACCCTTCTGATGATGTGAGATGATACACTGCCTGCTTGATGAGCTGAAGTGGGATGAATGACGTAGGCATTATAACCTAGCATTTTGCTGCTAGTGACCTTCCGGGGATACACCACAAGGAGGGTCATCTGTTTCTGGACTGTGGTTGACCATGGGTAACTGAAACCACAGAAATCAAAACCGAGGGTAAGCGGACCGGCTGTAACCTGAGTGTGTGGCGGATGGTGCATGGCGGATGGTGCATGGAGCACGGCACCTGCCTTCTTGGCTCGCCAGCCTAACATTCACAGTTGCATAGATCCATCTTCTGCACAGAGCCTGCTACATGTGAAATGCTTATAGCAAAAGCTTAATTTCTCTACCTGTGAAATGGGGGTGGTAATTGTGTCTACCTCTGAGTAGTTTTTAGCTTTAAGCCAGATGATAGATGTACAATTTCAGAACAGTGTTTAACACAGTAAGAGCATGATAAAGGCTGTTTTTTTTTTTTAATTAAAAAAGTCCCAGCTCTTAGAACCTGTTTTTATTCTGGAGAAAATTCCTTGACAGCCTATATGACTTAGAAGCTGAGGCACTGGGGCCATGGAGAGGAGGGTAGCGACTGGCTCTCCTGCCAGCCAGCAGGGTCACCCACACTCTCTCACAGCTTTGACTCACCTTAGCGGGGTAGCACTTCCCCACCTGAAAGGACGGGCCAGGTACCCTAAGGCCTTTGTTAAGGGCTGGCTCCCATCTCAAGCTGGATGTTGACAAATGGTGTCATCAGAACCTGGTCCCCCCGTCCTAAGTCTAAGATTTGTAGTTTTCATCTTTCAAGCCAGCCAGGAGTTTGATAGCCTCCCCCGGCCTTGCCAATCCAAGCCTGTGCTGTCCTGACCAGGACGCGCCATGCTGGTGACTGCAAAGGCATGCAGCTCCTTGGGAGAATGGGACCAACAGACAAATGTGCTGGAAGTAGAAGTTGCCTCCTGGTGCAATGAGCAAACTGAAAGAACATTGGAACGGGGTGAGCCTGAGAGGTGGGGTACTAACCCAAGCCTCCAGTGCAAGAGCAAATCCCCCTTTGTGAACGATACCTAACAATGTGCTCAGTTGCCGCAAAGTTGCCTTTCAGGGAATTTCTCTGAATGGGTAGAATAATAAGATCCAAAGTGACTGCTGGAGGAAGTAAAGCCCCTTTGGAGGCCCCTAAATGGAGATCCCTCCTAATTGCTGAGTCTTATGACGTGGTCTGGCTCTGGGCCGTAGAGGTTGCCACCATCTCTGGGCACACCTTGCTTGGACAGGAGAGGTGGGAGGAGGAAAGCACCATGGGGGTGATGTTAGGTGTCCTTCCTGCTGTCAGCTTTCTGGAACATGGAGTCATTGATCCTATGCTATCAGATGGGATCATTGTAAAGATGTTGTTTTTAAGTGTCACCCATGATCATGTCAAACACTTTTATAATAAAAGTAACAAAATAGATGTTTCCATAATAATTTATTACAGCATCATGAAAGACTCACGGAACCTTACAGCTACAGAGCAATGACTCAGCCTCACTTGACAAGCCAAGGAGCCAAGTCCTTCCCCGGGGAGTTGCAGAGGTTGGGTGCTGAGTTGTAGGCAAGGTTTTCCTCACTGTCTCCCTTTCTTACCACCAAGCCTATGAACCTACAAATGATATGCTGGTGATTGCTGATGCTTCCTAGTATCCATTATTTCCTTCTTTTTAAAAAAGAAGTAGTATTTTAAAGGAAACTAGCCTATCTCCCCATTGAGGAAGCTTTCATCCTCTGCCTCCTGCCATCCAGCAGGGTGCTTTGCACTCACGGAGCACATCTGCATCCTTGTCAGTCCTAATCATCTCATCCTGAGCCCTCTTGAAAAGTATTTCTCTGAGTAGTATGTCCCCACCTCCCATGTTCACCTAGGAACATGTTTTCCCAGCCACAGAATACACTCACAGTTCCGCAGCTGGCTCTGCCCAGTGGATGTGAGCAGGCATGATTAATGCAGACGTGTGGGCATCTTACAACAAAGCTGCTGGCCCCAGAGTTCCCTTCCCCCTTACCTTTGCTGGAAGACAGTGGAGCCCAGTAGCAGGCTCAGACCAGAGATGGAAGCCACAGGGAGAGGATGGCAGGCCCCTTCCTCCACCTTCCCACTCTCACTCTGAATCTCAACGCTGGCACGACTTGGCCTGCGTTATCCTCAACCCTGGGCACACAGGAGAAACTCGAAAACATTTGTTCTCGGTGCTCCTGTGTCCACGGTCCCTTGATTGACTCTGCATCTCAGTTTCCTCTTCCGGGCTTGGCTGTGCCGGTCATGGCAGCCTCACTATTAAGCAATTGATTTACTGATACTTCATTCAACCACCACTATGAGTGATCCTTTCCTTGGTTCTGGGCGCTCGTGATAGAATATTGATAGAAATGGACATGGGCTACTTCAAGGAGCTTATTGCCTACCTCCTGTAGACTTCAGGGGACAATCTGCCTGCAGCTTGGACCCAGACGAAGCCATTCCCCGCTAACCCCCTTCACAGCCAGCCCCTGTGCTGGCCGAGGGAACTGGTTTTTCAAGAGGGCTCAGGGTGACATGATTGGGACTGTTGAGTTCACAGTTGTGCTCCATGAATGCAGAGCACACAGCTGGATGGCAGGAGGCAGAGGATGAAAGCTTCCCCCAAAGGGGAACATAGACAAGTTTCCTTTAAAATGGTTTTATTAACCAAGTTACCATTTCTTCAATGTAAGCAACACAGATAATAAAAAATAAAAATAAAATCATTGATAATCTTACCACCCAGGGTAACCACCTCTAACATCTTGTGCATATCTTGTACACTTTTCATGTAAATTGTATTTTTCATGTAAATCACACACATACATGCTAATAAACATTTCCTTTTCATGGTTTAGAATTTCTGAAGTCAGGATGTGTCTTAGAATCAATGTGTTTAGAAAACAACATGTCAGGGTTAATTGGAGGTATTTTCTTAGTGATCACCCTACAGTGACTTGAATTTTTCAATAATATTTTGTGAGCATTATCATAAGTCAATAAATAGAGCTCTACATTGTCATTTTAATTGGTGAATAATATTCTACCACATAATTGTACCATAATTTACTTATCCATCCCCTATTTTAGTACATTTATTTTATTTACATTAAAAAAAGTAACCCTGGTGGAAGAGGCTGTATGTAGTGGGGGAAGCTGTGCATGTTTGGAGACAAGCATTATATGGGAAATCTCTGTACTTGCCATTTGATTTTGCTGTGAACTTAAAACTGTTCTAAGAAATAAAGTCTGCTAAGGAGAAATTTAAAAATATATATATATGAGCAATGCAAGTCAAAGCAAGTCACATGGCCAAGCCCAGATTCAAAGGATAGAGAAATAAAGTCTGTCTTGTATTCAGAGGAGCTGCAAATTCACATTTCAAAGGAATGCATATACAGAAATGGGAGGAATGTGTGGATATTGTTTTTACCATTGGCCACACTTTGGAAGGTTTTAAACTGGGGACAGACATGATCAGATTTGCAATATGGAAAGACCATCCGGTGATTTTATAGAGGATGAATTGGAAAGCAGCTTGACTAGATGTAGAGTGTCTGCAGGCCACACTTACACCACATTTTTCCACCCCCACCCCGTACCCCCCAGCTTTCTAGCCACCTCTTGCTTGCTCTTGTCATCACCCCTCTGCACACACTGTTCTCAGCCTGGCACACTGGCAGTAAAATGTCGTTGTAAGCCTCTGGGCTGGTCACTGGGCTTGAATTCTGCTGCACCTTCTTGCAAGTTTGTGATCCTAACCAATCTTCCTTGGGCCTTCAGCATAAAACGATAAGTGCCTGGCTTGCCATCTGGATTCAATAAATGGCTGTAATTATTATTTTCTAGTGCTTGCTCTACCTTGCAGAGTCCCCATTTGAGAGAGAGGGTGAGTTGGAACAGGTGTGCCTCTAGGGGGCAGCACAGAGCCTCACAGAACACAGGCTCTAGGCAACACTGAGAGGATTCTAGCTTTTGCACACATTGGCTGTAAGCTTTTATGCACTTCATTTCCCTGATCTGTAAAATGGGAGTAAGAATAATAACAGCTTTGTCGGGTTGCTGTGAGGCTAAGAATTAGTAAAGATTAGATTTATCTTCAAATAACAGAAACCCTGTTAACCACAGTGTATTAAACAGTGACAGATGTTTATTTCCTCTTTCACATGGAAAAGCCCAGAAGGCAGTAGTCTAGGGCTGGTAGGATGGTTCAGCTCCGTAAGGTCTGCAGGTACCTGACCTTCTTCCTCATCATGGTAAGGCCACCCTCTTGTTTTCAGGGTCCAAGATGGCTCCCAGTCAGGAAACCCATGTTCTAAGTCCCAGGAGGGAGGAGAAAGGATGACAAGAGAGCCAAAGAGTAAATCCTCACTACCTCTTGAAAAAGTGTCCAGAAAGCTGTCACAGGACACTTCTGATAACACCCCAATGGCCAGAAGAACTCACTCATGTGGCTTCATCGAGTCAGGTAGAAGGGCAGAAGATGAAGGCTTTATTCTGTCCAGATAGGACCAAGCTAAAAGTGCTATTCCTGTAGACAGAGGCAAGAATGGCTGCTGGAGAGATAGCTAGCTGGCACAACACATTCATGCCACGTAATCCTTGGCGACAGGTGCGTAACAGATGTCTGTTGTCATCATTTTTATTTTCCATCTACATATGCTTTGCTCATCTGAGGGCTCAGGAGAAAGACTCTCAGCTAGCTCTGAGCTCCCTGGGACTCCACCATCTGGTCTCTGGAGGCCAGGAGCAAGCCTTGTGACTGTGAGGTCAGATGTGCTTGTTGAAACCTACATCCTTTCAAAGACTCCATCCAAGTGTTTTAAATTATCTGAATGAGATCAACAAAATTGTGTTATTTCTATAAATCAGGACATACATACACTCTTTGGAATGTGTTGGAGGGGAAATTTCTACAGTCTTCATGGTTTAAAATACTTGAGTTTTCAAATGGAATAGGAAGGTCAGTGTGTGTAGTTTAAAAACTAACTGATAGACCACTGTCCAAAAGACAAGAAATAACAAATGCTGGTGAGGGTGCGGAGAAATGGGAACCCTCCTACACTGTGGGGGGGACTGCAAATTGGTGCAACCACTGTGGAAAGCAGTATGGAGGTTCCTCAAAAAACTAAGAATAGAAATACCATTTGAGCTGGGAAATCCACTCCTAGGAATTTAACTGAAGAAAACAAGATCCCTGATTCAAAAAGACATATGCACCCCTATGGTTATTGCAGCACTATTTTCAATAGCCAAGGTATGGAAGCAACCTAAGTGTCCATCAGTAGATGAATGGATAAAGAAGATGTGGTACATATACACAGTGGAATATTATTCAGCCATAAAAAGAAAAGAAATCCTCCATTTGCAACAACATGGATGGATCTAGAGGGTATTATGCTCAGTGAAATAAGCCAGGTGGAGAAAGACAAATACTATATGGTTTCATTTATTTATGGAGTATAACAACAAAGTAAAACTGAAGGAACAAAACAGCATTAGACTCATAGACAGTGAGAAGAGACTAGTGGTTACCAAGGGGGAGGAGAGTGGGCAGGGGCGGGGAGGACGGAGAGGAGGACTGTTGAAGTACTGTGATGTACATTTGATAAAATAAAAGATAAAAATTAACTAGCTGATAGAAATATATTTTATCTGAAGAAAGTATGTCTGGAAGAAGAAGAAGTTGGTAGAATTAGATAGAAAGGTACATAAATGAGAAAGTGTTTGAAAATGTAGGCATTCACATGGGGTTTTCCTCTTGGGTTAATTTATCTCAAGTAATGTATTAAATTCATGAGCCCTCACCAAGTTGGCCACACACATGCGTTTTTGAATAAGAAATTTAAAAGCAAATATGAAACTTCAGAGTAAAGTAGAGTGTTTTCTATGTCTGTCCTATTTGCAGAGTCAGGACTAGGGGAGTTAAGAGTCACTAAAGGCACAAAATTTAAGTAGGCAATTTAAGGACTCCCCGGGTCGTGCAAGTGACTTAAGGTTCCATTTGCCTCACCTAGTTCTGTTCCTGCCATTTGATGTGTAGCTTATTAATGAATAGTGTTAAAAAGGGTTATTTTCTTGTAGATTTAAGAGACAGTCTTTAAGGATTTTGCATTGAACAACTCAAAATGTGTAAAGGTTTTTAGAATATACTGATTAATACTTAAAGGAACTGTAGAAGAAGACTCACCAGAAATAATCAGAATAAATGGGGAAATTCAGTTCATACTATTGAAACACTACTGAAATAATTCCAGGAAATATGGTTTATACAATATAATTAAATGTCTTAGATACTGTCAGATAAGAAAAGCGCTTCTTACTTTTTAAAGTGGTATAATAATGAACAATATCCAATTACTTCTTTTTATGAACTCATGACTATATAAAAATTAATATAGCAATTAATAAAATAATATATCTTTTCTTTTAATGTTTCTTAGAGCTGTTTTGTTTTGTTTTGTTTTTAAGAGGTCTTTTTATTCACCAGTCAAACAACAATCCATCCAAAGGGAACTGATAATATATGGGCTCAGAGTGAAAAATGTATTCAAGATAGTAGCAGTTGCAATTTCTAAAATTTAAACAGATAAAATTCGCAGACGGTAGATGCGAAAAACTCTGCTACACAGATGGCCCCAGAGCCAGAACATTTGACAATTTTACTGGTGATGTCAGTGGGACACCACCTGTTCCCAAACTCTCCTACTTATCTTGAACTCACAATTTAGGCTTTGTATTTTGTTTCTCCAGTTTTGCTAATGACACAAACATGATGGAAATCCTTGAGGGATTAATTATAGTCAAGGGCACATCCTACAACAAATAGGTATGGAAATTCAAAATCAGCACGTTGAGGGGTCTCTTTCACCAGTGAGCTTGCAATGCTGACCATCCTTGGATTATACTGTTTTACTAAGGAAAGCAAGATTTGTGTTGTTTGCCAAGGTCAATTACATCTTTAGCAACTAAGACATTCTTTCCAGTTAAAGCTGCAAAATCATCTCCATAAATTACTTTTATGCAACTGACCCCAGCTGGCTGGTCATTGCAGTAGCTCTTCAGTCTGAGAAAATCTGCAGTCATGGAATAGATACATCACTATTTCTGCTCAGTGCTTTCCTATAATCCAGCAAGCCAGCAGAGAATTTATAACACCCCCAGCCCCCAGAGGTACTATGTGATAGCTTCCCATAGTCATAGAATTTTAAGAGTAAGCCATTTTGTCCTCTCCCTAATTAGTCCATGAGGAATAAACACCTTTACAAAATCTTCAGTGTAATGATTAGATATACAAAACAAATCTAGGTCATAACCCGGTTTAGCATCACTGATCATGATGCAGGCTATGGGCCACCATGATGGAGCTGGCTGAGTAGGAGAAGCACAGAAGGTTGTTTTTAACTAGTTGTTTGAAGTTCTCACGTTGTTGACACGGCTTGGATGAGCAGGCCATCTCATAGCAGTCCAGGTAACCCCTTAACTAGAGTGGTTTAGTAGAAAGACATTGGACTTAGGCACAGCATGGCCGATTTTGTCTTGATTTGCCTGGGACGGTCCCAATATTAGCCCTGAAAGCCCCTCATCCTGGGAACCCTATCGGTCCCAAGTAAATGGAACAACTGGTCATCCCAACTTGGAGTCAGAGTCACAACCCTGCCGTTAACTAGTTGTGTGACCTTGAGCATGTTGCTTCATGTCTCAGGGTTTGTTTCCTCACTGGTAAAACAGAGGGAGGGACACATCTCTTCCAGGCTGTGAAAGCCCAGATAAAAACAAGGCCTCATCTTTGGCTTCTGGTATCAAAGCCCGGCTTACTCCAGGGACTCAGTGTAATGACCTTGTTGCTCAGTGAGAAGGGACCCTCCACCCCAATACAGCCCTGGCTGACTTGTATAAATAAGGTGTTTGTGACTCAGATATTTGTAACCCAAGGCTCCTGATCCCTGTTTACTAAAAGAAAATTCTGAGCCTTGGTAAGTCTGAAATATTATCCAACCTGAGGTCTGACATCTGATTATACTGATAAATGTACCTTGTGTTTAGTTATGAGGTTGCAGTATATCTTTGAGTTTTTAATGTATTCAATGTCACACCAGGATAATTTATAAGAAAAACCATTGACGTGTAAATGGATTTGTAAAAAATCATGTTTTTGAGTTACAACATGGATGTCACCTGATTTTCAAGAAAGTCAGAAGTGAGGCCAAATTTCAAACTTGAGAAAGGGATCTGAGTCTTTCTATTTCTCAAAGACACATGACCTGGGAGCTGGATCTGCTGCAAATATTGGGAATTGATATGAAGGGCAATTGATGAGTTTTTTCTGTGCACTCCATTTTTATTTCATTTCTTTACTGAAGACTAATAACTATTTTCAGGCAAGCAAGTGAATAAAAAGCCAGAAGAGGAGAGGGTAAGTGTACTGACTGGGTGAACCAATTGGATGGGAGTTAGGTATAAGAACATTCTAGAAAGTTAAAGATGCCAAACAAGGGCAAGCTTTTACCTAACTAATTCTTGAAATCCAAGAAGCTCATTCATTGCACATTTTCATATTTCAGAAGTTTGGAGTATCTTAAATTTGATGTGTTTGTTTTCCTTTTTTTTTTTCCTATAAAGCTGTTATTTACCAATGACACACTTAACCACTAGAGGCTAGTTACAATAGAGGAAATCTGCTATCCTAAATTCCCATGTCCCACTGTTTCCCACTTTTATCCAAGTCAAGAAAAGCTCAGTGGTGATTGAAGTCCATCATCTCCACACAAAAGAAAAACAAAAAACAAAGAAACAAAACTTAGTATAGCTCGGGAAAAGAAAAAAATATGACAGGTAGAAATCAGATGTAGGGGGGATGAGTGTTGAGGCCAGGAATGGGCCCCAGGCTTACTAAAGCTCACAAGAACAATTTTTCACTAAGACCTGCAGTATCTCCCGATTGTGGTGTGTGACATGGATCAAATTCAGGCCCTCATTTGTGGCTTAACCCCTTCCACTTGAATGACTCGCAGATCTGTAGCCCTCTGAGCAGATGCTTACCCACAGCACACTCCCCAAAAGACTCTGGAGGATGGCTTAGAAATCTGCTCCGCGGCAAATGGAAAGGTGAACTTAGAAAACTTAGCAGTTACTGTAAGATTTCCCTGTTCAGATATCCTGAGGAAGAAGATAATTAAACCACCTGGTAAGGAAATGACAGAGGGTGTTCTCAAAAACCATCAGTTCTCTTCCTTTCTCCCTCCAAACTCAGCCACTCGTCACATTCTGCTTCACATGAAGGAACCTCTCCTGGGATTTCCTCTTCTCATATAGTTCAACACAGGGCCTTGAAGAATAATGAAATCATGATCGTAGTAATCATTGCAACAAGAACAACAGGAAGAACACTCAGTATTGCCCTTAATGACAGGTGGCTACTACTATCATTCCTTTTAATAGGGAAACAAGGGAGGAAGGAAGCTTAGAAAGATTAAGTGAAGTGCCTGAGGACACCAACGTGAATGGGTGGAGCTTAGATTTGAACCCAGAGAGTCAGACTCCACAGCCTACTTCTTTTCATATTAGAGTGGATAGGGAAGGTTTCAGCAAATGCTCATGGAGTCGGTCAACCATGCTGCACTCAGGGACATGGGCGGGTCATTCCTGCCTACTCTTCGGAGATGGTACGTGTAAAATGGGGTTAGTAATGACAGCTCTGTCATAGAGAGGCTGAGGTATTAAATGGTCTGTTGTATCTACGGTGTATATTTCCTTTAGAGCTGCCAACAGCTTTTACATGCATGGTGTCATTTTGTTCTCAGAAGCACTCAGAGAGCAGAATGAATGGCAGCTGGAATACTTACATCCTGGATCACAGTGTAGGCACTCAAAACAAGAAGTCCTGTGAGTCAAGGCAAGCTTTCAGATGGTCACATTGAACTGGCATTTGGACCTCTCAGAGTTGAAGACTGTATGGGAGAAGAAGGTAGAATACCTTCCTAGGAAGGAGAAAGAGAGACTAGTCATACTTTGTATAGGTCAGGGTGGATATAAACTGATGTCCCCACAGGAAGAGAAGGCCAGGCTGGGGTGGGGCGGGCAGAGAAAATGGTGTAGGCGTGGGATCTAGGTTCACATCCCAGCTCTGGCATCTACTGAATCGCTCAGGGACATGGGCAAATCATTCCTGCCTGCTCTTCAGAGATGGCACATGTAAAATGGGCTTAGTGATGACAGTTCTGTCATAGAGAGGCCGAGGCATTAAATGGTCTGTTATATTTACTGTGCTTTATGCAGTTCCTGATGTGGGGTTGGAAGGCAATAAATAGTCCTTATTAGTGGGGATCAGGACCACATTACATGAGATTTAAAGAAGGGCTGTGGTGGCCCCCAATTTGGTTTTCATGTTATCCAAGGTTCCTAGTCATATGGGCCCTATTTTCCAGTGACAAGAAGAGTGGATTCATGGCAACACTTTGTACCTGAGCCCTAGAGCAGACAAGTCGCATCGCCTTTCTGAGCCTGTTTCCTCTTCTCTATAAAATGGGAATAACATCTATCTACCTCTCAGAGAGGGTGTGAGACCCAGTGAGATAATGCAGGAGAAAATATTGGGAAGAGCATGGGACACAGGCAGATAACTGGCGTGGTGATGCGATGATATTACAGGTTTTCAATTATCATCTTGGAATTTAGGGCAACACAGAATTTTTATAAATCTGACTCTATTTAAAATTCCCTTGTAGAAACCCAATATGTAATTATGTAATGGAAAACTATGGCAAATATTCAAGGGAAGTAAAACATTGGAATAACTAGCCGGTATCAGCTGGTGCGTAAACTGAAATACAAGAATGGCCAGCAGAGGGAGGCAGACAGTCATGTTGGTACGGTAGCTCATTTTCCTACCTATTCAGAGTGGCCTGGACAGTTTTGCTCTGCGCAGACCAGACCATCCAGAATCCGAACACGGGCTCTTGCTGTTGTCTACATGCTCTTGCATTCCCTGGGTTAGACAAATGAACACTGGCCCTGATGTGAGGGGCTGCTGTTGAAGTGCAGTGGTCATCTCGGATCCCACATCTGCTCTTCCTTACTAATTTGGGCCCTGGGGTCTCCCCACTATTTGTTTTCTCCAGTTCCCCCTCACCCCCCAGAACTCTTTCATGCCTTCACAGTGCCCAGAATTTCTCTTTTCTTACACTCCTTCACCCGTCTCTCAACCCCATGTCCAAGCCAACAGGTAATCTTATTGGGTCAATCCCCAAAATATATCCAAAATCTGACTGCATCTCACCACCCTGGACAAACCCCTAATTTCTTCAGATTGTTGCGAAGCCTCTTTGATGGGTTGCTTGCTTCTGCCCGCCTTGCAGTATGTTCTCCTCCAAGTAGCTGGGAAGGTGCTTTTGAAACATGAAGCAGACCCCGTCATTCCCTGGGTCAGGACTCTGCAGTGGCTCCTTGATGCACTCAGAGCAAAAGCCAAAATGGGCCATGAGCCCTACGGGGTTCTCCGCCTCCCCCATCCCATACCTCTCTGCCTCCCTCTTCTCCTTTCTCTCCTTCATTCATCTGCTCTGGACACACTCCCATTCCTCCAAATGGGGCCTTGCACTGCCGCCCCCTCTCCCTGAATACTTCCCCAGATTTGTGCATGGAGAGCTCTCTCCCTCCTGTGTCATGACTTAAATGTCTCCATGACTGTGAAGTCTTCCTTGACCACCTTACATACACTGTACCCCTCCCCCCATGCTTCTCTTAGCCCTCTGCTCCTTCTCTGCATAATTAATTTAACACTTAAATGGTGCTTCCAGTGGGCTGGATACTCCCCTAAGCACTTCCAAAATACCTCTCTTAATCCTCACAAAATCCCTATGGGGCGGGCCTTATTATTATTTACAGCTGAGGAAACTAAGGGACAGAAAAGTTAGGCAGCTTGATCAGAATTCCAGAGTTCGTGTAGGGTGGGGTCGGATTGAACATGCCTCACTTCTCTCGTTGCACTTAGCACCATCTGACCTAGTCTTTGAGGATATACTTACTTTTTCTGTCTCTTCTTACTGGAATGTAAGCTCTAAGACAGCAGGGACTTTTGTCAGTTGTATTCATTGTTGTATTCCTAGAAAAGTGCTAGCATATATTAGGTGCTCAGGAAATATTTGTTGAATGAATTAATAAACTTACCCTAAGTAAACTGCATAATGAATGAATAGTTTATATGGTCCAGTGGGGCAGGGATTGTCTTGTTTGCTGTTAAGACTCTTATGCCCTGAGGAATGTCTGGCCTAAAGTTGGCACTCAGTAGGTATCCTTGAGTGAACCAATGAAGATTCCAGCTTCTGTACTGGTAAATTAGTAGGTGGCTTATAAGGTCCCTCCAGATGGCAAGCTGTCATTGCTCTTCATTCATGCTTTCTTTCATTTAACAAACACTCTGAAAGAGAATCACTGGTAATCCCCCAAACTAATACAATGCCTGGTGCACCTGTTCTCGATAAATCATAATGGAGTGAATCTGTGAGCAAGGGAATGTTTTTGGAAGTGCATTCAGCCTGGTTCTGTGCATTGCGCTGTGGACTGAGGGACCGAAGGAGGGCAGGGAGGGGACCAGTGAAGGTACCACTGTAAGATCTATGCAAGAGGCAGTGAGAGACATCACCAGCCGGGTCTGGGCACCGAGAGTTGACAGTGCCGTGGACTGGGGCAGAGTGAAGTGAAGCTGCCCTTTTGGAGGAGAGGAGGAAGAGTGTGGTTTGGGGTGTGATGGGTGTCAACTGTGAGGACACATCCATTTACAGAGGTCCATTAAGGAGAGGGGAAGCTGGGACCAGAGCTGGGAGAAGAGCATTAAAGAAGCAAGAATAGATGAGACAGAGAATGGAGTGGTGAGAACACAGAGAAAGAAACAGAACTTGAGGGAAAGGGGAGGTAGAAGGGCAGGAAAGAGACTGAGAGGTAGGAAGTGAACTGGAGAATGCAAAGCCGTGGATCTCTACCAAGTGGGACAGGGATGGCGGGGGGAGCCATAGGGCCACAGTCTCCAAGAGATCAAAGACAATGAGCTCTGAAAAAGTAGGCCATTGATAAATCTCAACTGGGGAGAGTTGCACTTGTGGGCATGCAGTTGCAAGGGGCTAAGCAAGGCGCAGGCAGCTGCTGGAGACATCCTTTGTTCTCTGCTCGCTGGGGCTTAGGGCAGGTTACATATTCCCTGGGCTTTAGGCTTTTCCTTTGTGAAATACTCATAGCATAAATTGCCTCCATAAAGGATTGTGAAAATTAATAAGATGAAACAAATAAAATACTTAATACCCAGTTAAGTTTTCATTAAATGGAAATTGCAATTGATGATATGAAGTACAGTTTTTAAAAAATGGAGATAAATTTGGAACTGAAGAGGAGAATTTTTATCTCAGACCTTGAACAGTAGGTGGGTCAAGGAAACCCCTCTGATCTGTCAGTGGATTTGGTTTTCAGTCCCTCCTGGCAGGCAGAGATTCTGCAGTGACAGAGAATCAGAGGCCAGAGGGAGGGAGCAGACAGTGTCCTGCAGCTCAGGGAGGGGCATGTCCCAGGGAGGAGGAAGGGGGCCACCGCCAGCCACAGATGCCTCTCAGGGGCAGGAGCAAGGGGCAGAGCAGAGGGGAGTGACAGCAAGTGATGAGTTTGATTGAGAAGAGCAGGAAAGTCCTGGAACAGTCTGGGTGGAGGACTTGAGCAGCTACTCTGGCAGCTGAAATATATAGCATTCTTGGAGTGAATTGAGGCCTGCTACTGGATCCCTGTCCTTGAATGGTTGTTTTCCATCTACAAGCATAGATTGGGTCCAACTCTGGCTGACTCTGGGATATGGAGATGAGTTAGGTTGAGTCTTTCCTTCAAAAAGCTCACAGCCTGGAGGGGGAGCAGGACAAATAAAGTGACAAATTCATTCATTTATTCATCATTCAGAAAGCTTTATTAAGCCTCCAGGGTCCACCAGTCATGGCCCTAAGACATCGCTGCAGTCCCTCAGCTCTTGGTGCCCACCTCCAAGACACAGTTTATAGTAAAGGTCTATTTACATGTCTGTTAATGGTTTGACTCCTCTAGCATCTCTAAGCTTTTAGGAAGCAAGCACTCCATCTTTTTCATTGCTTTAATTCCAGTAACATAGTGCTTATTGGTTGAAACTTAAGTATAACATATTAAACAAATGAAAATTAAATCATAAAGGATGAAAAACAGCAGATCCCAAAATCAATACAAATAGCAGCAAATTAACCCAAGAGTGCATCTTATTGATGACCATCCAGATACAAAGAATTAATTGAGTCTTGTTTGACCCTAATGCCCTGACTATGTGTTATTAGGTTCTAAGGGCAAAAATAACTACAAATACACCTTGAGCTTTAAGTAATAGGTTTGATTGACATATGTCACCTTTTGTCAGACCAAATGAGTATGGAGATGCGCATGTCACGTGGAGGAGACAAGGAAAGCGAATGGTGTTGGATCTGAATGAGTGGGATCAGTGTGAACTCACACATATTTGCAGATGCAGAATCATTCAGCTCCATTGCTATTTTGCCATATTTATTTTAATTCCTCTGAGGCCCTCATTTAACCATATTTATTGATATTAACTTCATTCCAGGCGCTACACTGAGCACTTTACGTGAAATATTTCATTTGATCTTCACCACTACCTTGCGTGGTATGTACAGCTGTTAGAGAAACTTACCCAAGGTACTGGGGGTCTGACCCCAGGATGGTGCTTATAATTAATCACAGAGGTAAATAAGACAAGTCATCTTTCAGCCCCATCTTAAAGCATTGCATTCACTTGGGGGGCTAAACTTGATCTGACTACTGAAATCAATAGTTCCTGCCTTACATGGGAAAAAAAGACTCTTGAGAATCACCTTATTTGTCAATACAAATGTTTCTGTTCGTTTGGCATAGACTGTATTCCAAGGAGTCGAGGAGGCAAAAACCCAGGGTTTCGGATCGGGTTCTGCGAATCCCAGCCACATGACCTTGCACAAGTACACCAGATCTCCCTGGTCTCTTTTCACTGAAGGATCTGGAGGGCACGGGGACTCACAGATTCACATGTCTACAGGGATCAACAGGTAACACAAATAAGTAGAATGGCCTGATGACATGGGTTCTGTTTGTGGTGACAGTAATGTCTCAGCCCAGCCCTGTGTGGCCAGGCAGGTGTGCAGAGCTGAGGTCCCCAGATATTCCTACTCTGCAAGACTGGACTCTAGACTTTTATGTGACATTTTCCAAATCTTAACTTAATAATAAAGATAATAAAGCCTGTAGGAGTAAAAAACAAACCAAACCAAAACAAACAAAAAAACATGCTAGTATTTGGTCCTCAGGCCAACACCTTGTGATTTGTGGATCAGGTGAACTCTGAAGTCCCTTCAAGGATTCTTTATAGAAAATGAAATGGTCCTTTTAGGTAGGGAGAAGATGTTTCTTGCTTCACATTGTGATGTTCAAGCTGATTATCTCTGGTTCATCTTCTCAGAACTATTCAAGGTTACCCTGGGATAGGGGACAAGCCCTGGTACCCCTTTGGGCTGCCATCTTCTTACCTGTGGAATGAAGATGCTCAGGTTCTCTGAGGAATAGGAACTAAAGCTAATATCCACTGTGTGTCAGGGACTTTTCATGAATCATACCATTTGTATTAGTCAGGATTCTCTAGAGGAACAAAAGGATGTGTGTATGTGTATATACATACATACATTCCATATACACATATAGAAAGAGAGAGAGAGAAGGAGAAGGGGGTTGATTTATTTTAAAGAACTGATTTGTGTGATTGTGAAGACTGGTAAGCCTAAAATCCGCTGAATGGGCTGGTAAGCAGAAGACCGAGGAGAGCTAATAGTGAAGTTCAAGTTTGAGGGTTGTCTGCTGGCAGAATTCCCTCTTATTCTAGAAACATCAGTCTTTGCTCTATTCAGGCGTTCAACTGATTGGATGAGGCCCACCCACATTACATTTGCTTTACCTAAAGTAAAGATAAGATCCAAGCTTGTGATAGATTCCAGGATCAAGAAAGCTGACTGCAGAACCCAGAGCTCTAATCTGGACATCCAAGGAGCATTCCACACGGGGATATTGTCATCCAAGTTGCCTTTACATGGACTACATCAAAAGTCCTCCTTCTTGAGGTCAGGCAAGGCAATGGCCTAACGAACCAGGGAATCGTTTTCCTACACCTGGCCTTTCTCAAGCTCGGCCTACATTCTATCCCACAGATACTGTGCACTTTTTATGTGCCAGGCATGGTGCTTGGGGCCCGTGGATAGAGAGGTGGGTGAGACACATCCTTGCACCAGCATGCAGGTCTAGTTAGGGGGTAGGCCAAATGCAATGCTCTGACCGGGGCCCTGTGGGGAACCAGAGAAGAGACCCCTGGTTTTTGGTCCCTCCGACTCTCCGGTCCTGGTTTCTACCTGCGTTTTGTATCCTTGGAGCCTAGCACACTGCTTAGCATAGAGTAGGTGATCAGTAAATTCCCACTGAAAATGTCTGCATGGGTAAGGGAGTAAATGAAATCATTTATTGACATGTCTGTCCCCTTTACTACATGGTCACTTCCTTAAGGTGTATGATCTCTCCATGGCTCAGTGTCTTCAACTGCAAACAATAGTAATGATGACACTGATCGTGGAGGTCCTGTGGGGATCAAAGAAGATAATGAGATGAAAGTGCTCAGTAGAGTGCCCAACACAGAGCAAATGCTCTGTAAATACTTCGCTGTCGTCATCATTATTAGTTTATGCCCTCCTGGCACCCAATTACCTTCTCAGCACGTAACTGTGGGTGATAAATGGGTGAATGAATGAATCTATCCTGGGCTGCTGGCAGAGGGGGGCAGGCAGACCCTGTCTTTCTTTTCCCCTCTGCATCTCCTCTTGCAGTTATGTCCCCTTCGAAGGCCTTGCTAGTCCTGAAGACCTCAGAGCCCAGGACAGTGGAAAATGGAGGTTTGGTGCAGTAAGGATGCAGGGCCAGGAAACTTTCAGTCATCCTTTTCCTCATGAATTTCCTCGTGAACCTAGTCCCTGCATTAGTCACATCTTAAGATGAGTCCGTTGCAGATGAGGAAGTAGGGCGGTCTTCAAAGGACTAGAGAGCAGGGCAGCCTTTCTGCCTGTCACACAGCTCGCACTGCCCTGCATGTGATTGCCTGAAATGCATTCATGGACAGAGCAGCCAAGAACCCTGCTGGGCAAGGGGGGCTCTCTCTGACTGGGGCCTATCCTTCCCTGTGGGCAGTGAGGACTCTTCTGGGCCGCTGGCTTCCCTCACTTTTCCACATACTATCTACTGTCTCTTCCAGGGTAGGACTATTTCCAGCCCCTAAAGAGGATGTGTCCGATGCTCTAGGCATCTCTGCTTGCAGGCAGGTAGGTGGAGATTGCTTTGAGGAAGGCATTGAGATGGGCAAGTCACTGAACTTCTCTGGGCTTCATTTTTCTCTTCTATATAATGAGGGAGCTGCTCAAGATGATGGCCAAGATTGTTCTTGCTCTAAAATTCTATGATCCTCCAACCATGGAGTCAATAAATCACTGATCAGCAAACATGTGTCATAAGAAATGCTGCTTTAGGGAGATAAGCAGTAAGCTTGTAGACTAGACTGGTAATCTAGCAGATCGTGTAAAAGAGAGAACCATGTAGATGTTCATTAGAATCAAGGAAGGTGGTCTGTCCTTGTGTTTGCAGTCAGAGGGACAAAAGTACCCAGTGCCTAGCCACCATCTGCCATCTGAAACCCAGCTAGCTTCCGTGATTGACAGCAGTGATTCCCATCCTGTCTAATAAGGGCAGCCTAACTCTAGCAATTCTCTGCTGAGTGCCCTACGATTTCCTTGAAAATGATGAACATTGCTAATTCCCAGAAATCCTTGCTACACTTTTGTTTGTTCCAAGACCAGAGAAAGTCAGGAACACTGCTTAAAGGGATCAACTCTCTTGGCTTCTCATTTTCCATCGCCTTAGTTACATCACATTCGATGACATCAGATAGTGCCACTCTGGATGTGACTTGGCGTGGAGTCACCAGAATGGCCAGACTCATCATTTGAAAGGCATCAACTTATCAACATCTCACCCTTTATCTTGATTTGGCAGCGATTCATTAGCACTGGGAAAAGATTATATAAAAACATTCACTTTTCAATCAACCTTCAGGTACCCTTGTATGAATTCAGTCAAAAGTTTTTGCAGAGAGATGTAATAAAATATGTTTATTTGAGCCAAGCAAAACAAAAATATTTGGAGGGAAGGAAAAATATTCTAAAATATTTTGCCTACATTTTATCCTTTTAGCTTTAGAGTGGCAATATACTGAACTTTTTCTCTGAATTGAAGATTTAGTGGCTAGCTAAGAATGTATTCTAAGTAAACATGTGGCAAAGAAAAATTAGAGGACATACTCTCTAGATGACAGATTCTAGATTGGGCTGACAGAAGACTCTGAGGGCATTTAGGGGTTGGTCCCAAACTCTCAAGTCTAGGATTTTCCTTTCTTGATGTTTGTGGTGTCTTTACCAAAGATTCACTGCTGGGAAAAGTTTATGTTCGTTGTGTAATCTATCTGAGGTCAGCGGGACGTACCTAAGAATCCCTTTTTCTTAGCTTCAAAATGCAAATGATTCAGAAAACACTGGGGGTATTTATTTTAGGACTAGAGAATCAATGACAACTCTATATATCCCAAATACTGGAATTCAAAACTTGCTCTTCAACTTCTGTTAGATTGACACATCTTATTTTTTTACATCTTGGGCTTTTTCAGACAGTGGAGAGAATTTGGGGTCATCTGTAACATAAAAATTACAGCAAATTTTTATAAAAATACTTGATACAATGAAAATTTAGTTATGGAAGGTTGGTTTATAAAATAATTTTTATAACTTTGAATATAATTACAAAACAAAATTTGGGAACTATGATAAAAAGAGGAAGAAGAAAATAAAACTCTCTTCTAATTCCATCACCCAGAGATAAATTCCATTTTCATATTTTTGCTGTAAGGCCAAACTTAATGCTGGCAAAAAGTGGGTGCTCAAAAAATACTATTTCATGGACTATGTCCTCCGGTCTTTATTGTTATGAAATGGATGTTCTCACACGTATCTTTTTCATTGCCATCATGGCAGGTGAACTGTTTTAGAATCTGCTTGTTAAGATGTTATCTCAAAATTACAACCAGAATGAGTTTTCTGTTTCAAAAAAGAAATGTTTTCTGTTTCAAAACAGTATGTCCTGGGAAATACCTTCATGACTTCAAACAAATTGGTAGGTAGATGACTTCCTCTGAGGCAGCCTGAGGGAGATGTGTGTTATGGGAAGGTTACTGGAGGGCTCTTGTGATCAACACTGCAGGAAAGGAGGCCAAGGAATCAAGTTTGGGCACAAGGAGGAGTTAGGCTGCTCTTCAGCATCAGCAAAGGCCCCAGTTGATGGAAAGGGAGCTGGGACGGCCCTCCAGATGGTCGCTCCTTGCGGTGAGGATGGGAACACTGACCAGTCTTTAGGTGAAGGCTGTCACGACTTTGGGGGAGCCGGACCTCTTTGCCAAGAGCAATTCTGAAGGGGACTCAGCAGAGAACCATTAGATGCCCAGTACTCTCAGCACTGGGGGAATGAGGAATGAGTGGGGGCATCTGAGCGGTTCTCTCACAGCGTCCACTCTGCTGTGATGCATATGGCCAAGGATGCTGGCGGCCCATCTTGGCTTTGGTTTCTTTGGACTCTCTATTCATTCACACTTGTTGGATTCTGTCCCTGTTTGATGGCAAGTGGGGTGTGAATTAATTAATACTATTTTCTTCCTTCACATTGTTGTCTTCTTTTTGTCACTGTAGCCTAAATGCAACTGGCTTATTCTTCTGAATATCCTTTATGAACTTGACTTTTGTAAGTTGTTTCATTCCCACTTTGCTGAAGAAAGGTGATCTCATTGGGCTCCAACATTCAGAAAAATGAGACATGATTCTAAAGGAATATAAATGATTATAATGGCCAAAAATCTGGATCCCAAAATATTCTGAGAATTTCTAGAAATAATTCTAGAATAATAAAGCACCACTGGCACAACTGCGTGTTGTCCCAGGGTGTTGTAGTTACTCAATATCCTTCAAATGGATGGCATAATTTAAAAAAGATAAAAGTGAAAACCTGTGTCCATTTTGCCACCTCTAACTAGGATGAACACTTTTGAGTCCATCCACCCAAAGTCAGCTTGGCTCAAAGGATAACCAAGTATTTGTTTTCTTCAGATGTGGATGTTGTCGTGGTAAACATTAAATAAGAGTATGTTCAGGGAAAATCATTAAGTTTAAAGGGAACTCAGTTGCATGGGAAGATACAGAGAGGGCTTCAGGTTTGGTGAAACTACAGAGAACGACTGAGCAGGCCTGAGAGGGTAAGACCTACCCGCAGTTGAGAGGCCTCTGCGTTAGCCCCGATTCAAGCAGAGCTACAGGGTCAAAGTGCTTAGCTTCCAACAGTAAGATGCGCACATCCTTCAGTCAGGCACTCCCAAATTTACAGCAAGGTACGATTTCCAGAAACCTGGAGAAAAATCTGATTATCTCTGGGAGTGAACTCTGAAAAACCTTTTATGCACATGGGCATTTTTATTCCCTAATTTCATTTCTGTTTTAGGACATTAAAAATCATTTATGAAACTTACTAATCAGTCACCTTAGTAACAGTTTCCATTTGCCATTCCTGGTTGTCCCAGTGCTAAATATTGTGAGTTGTCACTCAGCCACAGAAATGCAACCACCCTCTGATACCACTGATGGGAATAACTGACAGTTCCTTGGCATTTCCCTGGATATTTAGGACAGTAAAAGATCCCAAAGGCTGTGCTGTGCTTCAGCAACTGATTCTAAGTAAGCACTTGAATGGTCCCCGTAGCACTAAGTGGAGTGTACCCTTTGGTAGATTGCCAGTTAATTTGATTAATTAGCTAGTCAACCAGAAATCTGACTTTTAAGCAAAGTGTTTACCAATTACAAGGGTGATATTTTATTCTTCTTCTGATTTAATTTTTTTTTTCTCAACCAGGGTATTATTTCTTGGGCCCTTAAAGCTCCAAAACATATTTTTTAGAGGAACTTTAGAAACTTCAGAGAAGCACAAAGGTGAAAAAAATTCATAATTTCACCATACAAGGACTGTAGTTCTCAATTTTCTTTCTGGAATAAAGAAAAAGAAAATAAATATTTTTCTTCTTAAGGAACTAGCTACTCACCTCAACATTTTGTAAACACCAGAAATACATAACAATGAAAATAAAACTCACTCATAAACTCACCCCTGCTGATCCTTAGTATTTTTTCTATGAATTATAAAAATTGCTTTTAAATACTTGAGGGCACCCTGTAGACATCATTTTCTGCCTTGATTTTTCCTTTCAGTTTTTTTTATCAGATTTCATAGATGCACATAGAGTTAAAATAATTCAAAAGATTTGCAAAAGCTTTTCCTCTTTTCCAGAAACAAACTTGTTCAACTCTTCTTCTGTGTCTTACAGTGGTTGGTGTCTTAGATGTGACAAATTGGGGTATGTATCAAGAAAGACTTAAGGAGTTAATACTCTTAACTCAAATGTTTACTGTAGTGTTATTTCTGTCAAAAACTTGGAAACACAACCGTCAATCAAATAGATAAGTAGAGCATGATACCCTCCTGTGGGAAGATTCAGTTATGCAGCCATAAAAATTAGCTTTAGGAAGATCTCCCTATAATTTGGAAAATCCTTATGTCGCCATGTTAAGAGATATAAGGTGGGCTGGAGACATCTGATGAGACACGATGGATGGAACACAAGCATTTATTCTTGCTGAGTTCCAAAACCACCCCAAATGAGAATGGGACATATAAAGAAAGGGATAAATCCTTTGGGTTAAAGCCCTTGGGAGAAAACCCAATGGAAACTACATTTGGAAGGTAGAAAGCAGTTAGCTGAATGGACTTAATAAATCTAAAAAGCTAAATATAAGCTAGCATGGGGGAGGCCAAAGAATTCATTTTTATACTGCTTGTTATAGACTGACTTATATCTGTCCTCCCCCAAATTCATAAATTGAAGCCCTAACCCCCATTACCTCAGAATGTGACTGTATTTGGAGACAGGGCCTTTTAACGAGGTGATTAAGTTAAAATGAAGTCGTTAGGGAAGGCCTTAATGCAGTAGGACTGGTGTCCTTCTAAGAGGAGATCCTGTGAGGATGCAGTGAGAAGGCAGCCATCTGTAAGCCAAGCGAAGAGGCCTCCGAGGGAACAACACTTTTGACACTTCCATCTTGGACTTCTAGCCTCCAGAATTGTGAGGAAATAAATTTCTACTGTGTAAGCCACCCAGGCTGTGATACTTTGTTACGGCGGCAGCCCCAGCACAGGAATACCCTGCCAATCCCTTGAAAAGAACTGATGACAATGGATACCTCTGGAAGTGAGAGGGGAGCATGCGTCAGACCGGATGATTCCTGAATGGTCTGTGTATGAAGCAGTGGAAATCCCCACATCCCCTTCTTGAATTTACCCCCTTCACCTTGCCAGATGATGGGAGGTTTATTTTCTTAAGGGTATAGAATTGGGAAGGTCTCTAGACTGGTGGCAAAGATAACATGAAAGAGCAGTGGTACAATAAAAAACACAAAGGCAGGGTTAAGTAGGATTTACACTCTGAATTCTAAGACCTTGTTCCCACCCTTTTTTTCCCACCCAATCTCCAAAAAAATTTAAGTGTGGCTTTGCCATTCAGAAGTGATTGGAAGAATCTTCTCTAGTGACTGTGACCAGCCTAAGACAGCAGGGGTTTCCTCAGTGAAACAGCCCAGGCAGATGACAGACCCTACAATGAAACCCAGTTTCAGAAAGCAGGACCCACCCTCCCTTGTCCCTTGCATTCAGAACTTCCAACTGGTGCCTCAAACCCAACGCATTATTTTTCCTCAGAACATCATACATACCCCTCCTCCTGAATTCCCTATGCAGCTCTCGCAAAGGAAACCCTTCTCACGGATCCTCTCTTTAATCACCAAAACCTAGCCCTGCATAAATCACCTTATTAGCAGAAAACAGATGGTATTCTCAAAGGGTAATTGAAGAGAGTTAAAAGGGGGCCAATTTTCCAAAGGTGTGGGCAGGGTTAATGGAACCAACAAGGGGTGGTGAAGCATGCAGAGGACTGAGACAGTGGAGGACTCACACCTGTAGGTATGAGTGTTACTGCAAACTGAGGAGAACTGTTGTCATTGGAGAGGGGCCACCTGCAAAGGATGGTGGCCATGGGTGAGGAAAGCAGCCACTCTCCAAATCTCAGCCTGGAAGGGAGGATCGGGATGATAGACCAGCTGATTCTGGCTGCAATGTGGCTAAGACTGGAACCCCTACGTAACCCCACCATGCTGGAACCATGGCTGTGTTTCAGGAAACTTGTCTAAGCATCTCCTCTTTCTTCCTATTGCACTCTCATCTCCTGCCAGTGTCTACTATTGGCTGAACACAACGAGATGCCAGTGGGTATGGGATCCTGGAGCATGCATGCCATAGAGATCAATCCTCAGTGTCTGTGAGGGGTTTAGGACACTCCTTAGATCCTGCTCTTTTCCAAATTCTCAGGACTGTGGTATCTGAACAACTCCCTCTGGTATGTGAGATCTGTTTTATCTGGATATCTCAATTGAAAGGTCCAATTTACTTTCTTGTGACAATTTCCATGTCAGTTGTGTCATTAAGTTCTAATCAGAAAACATACAGAGAACATTCTAGATGTTTAAAGCAGGAGGAATTTAATGCAGGGAATTTATTACATCAGTAATAAAAGACCAAGGAGCCAAACTGGGATGACAGATGAATAACAGCTGGAAGCCATTACTGCCTTTAGGCTAGAAAATGAGAAGGGGAAGACTGTGTCCCCAGAACTTAGAGGCCAGGTCACCTGGCGGAGATGAGACCATGACGGTCCTGTTGGGTAGGATCAGGGATCACCAGAGATGCCAAACCTGCTGCAGGAAAGGCTGACCTAGACAGAGAGGGTGGGGAAGTGGCACCCACTCCTTCCTTCCCTTCACCTTCCAGTCTCCCACCAACTCCTCCACCAACTGAACTCACCAAGAGGCCGGAGGCAAGGAGCCCCCAGGGGACAGCCGCCCTAACACAGAGGAGAGCAGGGCAGAGTGAAGAATAAATCTGAGGGTGGTAGGGCCCAGTGTGGTCCACTGAGAGCAGAAAGGATTCTTGCAGCACCAACTTCCTCCCTGACAATTGCCAAGAATTCTAGTGGTCTTCTCAGTGCTAGTTCTGCCCTCAAATGTCTTAAATCAGAGTCTGTTTTCTGGCCACACTGCACCACTTCAGAACACTGGTCTGAACTTGATGCAGTAACTCTTCCAGGGGGTCCTACTCTTGAGGGTCACACTGTGACAACTGGACCTATGCTTGGGTTCTCATGGGGGGAAACCTTTTGTTCAAATTCAAATGCTTCACAAGTCCCAAGAAGCATGTCATCCTGCCAGCATGGTAGGGTCAGATGGGGGTTTCAGCCAGAATCAGCCTTCCTGTCATGGGACCTTCGCTTGGAGCCTGACTTTCCACTTTCTCTTACTGCGTTCCCCTCTGGAAGCTTACCCTCAGCCAAGGTTACTTCAACCACTAGATACATTCTACTCCTGTTGAGGATTAAAGGAGAGGTTTTCAAGTCTTTATCCTTGTTCTGTAGGAAGTTCCTTGGCCCCTAAGAAAATTTCCGACTTTTACCCAATATCCAACTCTGTATATTAAAGGAGAATTGGGAGAGTCAACTTTGTCAAAGCAGAGATGTTCTTTTAAAACTCCCCCGGGATGATGAGTGCTTATTGAGTCAGCTGAAGGCCTTGTTAAGACACAGATTCTTGGGCTCCACTCCCAGAGTTCCTGTTTCAGAAAGTCTGGCTGGGGCCTGGAAAACTGTATTGCTAACAGGTTCCCCTCTGATGCTGAGGTAGCTGGTCTGGGACCACTCTCTGAGAAGCAGTCCTTTAGAACCTGTATGGTTAATAAATAGAAACAATGTCAAGAAGGTGAATTCTTCTCTGTAAGATATAGTATCACAAGCCTATTCATTTGAAAAATTGCAAACTTAGAAGGCAAAACTGCAAATACTGTTCTTTCAACCTTTGGAGACTGGGCCTAAGGACTAAAGCACTGGGCTAACCTGTGGACAGAAACTCATAACAGGGTACGAAAAGCCAAGGTGCTTTAATGACAGTTCTTTGTATGTTGGGAGAGGTCATTGTGTTGTTTCCTGCCACCATCTGGTATTCAGTTATGCATGGGCTTTTGAAACCATTTGTTGCATCAGGGATAGATAGCTGTATATAAATGCCTTATGGAAGAATAGATCCATCTGGAATTCAATCTTAAAACCTCCTGGTTAAACCAGGCATCTTTCTCTTCCCCACACTCCATAGATTACTGAGTTCTAATTCAGTATCTATATCCACAACATTTTTCTCTCTCCTAGCTTTCCATCACACTGTGCTTTTCTTATCTTTACATATTACATCTGGCATGAACTATTACAATGGCCTTTTCTATGAGTTAGGACTGTGTCCACTTGCCAAGTAATAGAAAATCCAACCTGAAATGGCGTCAACAAATATGGGTTTATTTCTCTCATGTAATTCAAGTTAAGATGTAAGCGTTGGTTAGAATTGGTTCCATGGCTCTGCAATGTCAGTGTCTTCATACTATGATTCTCCTGGTCTTTCTCTCATGTTTCCTACCTATTTGTTGCAACATGGCTGCTCTACCCTTCAACGTTTGAGTTGAAGAGGAAGAAAAAGGAAGGCTGGCATGTCTTTATCTTTTATTAAACAAACAAAACAATAAAGCCTTCTCAGAATCTCCTAACAGAATGCTCCTTTCCTTTCATTGGCTAGAAATGTGTCAAACAAGTAGCTCTAGCTGCAATGGAGCTTGAGAAAGTATTTAATTTTTTTCTAGCCTTTAGAGTAAGAGTGGCATGGCAGAAAGGGATTGGGAATATTTATTGATTTGGCAAAAAAAAAAATGTTCTCTCTCTGTTTCCCCACTTATCTTCCTCCCTCTAATTTTTTTCTCCTAAATTAAAGAAAATGATGTACATAATATTAGTTTCTTAGAGCTGCCATGACAAATTGCCATAAAGTGGGTGGCTCAAAAGAACAGAAATCTGTTCTCTTACAATTCTGGAGGCTAGAAGTCCAAAGTCAAGGTGTCAGTGGGGCCATGCTCCATCTGAGACTGGGTAAAAACCTTCCTTGCCTCTTCCTGTTCTGACGATGGCTGTTAATCCTTGGCATTACTTGGTTGGGAGCGTCAGTACTCCAATCTTTGTCTCTGCCATCACATGGTGTTTTCCTCTTCCTATAAGGCTATTAGTCATTTTGGATTAGGGCTCCCACTAATGACTTCATCTTAATTTGATTTCCTATAAGGTTACATTCACAGGTGATGGATGTTAGGACTTCAGCATTTCTTGGGGGACACAGTTCAACTCATAACATCCATGTAATTGTTATCTTTTTTCCTAGTATTTACTTTGGACTATCCTATGCACTGTGTATGTCTCATCTTTTAAAGTCGTGCCAAAATTTAAGAAAATCTAACATTAAAAAAATCTCAGCTCCCAGGACCGAGAATGACCTTATGGTGATTCATCATCTCAAGGATTCAAGCACTATTACAAAGTTCACTTTAGCTTTTCTTTAAATGGAAACTTCTATTTAATTAAAATATGATTTGATTTACACAGGTTTTGTTTACATAAGACTTTTAAAAGACTGGTTCTGTTATGAAAAGTAAGGCCTACCTATAATAAATCTAGTGAACATACTTCAAAATACTGCCAGGAAGCACATTACCTTTTGCTGACTTCTGAGTGATTATAAATTGAAATATGTCTGATTAACTAATTAGAGAGCAAGTCAGTATATAATTGAGAGCTGAATTGTGTGGTACCAGCTAAATATGCTTGTCCTTTGAAGCCTACATTCTGTAAATAAAACCTTAAAATTCAAGTTTTTTTATGCAACCAGAATGGAGTGTGAGGAGGAAGAATAAGAATTTCACCCATTTGGGAGAGTCTGGATTTGGGTGCTAATCTCAGCTCTGCTGGTCACTGTTTTTGTGACTTCGGGCAAGGCGATTAACTCATCTAAGCTTCTGTTTTCGCAAAATTTAGTGGTTTAGAACAATAACCATTTTATTCTATGCAATTCTGGCGCAGGGAGTCTACCAGGGTGCCACTGGAATGGCTCATGCCTGCCTCCATGTGGTCTCAGTCGGTGTGGCTGCCTGGGGCTGGAGGTTTCAAGGTGGCCTCAGTCACTTGCCTAGTGTCTTAGCTGGAATGGCTGGAAGGGCTGGGGACTGGCTAGGATGACTGGCCTCACTCTTCCTGTGGTGTTGGCTGGAATCACTCACATGTCTGGAACCCAGATTCTCCTGCACGTGGTTTCTTCTGTCCACATAGCTTGGACTTTTTTCATGGCTGTCTGGACTCCCCTCTGAGTGAAAGAAGAATCTATATGGCTCCTTAGGGTGTGGCCCAGAAGTCCCCGAATGTCACACTGGCTGCATTCTATTGGTCAAACCAAGTCAGAGGGCCTGCCCTTATTTTAGAGCTGGGGAAACTGACTCCTCTCCTGTCAGGAGGTGGGGCACAGTCATCATCCCTGCAGACAATCTAACACAAAAACCCCTGAGGAAGGTCCACCTTCACCTCGCTTCTCTACCAGCTTGCCTTCTCAATGTTAGTAAAAGTTAAACATCAAAGAGTACTCAGAGCCTATCTGGGGGCAGGAGAGGGTCTTGAAGGGAGAGAATGTGGATAGTGAAAGAAAAAGAGATCACATAGAACTTAAAAATAACTCAGACAGACTTGTACAGATTTAAACCTGGAACTGCAAACATAGTGCCATGTCTATCTCCCACCAGTCCTGTATCCTTGCAGGCAGCATTAACCATTCATAAAACTTTCTAATGAAGTCCATGCATGTCCTTACCATTCTTCTTAAGACAAAGCTCTAGGTGAATATTTCAAGTCTAATAGTTTGAAAAAGAGAAGGAACTTATCTACCAAACTGCCTCAGTGGCTGCGGAGTAGGGGAGATGTGACTACTTTGAATACACTCCACAGGTGGGTCCTCATATATCCTGCCCTCTCCTACTTGACAAGGCCACTGTTTTAGCCTCTTAGTTTGGAATAGCAGAGTACCCTTAATAAAATAATTTTCTAACAGGATTGTATTTGGTTCTCACAACTCAGGGGAAAGATGCAGAAACTGAGACTGCAAATGGAACAAACTGCCCAAATCCCATGGTAGGACAGTCGTGACCTCAGTTGATCTCTTTATACAGGCCATAAAGCCTAACTCAATCTCACACTCTCAGAATCACAGACCCTGGAGGCCAAAGTGACTCAATCAGGTCCAAACCCTTTGTTTTACAGATTAGGACACAGGCCCAGGAAGTTAAAGGTCTTTCCAGTGGTGAAGTTCAAAAGAACAAGTTAACCTTAGGGCTGGATCCCAGGTTCCTTTTCACCTCAGTTCCAGCAGAGTCAATCAACACAACCTGGCTGATTTCAAACTTCTGGTCATCTGTTTGGTTGCTCCTTGCTGCGAAATCAAGCAGAGGAGGGGCTGGTTTCTCACAGATCCTAACCCAGAGCCTAAAACAGTTCCTGTGCCTTAATTTTGTTATAAAGGCCTTGGAACACTGAAATAAATCTTTAGGTTTAAAATAACTGTATTCAAACAGGATGTTAAGGATATGAAATATGCTACTCTGCCAGATTTTTTTATTACCTTTGAACTAATATTATAACAGGAGGCATTTCATGCAATATCCTGAGGTACTTTATTGAGTGGAATGTTTTAAAACTATGATGAGTTATTTATGGATGAACCTCACCTTGCCAGCTTCTCAAATTTATATAATAAACATTCAGTGTCTCCATAGAGAGATTTTCAGCTGGAAACTGTGATTTAGAGACATGAGACAAGTCAGGGATTGTCATTGTTTCATACTATTTGGAACCAGTCACTCGCCTGTATTAATTTGATTAACCTCCACAAAATCTGTGCGGGATGAGCATTATGAGCCTCAGTCATGAATAAGGAAACAGACCCAGGGAAGCTTTCCATCTACCAGCATCTGAACCCGCACACACTACCACCATAGATGATATCAAAGGCCAGTCACTCTGTGGACCAGAGCTTACTCCTCAAGAACGTTCTCCCAGAAATATCTCTCTGTGTCTATAACATCAATACTTGCTTTTTGTGAGGTTCTTCTCATCAGCACACAAACATGCAGTTGATTTTCCCATTTGAAAGAAAACTGGACATACAAACAGGAAAATGCTTTTCTGGACTCCTGGATAGGTAATCTCACTGCTTAGCTCCCCTTTGCAGCAAAATGCCATGGAAGAGGTGACTAAACACACTGATTCCTATTCCTTTCCTGCCATTCTCTCTCCAACTCACCCTGTCTGCCTTTTGACCCACTACTCTACTAAGAGAGCCCTTCCAAGGTCCTAATGACCTCCGTGTTGCTAAATCCGTTGGTCCTTCATCAGTGTTCACTTCCTTGGCACTTGATACAGTTGATCATCACATCCTCAGGAACCCCTTCTTCACTTGTAGGTATCCACAAGCAAGAACACCATCTCTCGATTTATGTCCCATCTTACTGCCTATTCCTTCTTTGTCTCCTTTGCTGCTTCCTATTTTTCACCCTGATCTCCTCATGCTGGAGGCCCAGGTTTCAGGCCTTGGACTCCATCTACTCCCTTGCTTACCTCTAATCTCATGACTTTAAATACCATCCATACACTGTGATTCACACAAGTATCTCTCTTTTCCAGACCTCTTCCCTGAACTCCAGACTCAAATATTCAATGATCTCTTGTAATTTCCAGTTGGCTATTTAAGAGCTATCTCAAATTTAACTTATCCCAAACAGATCAATCCCTGTCCACACCCCCCAAAATCCCTGCTCAGTTCTCAGGCTTCATCTATTTCAGCCGTTGGCAACTTTCTCCTTCCAGGTGGTCATGCCGAAACTCTTGAGGTTGTGCTTGGCGTTCTCCCTCTACCACACCCCACACCAGCTGTACTTCCAAAGTATATCTAGAATTTGCTCATGAATTGGCATTTTTCCTGTTGTCCTTATTATTCAAGATACTCTAAGTCCTTATCTGGATGGTTGCTGGCAACAGTCTCCTACCTGGGCCTGGCTTTTCCTCTTGCTGATTGTTGTGTATTTTCCACAAAGCAGCCAAAAACACTATCTTAAAAGAAAGTGAATCGTTTTTTTTAGTTTATTTTGATATCATTAATCTACAATTAAATGAGTAATATTATGGTGATTACACTACCCCCTTCATCAGGTTCCCCCCTGCCAACCCCATTGCAGTCACTGTCCATCAGCGTAGTGAGATGCCATAGAGTCACTACTTGTCCTCTCTTGGTTGTACAGCCCTCCCCGCGCCCCCCGAATATTACATCTGCTAATCGTAATGTCCCTTCTTCCCCTTTGCCCCTCCCTTCCCACCCATCCTCCCCAGTCCCTTTCCCTTTGGTAACTTTTAGTCCGTTCTTGGGTTCTGTGAGTCTCCTGCTGTTTTGTTCCTTCAGTTTTGTTTTTTTTAAGAAAGTGAATCATTTTATAAAGCATTTTAAATTAAATATTAGTTTAGAAAGGGCTTAGATTGTGAGGTGCTAGGCAGAGGATGGGCAGGAGTTGATTGTGGAGAACAAAATGCAAAGAGGTCAGTGATGTAATATGGATAATCCATCTAGTATAATCAGTTGTTTTATGTGGCTAATTAACTATTAGTTGAATGTGGCTTGCTCACCCACACTGAGGTTTGCATTCTTTAAGTGAGCTCGTCAGTTCTGCAGTCCTTGTGCTAGGTCTTGTTACTAGCCTGGGGCACTCCCCTTGACTGTCTGCCAGGGCACTTGTCAAACGGATACTAGTGGCATCACTGCATGTGAATGAAAACCCTTTCTAACGTGGGTAGCTCCCACTCATAACAGCAGTAATGGCCTTCTGTGTAGTGCTTGTTTTCAACCACTACTTATAATAATAGCAAATACTTCTCTAGGGCCTACTTGGTGCCAAGCACTGTTCTAAGACCTTTATAGGTATAAACTCTTTTCATTCTCAAAAGAACTCTAAGAAGAAGATATGGTTATTATTTCTCATTTCAGCTGAGATAACTGAGGTGTCCTGGGTTTAAATAACTTGCTCCTATCTAAGAGCTAGTAAACAACAGACTTGGAATGTGAATAGGGTCCATCCTCTGAACCACTACAATCCTGTACAGTGGATAAAGGCAGGTGTCATAACTGTCCCCATTTTACCGGTACTAAATTAAGTTTCAATGAGGTCAAATGACTTGTCCAGCATCTCACAGCTTCATAGCTGGAAAAGCTAATGTTAAAATCTTCCTTGTAATTTTCCATCCTGTTCTACTGCTTTACACGTCAGACTATTTTAATGTGATATATAATTAACATGTTATCTACTCACTATAATGAACAACATTTCAATTATGAAAAATATTACATTTCCATTTTCTAGGATGTGGATATTTTTTTACGGAGGAAAATGACTTACAAGAAAGTTCCAAGTATGAGGAGTGAATGCCCAGCCTTTAACTCGCATTTAGGGGTGGGTTCCATTGTAGTGTGCTTGTATATCTGTTCAGCGTCTTCAGTGACACATGTGGACCCCTCAGTCCTTGGTCTCATCCTCCATAGTTTACACATGAGATTATCAGAAGCCCGCGGGAACATAACCCATTATTGCTGAAACACATTGGCCTTCTTCTGGCAGAGAATGTGAGACCTCAGTTTCAGAGAAGTACAGGCAGCATATGGTTTAGAGTGTGGACTTTGCAGGTTCACATACTCAAATTTTTAAGTTCTAGCCTCTCTGTTCCCCAGTTATGCAACTTTGGGCATATTTAGCCATTCAGAGCCTATTTCTTCACCTGCAAAGTAGGAATAAAAATTCGCATCTCATATAGTTGCTGCATGGATTGAATGAAAACAAAACGTAAAATGCCTTGGTTGGTGGTGTTGTGCTCAATAAACATAGCAGTCTGTTTCATATGACTTCTGTCACTGGGGACTCCCCTATATTCCAACAGGCCTTCTCCTCTGGATCCATACCATCTAAATATACCTGGTAGAAGAAAAGAAAATACAGGCCAACTGAGATGGCCTGGGCTGTGTCAGGCCCTAAGTATTCAAAAGTGTTCTCCCAGGTTATTCTGTGTGCGCAACGTGGTCAGAGATGAGGACAAAACGTTAGATTCTGGGACTCATTCCTCCAAAGCCTCCAGTCTAGTGTTGCACGAAGGAAAGTGGAAATGAGGCAAAGAATGCCAGAATAAGAGATCTGTAAGCTGGAAAAGGACTTCAAGGTATTATCTGGTCTCATCCCTTGCCTTTAGCTAAACAGGATGTTGGTTACCTCTGTTTGACAGTTGAGGTGCCTGTGGTCCATTTGGGCCAAATGACCTGGCTTTGTGGTGGTGAGGGCAGTGCAAAGGAGAGAAGACCCAGGCTTCTGTGATTCTCCAAAGCAGCTGATCCATGTCACAAATTCAGATGCCCATAGAAGTGGATGACATGAGTGACAGCAGCTGTGACAACGTGAGGGCAGTTCCAGTTGACTTGTTACCACACATCCTGTGGTGTTGCTAGAGCTTCAAGGGTTTTTTTTTAGAGAAGCCAGGAGTGAAGGGCATTTTGATTTTTATGTAACATTTTCAGAAAGTTGGCGACTAATTTCAAATGCTAAAAATACTGTGTAGGACTCCAAAACCCACCTGTCAGCCGGCTACCTTCTGTGACCTTTACATGAAGTTCAGTTCCTGGCAGAAAGGCTGTTGTGGTCTGTCCCCAGACTCGAGTCCCAAGGCAACGTGTTGGCAGCTTCAGAGTTCTTTGCTTCCTCCTGTTGTGTGTGTGTTTTGGGGGAAGGGAACAACTTTTTAGTGCAGCATAACAAACACAGAAAAGGACACAGATCATAAACACACATCATGATGAGGTTTTCACAAGACGAATCCACCAGGTAACCCGGCCCCAGGTCCAGAAACGATATTCCTACCACCACAGATGCTTCTTCAATGCCTGTGTCAGGAAATGCCCACCAAGGGAACCACACCCTCTCTTCCTACACCAGGGAATATTTCTGCCTCTTTTTGAGCTTTATATAAATGGAATCATAGAACATATACTCTTTTGTGTCTGACATCTCCAGCTGAACATTTTTTTATGAAATTCATCCCTGTTGTTGTATGTTGTAACTTTCTCATTGCTATTTTTGTACTGTATTTTACTGTGTGAATATGTCATAATTTATTCATCTATTCTACTGTTGGTTAGCATTTGGGAAATCCCGGTTCAGGGTTATGAGGAACAATGTTGCTACATTCTCATACCTCTTGGCAGGCCTATGTATGCATTTCCACTGGGTATGTATTTAAGGAGTGACTCATCGGTTATGCGTATGTTCAGCATTAGTGGTTGCTACAACCAAGTTCTCCAAAGTGATTGTCACAAGGTACACTCTCCTGGGGTATGAGAGTTTGGTTGCTCCACATCCTTGATAACACTTGGCATTGTTTATCTTTTTCATTTTAGGCCACGTGTGGGTGTGAGGACCTACTGCATTGTGGTTTTAGATCTGTTTGCCTTCAGTTTTGTGTGAGAAGGCTCTTACCATCAGCCGTACCACTACTACTTAATCTGTGTACTATTTAAGAGACCAATTTAATGTCACTTCCTCAAATGGCTCTCCACTGACTTCACAGTAGGGCTAAACTACAGGCTTTTCTCCAGCCATCTCTCCCAAGTGCCTTCATTCAAGTCACAGAGAGTGTCTGCCCTTCCTGCTTTTTTCTCAGGAATTTTGTCTTTCGTGCTTGTTCCCGGATTTGGTCTCTCCGCATGCGGTTTCATCTGCCTGGAACCCTGTTCCCTGACATCACCACCTGACTGCCACAGCTCTCAGGATCCAGCCTTTTCCAGGAAGCCTCTCCTGACCTTCAGGACTTAGCTGCTTACACTGTGCCAAAATGGCCAATTCGCTTATTAACGTCCATCAGTTCCCCCAGGGTAGAGGCAATTTATGCGGTTGTCGTAGTGTATAAGTTGCAAACATTTGTTGAATGAATGAATGATTGGCCATATGAAGGCATTAGTATGGGGAATTTGGAAATAGGAGCAAACAGAGATTTGACTGTAGGATTTATCTAAGAGGGCTTTTTACTCATAATAATAGTAATAATAATAATGATGATAACATCCTGTTTGCTTTTGTTCGACTGGCTCAAGCAAACGGTTGGTTCTGGAAAGCATGACACAATCTTCATTCAGTTCAAACCCAGTGGTGGAAGGATGTTGAGAAATGCTCCAGGCTTATACAAAAATGAGCTCCTTTAATCATAGCAGTTACTCAGTAGGCCAGGGGGAAAGTGATTAAAGCAGGTGATTCACTGTAGAGTTCAGTGAGAAGATGTTTCAGCCCTGCCTTGAAGGCCATGGGTGGAGAGATCTGATGTCCTTTCAGCTATCCTCAGGCTCCAACAAGGTTAATACAAGTTTGGTCATGTAGTATTTCCCTCCAGATTTATTAAACGGGGAAGCTTTTATAATCCAAGTATCATCTGTAGGACAAAGGGCCACCAGTGTGTCAATGGATTCAGCTTTAAATGTCATGACACTCATTCCTATTGAACAGTACTGCCTTGACTGGCTCAAGACTTAAAAGTATTGGTGGATGAATCTATTAGCCAGACTTAAAAAATACTGCTCTGAAGCAGTTACCAGGGCATGCCAATAATACAGGGTTAAAATGGGAAGAGGAAACCTTGCATCCATAAACCAGATGGGACTGCCAGCTTTATTTCTCCAACTTTAAATAATCAAGATTGGTTGAAAGAAAATCAATCACCTGCTAATGAAACTCAGTCATTACAGTTGTTTTAACAGCATAATATTATTTTTAAATTATTTTCTTAACTTGAAAAGTAGCAGAATGGGAATTCATTGTATAACTCCATGAAAATGCTTTTGTTCTGTGGGAGACAACTCATCCCCACCATGCCCCTCCCACCTGCTTAAACTCCATAAAGGGAGGGACCGTGTCTTCTTAATCTCCGCATTCCTAAGGCTTAGACCAGTGCCTGGGGCTAATAGATGCCCAATAATCATTTGAATGAAATGGTATTTAATATGTTGGCTATCTCTGACTGCAGATTTTGTTCTTGCCTTGCAGTGACTGTGAAGTGCAATTCAGCACTTTTTACATCCACAAGGACCACATTGCATTAGCTTCCAATGTTGATTTTACTGAGAAGTTTTAAGGGAAAAATAGAGAAAAATTTTCCCTACAGAGCATGCAGCATTTCATCTCTCAGTTCCCCATCAGACAGGTACTGCCAGTCTTTCTCTTTTTTGCTTTAGACACTGGATTCCTTCTCTTCAAAGCAGAGCTTCTCCCTTAACAATCTGTTTCCCAAGGTGTGAGATCGGTATCCATGAGTGATGCTTTTTGATTGCAGCAAAATGATAGATCATTTAGCAAAATAATTTTAGATTGTTCCTAGAAATAACATATCAAGTCTTGTGGTAAGAAAAATTGTTCCCTTTGAATTTTTTCCTCAATCCTCTGATGATGTCACAGAGGATGATTTCAGCTTGTATGCTGCTCGCCTGTCTTCATTCTTTTTTTCCAATGCCTGTTTTTTTGTCTTTTTTCTTTTCTTTCCTTTCCTTTTAACAAAGATTGATGAAGACTCAGGCTCAGAAACTAGATAAGGCAGTGGTTTCTAGCTAGACTTTAAGAATATGAATTTCTTCACATTGGGGTTATTTTTATAGTTACTTTTTATATTATACTAGCCTGTAAAAAAATGTAGTGAAATAAACCCTCCTTTAAAATAAGCTGAAATTCAAAATTGAGTCAATTTAAAGAAAAATAGTAATTGATCATTGATTGACTTCAGAAAAATAGAAAATGGTAATATTTTGGGGTTGGGAAAATGACATAAGATCAAGTTGGATTTCTTGTTATTGTTGTTATAAACAGAAAGACTGGTATTGCTTAATGGCTAATTTTGGGTGTCAACTTGGTTAGGCCAAGTTGGTCAAACATTATTCTAATGTTTCTGAAGGAGATTTTTAATGTATGATTAACTTTTAAATCAGTAGACTTTGAGTAAAGCTGATCACCCTTCATAACATGGGTGGGCCTCATCCAATCAGTTGAAGGCCTTGATGGATAAAGACTGACCTCCCCTAAGCAAGAAGGAATTCTGTCGTCAGACTGTCTTTGAACTCAAACTGCCACTCTCTTGGATCTCCAACCTGTTGGCCTTTCATGAAGATTTTGGATTTGCCAATCCTTGACATTTATGTGAGCCAATTTCTTTAAAAAAATCTTTTTCTCCCTCTGGTCTCCCTACCCTCTCTCCCTCTTTATATAACATACCCTATTGCTTATGGCTCTTTGAAGAACCCTGATAAAGACACAGTGTTACCTGCATTTTAAATATGAGGCTCAGGCTAAGTGATATCCCCTAAACCATCATATTTAGTAAGTGTCAAGGCAAGGGCGTGGTTCCAAGTTTTCCCACAATACCGTATGGCCTTTACAATTGCATAAACTGCTATAGAAGAAAAAGAAGGCAAACACACTTTCCAACTTCACTGATGGCCCAAGAAAAGTGATCCATGAGGATGGCAGGGCAGGGAAAAGTAGGTAGAAAGAAATGAAACACATGTCACTTTTCAGAAAGTTCCTAACACCATGTGCACACACACACACATACACACACACACTCATGGAGTCCAGGATGAGTTACTTGAATTTATTCTCAAATGCTTGCTCTGTGAAAATACTACTGGAAATGGTTGATCAGGCAATCTGAATTTGTTGTCCCCTAGGTAGAGTCTTTAAATAGAGTGTCAGAATGAGAAGGGCAACGTCAAAATATTTGGATATTTATGGGGCTTTGGGGGGCTGATTTAAAGTAGGTCTTTCAAGGTAGGGGTTTGACTAGGATTGGGTAAAAATCACAACACGATCATTTAGGATTAGTATACACAGAAATTCAAAGGTTCAGAGAGAGAAGGTTTAGAAGTCTTGAGGTAAAAATAGTCATTTGGTATTATCTATTAAAATATCTAGCCATCTGATATTCACTTAAATCAGCTGAATCTTTGGAAGTTCCTGACAGGAACAATAAAGTCACTTGCAACTTTTTATCTTTGTGGGAGTTTCATAGAATAGGGAAGTCATGTTGTCAAAGACAGTGATGATGCAATCTGTTTTGGCCACTCAGCAACTTTGATGCATGACTCAGCAGGTTTTACATTCATTTACAACTACTGTATTGCTATACAATTTTGATTTTACCAAAAAGTTTTTAAAGGGTCAATAGAGAAAATGGTTTACCTTGCAGAGTAAAGTCAAGTTGACAAAGACAGTAGAAAACTAAAGTCACGTCAAGGTAGACAGCATATAGGTGTAGATGGGTTTAGTTCTCACCATCAAGACTCTTTTGGTTACAAGCAGCAGAAAACGCAATCTAAACTGGGTTTTCAGACAAAGAGATTCTGTTGGCTCATGATACGGCAAAGAGCCCAAGTCCAGGCATGCCTGGAACTAGGGGCTCACACTATTACATCATATATAATGGATATATGATTAGAGAAAAATACATCACTATTGTATCTCTTCATTTCTCAACTCTGATATCCTCTCATGTTGGCCCCACTCTCAAGCCAGCTCCCCTTACTCATGCGGAATGTGAAAGAGGATGGAGGGGTGCTATTTTAAGGACAGCAATCAAGAATGTCTCTAGAAAGAAGTGAATGAAGTAAGTCACGTGTATAGCTAGGGCAGGCCTTTTGGGCAGAGAGAAAAGCAAGGGGCCAATGACCCCTAGTCAGGAAGAAGTCTGGGGTGTGCGTGGTTGGAACAAGGTAAGCAGGCCAATGTGATTAGAATGGTGTAGGCAAAGCAGAGGTGTGTTAGAGGTGTTAGAAATTAGAAATGAGACAAAAAAGAGAAGCAAGAGTCAGATTACATAGGGACTTACAGGGTCCCTGTATCATACATAATATATAAGCCATAGAGAAGAGGTTGGATTTTATTCCGCTTGTGACAGGAAGACTTTGGAAGGTATTGGGCAGGCAAGGGACAGGTCTGTTTTATGTTTTAAACAACGCTTTCTGGCTGCTAGGTGGAGAATGACCTAGAGGGGAATGGAAGCAGGTAGCCCAGTTGGGAGACAAGGTGAGAAATGATGGTGGTTTAGTGGTAAAGCCAGCAGGACTTGCTATGGATCAGATGTAAGGAAGAATGGAACTGAAGGAGTCAGGGGTGGCTCCTACATTTACAACTGGAATAAATGGTTACTTGAGAGTGCCATTTTATAGAGGTAGGGGCACCTGGAAAAGGAGCAGGTTGGGAGTTAAGAGTTCTGGACAACCTTGCTTTGAAATGCCTACTAGACATCCATGCAATATGTCAGGCAATTTGACATATGACCTGAACCTAGAGGACAGTTGGATCTTGGGATACATCGGGAGGCAGGGATGTGGATGACAAGAGCAGTGTTCCAAGGACAGATCCTTGGGGCACTCCAACATGTAGAGGTTGGAGGGAGGAGATAAATTGGGTAAAGCAATTGAGAAGAATCCACCTATGGGAGTATGATGTCCCAAGCCATGTAAACGGAGTATTTCCCATAAGACTGAGTGATCAATATGTCAGGAGGTCCTGAGAGCCTCAGGAGGACGAGCTCTGAGAGTTGACAAGTGGAAATGAATACATCAAGTTCATATCGGCAAAGCACCCTTATTTTCTGTGACCTGCTGGCATTGCGCTCTTAAGTCCCCATTCCTGCTAATGATGACGGAAGAGAGTTAGTGAGACTGTTAGATTTTAATTTTTCTCTCTGGGGTTAGTTCACTCTCCTTGGGGCAAGTAGTAAGTCCAAAGATGAAGCTGCTCATCAGAGCCATGCTCTCCCTCTCTCAAGGTGTTTGTCTTCTACCCCCTCATTGTCAAAAAGGCATCTGGGGGTGAGTGTATGGGGCAAGGCGGGGGCCACTGGTCCTTGCTCTTTGCTGGTGTGTGTGACTCCTGCCGGCTGGTTCTCTGGTCCTGGCTCTTTCCTGAGCTCTCAGCCCTGGGACCTCTCTCCTGTCCACCTTTGGGGCCCCACTTCTCAGGATGGGGGGAGCAATCAAGAATGTCTATAGAAAGAAATGAACTCAGTTCCCACAGGAATTCTGGGTGGCTTTCACTGCCCTCATGAAATCCCTCAGCCCTGGCGACCCTAGGTGGCCGCCGTGCTCAGTGAGGGCACTAGGTCAGGGTCTTGCGATTCACCTGAGCAATGGCGGGAGAAGCAGGAATGAGCCATCTTTAAATTAGCTCCCAATCCCCGCCGATGTTTCTCTTGCTCTTCTCTCCCCTTCTCCCTCAGGGGCTTTAATCCCTAGTGGACGGAGCCAGGACACTTATTCTGACCCCTTTGCCCTATTTTCCTTGTACTTCTTCTTGCATCGAGGAGCATTACCGACATCATATCTGGGGTCTTCCCTCTGGCCTGTGCGGTGACACTGTGATCCTAGATTGCCACGTTTAGTTCCTGAGAAGTAAGGGGGAACTTTTCCAATATAGATAGCCTTTTTCTCCTGCAAAAACCCTGGGATTTAACACTGCTCTCTCCCTAGAGACTCTAGAAAGTCAATTTTAGGGGTCAAGGCTAAGAAATGACTTTCTTTTTTCAGGAATGAATATGGAAATGTGTCAAAAGTTACTTAGCACTTTTGGAAATAGTAACATGATTTTCTTCTTGAATCTAAGAATATGATGCATTATATTAATGAATGTCCCTACATTGATTCAACTTAACATTTTTTTTTATCAAAGTAAAGACATATGACATTATATTAGTTTCAGGTGTACAGTACAGTGATTTGGTATTTTTATATACTGCCAAATGATCATGACAAGTCTAGTTAATATATGTCACCATACATAGTTATAAAATTTTTGTCTTTGTAATGAGAACTTCTAAGATCTACTCTCTTAGTAATTTTCAAATATACAATAGAGGATTATTAACTATAGTCACCATGCTGTACATTACATCCCCAGGACTTATTATTTTATAACTGGAAATGTGTTCCTTTTGTGTGTGGAGCTAATTAAAATGACTTCTAATTAGCCCTTTTCCTAAAGCAGAGAAGCCCATTGATCCAGTGTCATGGAGAGCAGCAGGGCAGCATGCTCTAAAAGGAATGAAAAATGTACTATTTGATCGCGTACACCATTTTAACCACATTATCCCTTTTTTGTCTGGCCTCTTACAAAGCCCTTGGCCCAGTCTCAGGAACTGTATTGCTCTTACTTCTCCTGTGCTTTTCAGCCACCGCTGAGCAGTTGTCTCTCATCCCAAACTCCCATTCTGCCGCTTAAAGACTCCTTGTGCAGCCAGGGAGGCCTCCGCACTCGTTCTGGGGCTCCCTTTGCAGGCAGACATTGTCAGACAGGCCTGAACTCAGATTTTGTTTCACCCAGGCCCCTGTGCGTAGCCACGTGTAAGTTACCCATGATTTCAGAGCCATACATTTACTGTAATTGTAACATGGGCATAATACTGATCAGATTTCATAATTTGCTCCTATGACTCGCAGAAGTCAGGAAAACACTCTGCTTCCCTTTAAAGTCCATCTCTGCATTGCGGCAGCCATCCCATCTCCAAATGGATCCAGGTGGCCAGGGGAGTATACCCCAAGGTCCACATGTTTCCGGTCGCCTTCTGAACCTGGAAAGGAGTTCTTCTGATGGACATCAACAGTCTTACTTTTGAGCGCCTTGAATTCCCAGAGTGATTTCCGCAGGGATGGACCCCATAACAGCATACCTCTAATAGTCGTTTATGCATTGCATTTACCTGACCATGTTGGCTAGTGGCCATGAGTTGGTAAAAACTCAAACAGGGATTTTCACCATTATTCAATTCTTCTATCACTGCTATGAAAAGAACATGCAGTTCAGCCCACTGAGCTGATTTATCTTACTTTCCTCAGTCAGAGTCTTTCCATCCACTGGTCTTGATGTTGCAGTTGTCCAAACAGGATACTGCCCGTTCCCCTTGGAAATGCCGTCCGTAAACCAAGGAGCTCTTTGTTGGTCAGTGTGACTGCTGCTTCTAGGGACTGTCCAAGTGGCATTAGGTCCCAGCAGGTCCTCGTGGGGTTCCAAAGTCAGTCTTCAGGGAAAAGAGGCTGCCTGCCTGTGGAGGCAGTGGGTGCCGCTTCGATTCCCCTGGTAGCTTGTTCCTGTAGAAATGATTTTCATTTTATTATGGACCTTCTCTGGGCACTGCCCTCCTTGGTAGAGTGTTTTTCTGACATCATCCGAGACACTATGGGTATCTCAGGTTTTATGGTCATTTCATGTCCTTCGGGCATCAAGGCACTCTCAGATGCCCAAAGGCAAGCTAGTCATTGTCTCTCAGGTAGTGTGGAAATCTTCTGTCCAAAATTCAGTGGCCATCACTGGGGGGCACACACAGACTTTTGCTGTAGGTTCCAGTCTGCACGCCCAGCGGCAGACACTCCCCCAAATCACACCTGAGTGGGCATCTTAGGGTTCAGAGGGGCTGAGAGAGCGGTTGCTTTTTCTAATTCAGACACCGCCTGTGTAAGTTCAGCTTCCTGCTCTAACGTGATCTTCTTTTGGGGATCATATGGATAGGAATTAGCAATATTTCCAGATGTAGAATCTGTGTTCCCCCCAAATCTGAATAAACCAACCCAGTATCGGGTCTCTTGTTTGGTCCTATGGCTGGGTGACAGCAGTGGTTTATTTTCAGTCACCTGTGGAATGTCCCGGGTGGCTCCTGTCCAGATTCTTAAGAATTTCATTGATTGGGGGGGCCCTTGGATCTTTGCTTGATTTTTTAACCCACCCCATTGGTTACGTGAGTCACCATGGCATTTAAGTCAGTCTTAGCTTGCTCTTATGTTCATATTATCATAATGTCATCAATATAATGTATTATTATGTTTTGGACCTGCATCGAGTCCAAACCCCTTCTGACAATTGTTAACAGTCAGCTGGCGAATTCAGATAATCCTTGGGAGTGAAGGAGATGTAAATTGAAATCTTTCCCACCTGAGGGCGAACTGTTGCTGGCGAAACAGAACAGACTGAAACAGAAGAAAGTAAGAAAGTGTTAGCAAGATCAATCACTGAGTATTCTCTCGTGTGGTTTTACTCACAGCACTTCTAGCACCAAATGATATCCTTCCCCCACCCTCAACCAATTCTCCAACTTTCTGGACACCAACTACGCGTCCTACCATTCAATTCACCTCTGACACTAACTATCCAAACTTAGCCTCTGACTCTAGTTCTGCAAGACTGGGCTCACTGCAGATGCCATTCACAAGCCTCAGGTCCCCATGTTACCTGCATTCTGTCCAACTTGGCTACCAAGTTGAGGGGTCCTGTAATGCCTCACCCTCAGGCTTGATTATTTATTAGAGTAACTCACAGAACTGAGAAAAATATGCTATGCCTACTATTCGAGTTTATTATAAAGGATGTGATGGAGTTCAAGACATGAGTCCCCAAAATACAGCAGCTTGGCATATGGCCTATCTTAAGCTGAAGGAGACTGAGGAAACGGCAGATGTAGGAAAGCCACTCTGACCTGCACCACCTTGCCCTTGGACCCTGGGAGCAGGAGGTTAATCTCTCATGTGAAAGGTAGTTTTCCTGTACCAGGAAGGAGAGAGATCCTTATTGCCAGAGACAGGAGATTTAAGGCTCAGAAGGCTGTATACACAAACCTTGTTAACTCTTCACCATTTACTATCTCTAGCCCAAACCCTTCTGCCTTGTCAATTACTCACAAACATATTATTTCTTTGTCTAAAAGTTATAAAAGCTTCCTGCTCTGGTTTCTTCTTCAGTTTTCATTCTTCTGTGGAGGCTCCCATGTACTTGTAAAGTTCAATGAAATGTGTATGCTTTTCTCTGTCAATCTGTCTTTATCACTTTAATTTTCAGGGCCAACAAGGGACCCTAAGAGGGTCAAGGAAAACCTTCTCCTCCCCTGTAGACACAACGCACAGCCAGATGAAGCAGTACATCAGGCGAGGTCCGAAAGTTGGGGTGCTCCCCCTTCCCGGCACATGGATGTGTTCACATACTTGAAAGCTCCCCACTTTCCACTGTTCAGGTGTTTTTATAGAAGTTTCATCACACAGGTATGATTGATCAAACCGCTGGCCATTGGTGGCTGAACTCAATCTCCAGTCCTTCTGTCCCCCCTGAGGTCAGCAGGTGGAGCTGGAGGTTTTAGCCCTCTAACCAGAGCTGGTTCCTCTGGCAACCAACTCCTATCCTGGAGCAGTCACCTCAACATAACTCGGTGTGGTTGAAAGGGCCTTGTTAGGAACTACAAAAGACAGTCCTATCACCTCTGTCACTCAGGAAATTCTAAGGATTATGGGAATTCTCACACCAGGAACCAAGGACAGAGACGAAATTTTAAAAACGATTACTATTATACCACAGCCTCTTTTCCTACCATCTCCCACACTGTTCCCTACTTGAACACACTAAGAACATTCTCCATCCGGACTCTGCTCATGCTTTTCCTCCTCCCACAGGTCCAGGTGGTGAATTCCCTGACTTCACTCTGGTCTCCTTGCAAAGACCAACTTCTCAAGAGGATATCTCCACTGCACAGGCTTCTCTCTACCCACCACCCCATTCCCAACACTCTGCTTCGTTTGTCTTTACAGCATGTCTCACTGCCTGTCATCACATTTACTCTTTTATTCACTTATTTCTCATCCCCAGCCTCAGAAAGAATATAAACACCATAAGCATAGGAACTCTGGTTCCTCTGCTGTGAAACCATAGCATCAAGACTGGCTCCTGACACATGGTAGGAGTTAAGAAACATTAGTTGGTGGGCAGAATGAATGATTTTGCTTGGCTCTGGCAGATGAGTGGTCTTCGGGCCAAGTGCCCTGTTTGGTGAGTACTGGGATTGCAGCAGAGCACAACCTGCCAGCCTTGAGAAGATCTTTCCCATTCCCTTCCTTTCTCTTTGACCAGGGGAGACAGTTACTAAGATCTCTTTCTACTTCACCCAGAAGTGGGTCTTTCTCACTCCAGGCTAGCCAACTGCCTAGAGCGCAGCAGGAAATTTCAAAGGGTTCATTCCCTCGCTCTGGGAGGAGTTCTCTACCTGTGAACTCTTGTGGTTTAACTAGGGACCTTGAAAGAGAAGACAATGCATGCTTGATAAGTATGTAAATGAAAAAAAAAATAAATGAATGAATTAGCGCATGAATGGAAGACACTGCAAAACCCAACACAGACATCCATCTATGTATATAGTATTTTCCACGATAGCTGTTCTGTATTAAAATTCTCCAAAAGCTCGGGTTTCTCCTCATTTCAAGTTTTATTGTGAACATCTTCAAATATAAGAAAAATTGAAAGACTATAGAATGAACTCATTGTAGCAGAAATGTTCCACCCAGACTGGGCAGTTAACGTTTTGTCATATTTACATTCTTTCTTTCTCTTTCCTTACTCTATTTTTCTCTCTCCCTCCCTCCTTTCTATTCCTTTTCTTCAGAACTATTTGAAATTAAGCTGCAGTCACTATGACTTTACCCTTAGATATTCCAGCAGTTATTTCCCAGGAATAACATTTTTCTACTAACCACAATTCCATTAGCATACCTAAGAATATCAACAATAATTCCCTAATCTAATCTAATCTAATCTAAGGACTATATTTAAACTTCTCCACATGTGCAGTTTTTTTCCCTTGTTTTTTTGAATCAGGATCTAATCAAGTATCACACGCTCCTTTTGTTTGTCTCTTCAATTTTAATCCAAAGCAGACCCTCCTGAATTTCTTATCCTCAACAGTGCTTTTAAAATAATCCAGGCTAGTCGTCTTCAAAACATGCCATGTTTTTGGTTTTTGCTGTTTCCTCCTGCTGTCATTTAATATGCTCCCTCAGCCTCTGTATTTCCTTCAATCTAGAGGAACTACAGACCCTTGGTTAGATTCACATTAAGCACTTTCAGCCAGAATACTTGTCTTAATTTCCTATTGCTGTTAAAGCAAATTATTACAAATTCAATGGCTTAAAATAACACAAATTCTGGAGGTCAGAAGTCCTACACAGGTCTCACTGGACTAAAATCAAGGTATTAACAGGGCTGTGTTCCTTTCTGGAAGCTGGCTGTGCTTCTTTCCAGGGAGAATCGATATCCTTACCTTTCCCTCATCTAGAGGCTGCCCACATCCTTGGTCCTTGGCCATGGCGCCTTCCTCCATCTTCAGAGCCAGCAGCATTTGGCATCTCTCTGACCATTCTTCTTTAGTCATGTCTCCCTCTGAAGATTGTCCTCTTTAAGAAGTCATGTGATGAGATAAGGCCCACCTGGAAAGTACCATCAGGTACTATCTCCATTTCAAACTCTCTTACTTAGTCTGCACAATTCCTTTTGTCATGTAAGGTAACATGCACAGGTTCCAGGATTTAGACGGTGAGGGGCTAGTATTCAACGTTATAGTTTATGTTTTGGGTTGTCTTATCAAGAGTCCCTTTAGGATCCTGTTCCTCTGTTAGTGGAGCTATGTTTCAAGGGGTTTAAATGCGAACTGGAGAGGGAAACAGTGCAAAGCTGTGTGACTCAGGACCGCCTGGGTGTGGGGAGAGGATAACAAATGCCACTGCCAGAGCCTCACAGCAGAGACTCTGGCTCCAGGCTGGTGGCTGCCGCCTGAGGTCCAATTTCCTCAGACAGAAGTGGGTGGCTCACACTTGCTAAAGCCTGGGACCCAGCCCTCCAGGAAACAGGTGATAGATAACAGGTAGAAGCTTGTTTTCTTGATCACCTTCTGAGGTCTGGCCTCTCGAGGACACCTAGCTGGTGGAGTCATTTTCCAATTTGTCAATACTCACCAGCAAGAATGAACATGCTGGTGACAGTCAAAATGGGTGAGCTTCCTCAGGGAAATGGTCGCTGATAGATTTCCTTCTCTGGAGGACAGCAGAGGGCTTTATCCAGGTCATCCACAACTGAAGGGAGCAGCAGATCCTCCCGGCAAAGAATAATTTTTGCAATATTTAGTATTTAAGTGTTATGAATATATTTTGTTAAGACATTTCATTAATTATTTTTTAAACTTCTTTGTTAATTACTTAACAAAATGTAGAAAAATTGAAAATATTCAAATGTGTATAGGCACATAAACCTATGATTCCAGAAATATATTATGTATATACAACATATTTATGCAGACAGGTCCAGATTTTTCTTACACAAATGAGACCATCTCGTACACACACTATTCCATATTTTGCCTTTCTCTCCTCGGACCTGATTTCCTGTCACCATGGTAGACCTATCCATTCCTTTCCACAACTGCCCACCTTGCATAGATAACTATGTTTATCTTACTACTTCCCTATTAACATTCTTTTAGGTTGTTTCCACGTTTTGCTACTACAAACTTGATGTAATGACTAATAATGCATAAATGTTGTCATTTCCTACCACCTGAGTCTATTTTAGGGCAGATATCTAGACAAGGATTTGCTTGGGTTAAACAGTTTGTTCATTTACAACTTTGATTAGATATTGTCAAATTATTTTCCAAAGAGGTGTGGCAATTACATGCCTACCAACAAAGCATGAGAATGTCTGTTTCAAAACACCTTTTGTACCCATTCTTAAGCACAGTCTCAAACTGGAGTCTGTTTTAGGAGATGCCAGTTGCCCAGGGCTCAGCTTTATGAGTGTAAGGGATAGAACACCAATCCAAACATCAGAGCAGCTATGTCCTAGGCCTGACTCTTTAATTCCAAATCTAATAGGACTTATTAGAATCTTGATTTTAAGTATTAACTAAATATAGATTTATTAGACCTTGGGCCAGTTACTTTCTCCCTCTGGAACCCAAGTTTCTCATCTGATGACAAGACCTTTTTACTAAAGGTACTGACTTCATGACCCCAAATCTGTGATTCCCATCCGAAACAGCAATGGTCATTGACCACAAGGTATAAAAGCAGCCCAGTTACCTTGGAATTTACCCAAAGAATACAACTTCTCAGATTCAAAAAGACATATGCACCCCTATGTTTATTGCAGCACTTTTTACAATAGCCAAGATATGGAAGCAACCTAAGTGTCCATCAATAGATGAATGGATAACGAAGATGTGGTACGTATACACAATGGAATACTATATAGCCATAGGAAGGAAACAAATCCTGCCATTTGCAACAACATGGATGGAGCTGGAGGATATTATGCTCAGTGAAATAAGCCAGGCGGAGAAAGACAAGTGCCAAATGATTTCCCTCATTTGTGGAGTATAACAATGAAGCAAAACTGAAGGAACAAAATAGCAGCAGACTCAGAGACTCCAAGAAGGAACTAGTGGTTTCCAAAGGGGAGGGGTGCAGGAGGGCAGGTGGGGAGGCTGGGAGAAGGGGATTGAGGGGTATTTTGTTTAGTACACATGGTGTGGGGGATCACGGGGAAAACAGTGTAGCACAGAGAAGGCAAATAGTGAATCTGTGGCATTTTACTACACTGATGGACAGTGAGTGCATTGGGGTATGGGTGGGGACTTGATACTATGGGTAAATGTAGTGACCACATTGTTTTTTCATGTGAAACCTTCATAAGAGTGTATATCAATACCTTAATTTAAAAAAATTAACTCAAAAAGAAAAAAGCAGCTTAGTTAATAAACTCTGATCAAGTAGCCTTAGGAGCCAAGCTCTGTGTGTTAGCTACCCTGTGAGATACAAAAGATAAAAGGTAAGCCTTGCCTTTTTAAGAACGATAGCAAGCAGACCTCCAGGAAGCAGAAAAACCACCAACGCTAGCCCATAATCAAGTGTCATGCCGGGTGGCAGAGTCTATAGGGGTGGAGATTAATTGGAGGGAGGCCTGACTAGGCTCTTAGTTCATCGGAGGATTCATAGGAAGGTGCCATCTACCAAATTCATAGGAAGTGCCATCTACCAAAGATTTTAAAGCTAAGTAGAAATTTACCAGACAGTGATGGTAGACAGGAAGCTGGGGACATATGGTGGTTGGGAAGAGTGCACTGGAGCATGGGGAAAGCACCCACACCATTTGCAGTTGTGCCTTATCACTGGTTTGCACAACTGCTGAGAAACAAACACGAACTCCTAATCCCCACCCCCAACATTCCTGCTGTAGCATTTCTTGTCTCATGTAATGGAAACTCTGTTCTTTCAGTTTGGTCAAACCTTCAAATCACCTCTGACTCCTCTTGGTCATGATCCACGTCCAGTCCATCACCAAATCCTATTGACTGTTTTCAAAAGAGACCCAAAGTCCAAATGCTTCTCTATACCTTCACTGCTCCCACCTTGCTCTCTGGCCACCATCATCTTTCAACGACTTCCCGGAGTGCCTCTTACCTGGTATTCTCCTTCCACCCATGACTCTGTAGCTATTCTCAGCATAGAGGCAGAGCAATCTGGTTAAAATGAGAGTTGGATCATGTCACTCCCCTGATGGCCTCCCATGGCACACAGAGTGAAAAGCAGTCTTTATAATGATCTACGAAATCCTACAGGATGTGACCTGTCTCCATCCTCCAGACCTCATATCCTTTCATTCTCTCACCTTCACTTACTTCCTCCCTCCTCTCTAGTCCTACAGCCGTCCTCCCATTCCAAGCACCCTCTAGCCGCAGAACCATTGCACAGGCTATTCCCTGTGCCTAGAAAACTGGGTCCTAAGACAGCAGAAGCTGATGCCCTCTCTGTCTTCTCAATGAATCCTACCCTGGAGACCCTATTTATAACTGCAATCTTCTCCTACCTCCCTATACTCTCAAGCCCTCTTATCATGCTCTGGTTTTCTCACAGCACTTATTTTAATATACAATTAAATTATTGTTTTCTTACACTTATTGTTTATTGCCTGTCTCCTCCCAAACCCTACCCGACTAGAATGTCAGCTCCCCGAAGGCAGATATTAATGTCTGTTTGTTGCATTGCCTGAGTGCAGTGCCTGGCTCATAGGCTGACTCAACACGTGTTTGTTGAATGAATGAACAAACAGATCATGGGATTTTGTGATGGGCTGCTATGAAGACAAGATGGGGCTGTACAGTCACAACCAAAATGGGTATTTTCCCTCAATCTGTTTTTGTCCTCTGCCCGGGAAATTTTGACTTCAGCTGGATGTTAACCCATACATTACAGAGTTAAGACAGGTGGAAAAGCAGAATGAATACATTAAGAGTTTTCTTCCTGGCTCTGTCACTTCCTAATTGTGTAAATCACTCTTTCTGAACCTCAATTTCTTCATCTGCAAATTAGGGGCAATGGTTCAAACCTCCAGGGAGAGGTTAAGTAAGAAGCATTTTAGTAGGATGCCCGCCATTTTGTAAATATCAGAAATCTTAAGTAATTACTGATATTATATAGCAGAGATGTCATGTTTTCCCCTTGAATCACCTTGAGCTAGGGTCTCAAAGTCAGATGAAACTCCGTCTCTAAGGAAAGTCCTGGAGGTGTTGGATGATGGTGGTCTGGGCTGGGGCCCTTGCCCCATACGCCCTCCTTCCGGTTTCCTCATGGAATCATCTGATTTTCTCAGGTTTCTTTTTCCTCTTCCATGCAGTCGCTTCCCTGTGACAGTCTTTGCCAGCAAAGCAGAAAAAGCCAATTTGGGTCTCTTGAGGGTGGCTCCCTGCCCCTCCTTTCCCCACCCCGTCCTGAGGAATTTGGGGACCCGCCTTTTAAGGAGAGGGGCTGTCAAAAGGCGTGGGATGGGTGAGAAGCTGGCATGAGTCGAGTCAGGGCTCCTGCAGGCTGGTGAGCGAGCGCATGTAGCGGAGGTGTGGCAGGGAGACCGCATTCCAGCCTCCGCCCCGCCTGCTGGCTGGAGCAGGTGCCAGCCAAGTGCCAGCCAGCTACCTGGCGAGGGCGGCGGGCACGCGGATTGGCCGGTTCACATGGGGCGACATCAGGCGGTGGGGCGGGAGCCTCGCGCGGGAGGGGCAGGGCGGGCACAGCTCGGGTGCGTCCCGCGCCTGCCCGGTTCCTCTTCTCCCCCGGGCGCAATTAGGCAAGCCTGTGAGCAACCAAGCCCTGCTAGGCCAAGTGGGTGACTAAGCTGGGGCCGGAAAAAGAAAGTGATTTTAGAAAGAATGATACAGGTTTCCTGCCTGAGAGGTGGCAACCTCCAAACGGAGCCCCGATCTGCCAACCCCCGCCCCACCCCGCCCCATAAAAAAAGGCAATCTGTGACCACTGTGCTGAATATTTTTCATGCTCCAGCTTTTTAGACCCCTACAACAACCCATTTTTAATTCCCATTTTATAATGAAGAAACTGAGGTCTAGAAAGGATAAAGGCTGCCGCCCTCTAAAGTCAGGAAACGGCAAAGTCAGGCTTCCAATCCACAGCTCTTTGCCTCCGAGGGGATGGAACTAATTATCCTATACTCTTTTTTAAGGACAACAAATGTTAATAAAACATCTTAAAAACAAATATAATAGATAACATTATATTCGTTTCAGATGTACAACGTACAAATTCGATGTATGTGCTTATTGTGAAATGCTCTCTACAAGTAGGTCTAATGAACCGTCACCACACATAGTACGAATATTTTTTTCTTGTGATGAGAACTTTTAAGATCCACTCTCTTCAGCATATGCTTACTTAACCCAGATTTGCTTGAGGACTTGAAGCCATTTCCCACACTGTAGACAGGGGCCCACACACCTCGAACTCCTCCCTGCTGAAAACCACATTTTACATCCTTCTATCCAAATCCACCTCTCCAGAATTCCTTATGTCACTAAATGAGCAAGTCAGAAGTTTAGAAAGGGTCCACATTGCCCACCAGCTCCAGACTCTTCTGGGGGCAGAGAGCAGGCTCCCCAATACTGCCAAACCAGCCGGCTCGCCCTTCTTTCTGTCTCGAGAGATGTTCCTTGGCTGGCTGGGAGACCCTTCTCTGCCCACTTGCCACCACTTTTCCCCGGAAGCCCCTGCCCAGACTCCAGCCCTGCTGAGCAAGCCAGGCCTGTCTATCCTCGCCAGGTCCCTCCGGGAGGGAGGTGACCCTGATCTCTTGCCTGCCAGGCTCAGTGGTCTCCAACATTTTGGCCTCAGGATCTCCCACTCTTCAAAATTATTGAGAACCCCCCAAAACTTTTGTTTCTGTGAGTTACAGCTATTAATATGTACTGTTTAAAAATTAAAACAAAGGAAATGTAAAAACCATTATTTTAAACAATAATAAGCTCATACCATATTAACAGAAACGTTTTTGTGAAAAATTACTATTTCCCAAAGCAAAAGTAATTAGAAGAGTGATGTTGTTTTATATTTTTGCAAATCTCTTTCATGTCTGGTTTGATGGAAGCCATTTACTGTTATTTTCAATCTGTCCTGATATTACTGTAGCTTCTGAAAACCTCAGTGTTCACTCTAGAGGGAGTGAGCAAAAAAGGGCAATAACATCTCAGTATACTGGGAAGCTAGTTTTGACTTTGTATACGACTGGAAGAGTCTCAGGCACCGTGCAGGAGTCCCCAGACCACAGTGGAAACAGCCAGTCATTTTTAGAATTTTTATCCTTGTTTTGCTTTGTCTGGTACTAGCTGCTTTTCATTTTTAATTCATGTTCTGGCAGTTATTTCTGCTCTGTGCTGATTATTATAGATAAAGGCTGCAAGTGACCTAGAATTCCAACAATAGCAGAACATAGGCAATTCCTTAACCAAACCAACAGAGCCATTTGAAATGTTACCTTAGTCCAAGTCACTATCTTCCCAACTACAATAAAGTCAGAAAAGAGTGATTTCTTTTCCATCATCTCATAGACCCGAAGGCAGTCATTGTTAACACCTGTGCATGTGTAAAACTGACGTCAGACCTTGGGTCTTAGACCTAAGAGGGGTCCCTGCCTATGGCAGGCAGAATAATGGCCCCCAGTCCTACCTCAAGATGTCCACATCCTAATGCCTGGAATTGGTCAGTGTCCCTTACATAGCAAGAGGGACTTCACAGAAGTGATTTAGGTTAAGAATCTTGAAATGTGGAGGGTAGCCTGGATTATCCAGGTGGGTTAATCTAATCACATGAACCCTTAAAAGGGAGAAAGCCTTTCCCAGTTGTGGTCGGAGGGAACCATGAATGTGGATGAACTGGCAGAGATACAACGACTGGCTTTGAAGATGTGGGAGGCACACACGCCAAGGAAAATGGGTGGCCTCCAGATGATGAAAATGGGCAAGGTAATGGATTCTCCCCCAGAACGTCCAGAAGGAGCACAGCCCTGCTGACAGCCTGAGCTTAGCTGGTGAAACTTGTGTTGGGCCTCTGACCTCCACTGCTGCAGGATAATACTTTTTTGTAGTCTTAAGACATTAAGTTAGTGGTAATTTGTTACAGTGGCCATAGGAAGCTGACACACTACCCTCGCCCCGCTCTGGCCAGGCCTCTCTCTATCAGATGAGTTTGTGGGGCCAAGGGCTGTAACGCACTAAAGACTAGTGCGCCAAGGCGCCAGAGTTCATTGCCAAAATGTTCCATGCCCATTGCCTCACCTGCATGGACCTGTTTCCTGGGTCTGTGCTACAAAGGTGGGCCATGCGGCTAGTGTTTGCACCCCTGCACAGCTGTGCAGGCTGGGAGGTTCACACATGTGCATGCGAGGCTCCTCATGCTGTGGGGAGGAGAGAAGAGGACAGAACAGAGGCCGAGCCGAGCAAGAGCCACGTGGTGGTGGGGAAGCTGTTACTTCATGCTTCTCCTCGCCGATTTACAGTTCTGAGGAGCCCAAGAATTCTACATTTCATCCTAACCTTCTAAGACATAATAAAAGCATATATGTTGGGGAAGAATGAAACATATTTTATTTAACATTTTGTTAGTTTGATTTATAATTTGTAAATATTTAGACATATGGGATGTGAGACCCCATGTGTTCTCTTGCCTGGATCCTGGAAATACCTGCGAGCAGGCCAGGTGTGTACTTTAGACTATTTTCTATGAATCTGTGCATCCATGCATGTGCATAAACATATTTTTTATAACATTTGATCATACAGGATGTACTGAATTGTAACCAGCCACAATTCACTTAGGCAAGCCACCAATTATGAGGCCTTTAGGTCGTTTCCAACTAATTCTCCACTGTTGTACTTTCAGGTTGTTTTAACTAATCTCTATCGTGAAGCATTTAGATTGTTTCATGTTTTGGGTTTTGCAGTCCAGACAAAATAGTCACAATAGGCTAAAACTGAGTGAAAAATAAATAGCCAAACATTAGAATCCTTTGTCTTCAAACCTGAGAAATTCTGAAATTGACTAAAATGCTTAAAGGCAGATTTCAAAAGTTGCAAAATGACTCAGTGTGTCCAAATGACCAGTATGTGCCAGAAAACTCAGGACCTGGAAAACTTCACTTTTGACATTCCTTCATTTTCTCTCTGTGGCCTTCTCAGCTGACTGTTTTTCCAACTAAATTTGCTTTGCCTAAACCCTGGAGCCAGAACCGCCTGCATCTGCCCCAGTCTATCCTGCTCTTTCTTCTGCCAGAACTTGGGGTGCTGCAGACAGGTGCTGGGTGTAAGACTGGAGGTATCAGAGGAAGGGACGGGTCTCACTGGAGGAAACTGACTCGAGCCAAATGAGGAAGAGAATGGCGAATGTCACTCAAATGATTCAAGGGACGGTCCCTAGCCGCAGGTCCCGCCTAGAACACGCGTCGCAGCACTCTCTCCCCAGCAACGCAGCATGACCAGTCATCGGTGATCACAACACCCACACCGGCCAATTAGTTCTGTCCATACCCTCAGAGCTCTCCCAGCACCCTTGATAAGCCTGTCGCCCCTCCTGCTGGGCGTGACTTCCCTGGCCTGTGGATACACAGACCGGTGAACCTCGCCCGGGATTGCGCTAATAAAAAATTTTTTGGCTCCTTTATTGCCTCTTGCCTGGTCTGGATTCGTCTACCTTACACTGGGCGCTCGCAGAGAAGGAGAGTACAATCATAGAGACTACAAGAGCTGAGGCTTTTGTCTATTGACCTTAAGCTAAGCTACCCCAAGGTCAGTAGGTCCCCAGGGGCTACACTACACCTGTTAAGACAAAGTGTCTTTAAAGAGGTGATTACATTAAAGTGAGGTCATGTGGGTCAACCCTAATCCAGTATGACTGTCTTCTTTATAAAAAGAGATTTGGGGACACACACACACACACACACACACACACACACACACACACGACACAGGGAGAAGGTGGTCCTCTACAAGCCCAGAAGAAAGACCTCAGAAGGAACTGACCTGGCTGATCTCTTAACCTCAGACTTCCAGCCTCCAGGACTGTGAGAAAACAGTTTCTGTTGGGTCTGAGCTACCCAGACTGTGGTACTTGTTACGGTGGCCCTAGCACATGAATACACTACCTGAATGTATTACTTTTGATGTATATAAATATATCTCAACAGAGAGTCTGTGGAGTTGTTTTTTTTTAAACATCTCTGCAGGAAAAGAAAATCCTAGTAAATGTTCTGTCTAAAAATGAATCCTGCACGGCCTGGGGCAGGCTGGGTGGGAGGGGACGAGGGCAGAGGGGGCAGGGTAAGCGAACAGAAGTGCCTGGTCAGGATTGTTCTCACTCAGGAGCGTGCAGTGCATGGGAGGCCAGGGACAGTGTGTCTTAATGAGCTCTGGGCCTGTGGAAGTCGTTCAGCTGTGGGCCTCTGGGTTCTGGCGGGGTGTTTGGCCTTGATCCTCAAGGCAGTGGGGAATGTTGGAAGCTTTAGTGCAGGGCATGACCTGAGTGGTTCAAGGCTGTTGAGTGAAAAGACCACTGACAGGGACAGGGTGGGTGGCGGAAATCAGAAGGAATCTGTTGCTGAAGCTCCAGGAGGGTCATGGAGAGCTTGACCTTGGGCAGGGCCATGCGCAGGGGCTCTGGAGCCAGACTGCCCGGGTTTGAATCTGCTCTGACACTTAGCAGCTGTGAGAACTCAGGTTACTTGCTTAATCACTGTGTGCCCCAAATCCTGGCCACAGGGCGGGGAAAGTCACTAGCGACTACCTCACAGGCTGCCGTGAGGGCTGACTGGGTTAATGTGTGCCCACAACTTGTAGCAGTGTCTGTGCGTGGTGAGCACTTTCCTGTTTGTTGTTCACTGTACCCAAGGCTGGACACCTGATGCATGACAGGCTTAATCCATCCCTGTGCAGTCACAGAAAAGGCGTGCAGTGCCAGGATGCTGGCTAATTTTAGGTAAGAGAAGTGGCTGTCCCAAGGCCACACGATTAGGAAGATGAGGGGCTGGAATGTGAACCCAGGTCTACCTGGTTCCAAAACCTGCATTCCTAACATCTATGCCAATAGATAGTACTCTGGGGCTTGGTACTTAGTAGGAGCTCAGTGAATTGTTTCTAAGTGAGTTGACTAAGGTAAACAGAGGTTAAATGACTTCCCCAAAGCCACCCAGCTCGTCAGCAGCAAGGCTGGGAAGAGAACCTGGCCTTCTGGTTCCACAGTGAAATCTCAGTAATTTTCTAGTACACTGGAAAGTGGACAGTCTTACTAGTTATGTGGTCACTGAACCAACTTTGCCATGCCAAAGAGTAGAACTGAGTTCAAGATCAACCACTCAAAAATACTTTGTTGAAAGTAGCTCTGAGGCAAAGGCTTGCATAGATTTAAACTTTATTAAACTTCAAAACAGCCACCAGGCCAGGCACCAGACTCTTACTAAAATAAGTTTTTAATTAGGTAGTGCTGGTGACTGATACTCATGACGTTTGGGAAAATAAACCAACAAAAACCAGTATAAAATGCTCTCCAAGTTGGGAACCTCTGAGATTTCTGGGTTCAGGCACAGAGATATCTATGGAGTAAACACTCTCTGAATGAGCAAGGATGTGGTGTTGCATTCCTTGAGAAAATGTATCATAGAATCTACCAGCTGGAGCCTGACTCTGTGCTACTCTGTACGTCTGTGGCATTTCACTTCATTCCAACGGCATTACTGATGAACCTTGCTTTAGGTAAAGTCTGTAACAGACCAGTCACCGCAAGTCACTAACCTGACAATGTCAATGGTTCAGTACAGGCACGAATTGAAGAAATCAGGCTTCGTGAGCCTGACAGATCTAGTTTCAAATTCCAGCTCCATTATTTTCTTAGCCATCGATCTTTGAGCACCTAGCTTCTTTAAACCTGTTTGCCCCATCTGTAAATGAGGATAGGAAAGAGTAAGACATCTGACTCTTAGTCATGCTAATAAAAATTAGTATCACTATTAACTTTCCAAAAAGCTAGAGAGAAATAAAACAAAGGTCTCTTAAACCATCAAAATAGGTATTGTCTGCACACTGCAGTTCATAAGTTCTATTGGCAGGTGAGTGCATGCTTCAGATCTTCTCTAAGAGCTTCAAAATTCTTGCTGTGGTTGCCTGTTTTATGGCCTGCCATGCCCCCTTTGAATGAATTTCACTTAAGAAAGCAGGGCTGTATGTAATCTATTTTCAAATACATTTATTCAAAAGGATTCGAATTTCACAGGTTGGATCCTGTAAGAAAATAGAAAAAAATATGTATATATATATTGATCTCTGCCCCCAGTTCCTGGCACAGAACTCTAGATACCCTATAAATTCCTAAGTGATTAAGAGCACTGGGAACATCTCTTGTTCCTTTGTCTTTGACCCTTATTTCTGACATAGAACTCCTAAGGCCCTTGGACTTTCTGGGTGACAGGAATGTCTTTTGTTCTAATGAGATAACCCAGGGTAAGCTCCTGGATGGGGCCTGGTCACCAGAAAGACCACACCATGATTAGACGTATGGAATTTTCAGCTACACCTTTCATTCTCTGGAGAGAGAAGAGGACTGGAAATGAACTTAATGATAGATCATGCCTCTGTGAGGCAGCTGCCATAAAACCCCCAAAACCACAGGGTTTTGAGAGCTTCCAGGAGGTTGGTGCACCCCAACGCCATGGGACAGAAACTCGCGCGCTTGGGACCCTCCCTATGCACCTCTTCATCTGGCCATTCATCTGTATCTTTTAACACGTCCTTTAATAAGCTAGTAAAACTAAGTAGTGTTTCCCTGTGTTCTGTGAGCTGCTCCAGGAACTCAACTGAACCAAAGGAGGGAGTTGCAGGAACCTCCAATTTGTAGCCAAGTGGGACAGAAATTGTGGGTAATCTGGGGACCTATTACTTGAGATTGACATCTGAAGTGCAGGGTCAGTCTTGTGGGACTAGCCCTTAACCTATGTGATTGGACATTCTCCCCAGGTGGATAGTGTCAGAACTGAGTTTTTCTGGAGGACACCCACCTGCAGTCGGAGAACCGATTGGCATGGGAAACCGTCCCCCACCCCCACCTGGTATCAGAAGTGCTGTGAGTGTGGTTGTTGTGTGCGAGTAAAAAAGAAACACAGGAGGAAGAGTGGGTTTTCTGGCACAGATCTTTATGTTTCCTGACCTTCATTATATACAGCTTAAAAGAAGAAGGTGGGATTTTATGGAAAGAATATACATAGGCTTTGGATTCTCATAAACTTAACTGAAAAACAGGGACACACAGGAAACCTTTACTAATGTTAATCCCCCTTATTTATTTATTTATTTTTTGTAATTTATTTTGGTATCATTAATCTACAATTACATGTGCAATATTATGGTTATTAAACTACCCCCTTCATCAGGTCCCCCCCACCAACCCCATTACAGTCACTGTCTATCAGCGTAGTGAGATGCTATAGAATCACTACTTGTCGTCTCTGAGTTGTACAGCCCTTCCCATGCACCCCCAACATTACATCTGCTAATCGTATTGCCCCTTTTCCCCCCTTATCCGTCCCTTCCCACCCATCTTCCCCAGTCCCTTTCCCTTTGGTAACTATTAGTCCGTTCTTGGGTTCTGTGAGTGTGCTGCTGTTTTGTTCCTTCAGTTTTTGCTCTGTTCTTATACTCCACAGGTGAGTGAAATCATATGATACATGTCTTTCTCCGCCTGGCTTATTTCACTGAGCATAATACCCTCTAGCTCCATCCATGTTGTTGCAAATGGTAGGATTTGTTTTCTTCTTATGGCTGAATAATATTCCATTGTGTATATGTACCACCTCTTCTTTATCCATTCATCTACTGATGGACACTTAGGTTGCTTCCATTTCTTGGCTATTGTAAATAGTGCTGCGATAAACATAGGGGTGCATATGTCTTTTTCAAACTGGGCTGCTGCATTCTTAGGGTAAATTCCTAGGAGTGGGATTCCTGGGTCAAATGGTATTTCTATTTTGAGTTTTGAGGAACCTCCATACTGCTTTCCACAATGGTTGAACTAATTTGCATTCCCACCAGCAGTGTAGGAGGGTTCCCTTTTCTCCAAATCCTCACCAACATTTGTTGTTGTTTGTGTTTTGGATGTTGGCCATCCTCACTAGTGTGAGGTGATATCTTATTGTGGTTTTAATCTGCATTTCTCTGATGATTAGCGATGTGGAGCATCTTTTCATGTGCCTGTTGGCCATCTGAATTTCTTCTTTAGAGAAGTGTCTATTCATGTCCTCTGCCCATTTCTTAATTGGACTATTTGCTTTTTGTTTGTTAAGGTGCGTGAGTTCTTTATATATTTTAGATGTCAACCCCTTATCGGAAATGTCATTTATGAATATATTCTCTCATACTGTAGGATCTCTTTTTGTTCTGCTGATGGTGTCCTTTGCTGTACAGAAGCTTTTCAGCTTGATATAGTCCCACTTGTTCATTTTTGCTTTTCTTTCCCTTTCCCGGGGAGATATGTTCATGAAGAAGTCGCTCATGTTTATGTCTAAGAGAGTTTTGCGTATGTTTTTTTCTAAGAGTTTTATGGTTTCATGACTTACATTCAGGTTTTTGATTCACCTTGAGTTTACCTTTGTGTATGGGGCTAGACAGTAGTCCAGTTTCATTCTCTTACATGTAGCTGTCCAGTTTTTCCAACACCAGCTGCTGAAGAGGCTGTCATCTCCCCATTCTATATCCAAGGCTCCTTTATCAAATATTAATTGACTGTATATGTTTGGGTTAATGTTTGGATTTTCTATTCTGTTCCACTGGTCTGTGGGTCTGTTTCTGTGCCAATACCAAACTGTCTTGATTACTGTGGCTTTGTGGTAGAGCTTGAAGTCAGGGAGCCTATTTCCCCCCGTTTTATTCCTCCTTCTCAGGATTGCTTTGGCTATTTGGGGTCTTTTGTGGTTCCATATGAATTTTAGAATTATTTCCTCTAGTTCATTGAAGAGAGCTGTTGGTATTTTGACAGGGATTGCTTTGAATCTGTAGATTGCTTTAGGTAGTATAGCCATTTCGACAATATTTAGTCTTTCTAGCCAAGAACATGGGATGCATTTCCATTTGTTAGTGTCCTCTTTAATTTCTCCTAGGAGTGTCTTGTAGTTTTCAGAGTACAGGTCTGTCACTTCCTTCATTAGGTTTATTCCTAGGTATTTTATTCTTTTTGATGCAATTGTGAATGGAATTGTTTTTCTGATCTCTCTTTCTGTTAGTTCATCGTTAGTGTATAGGAAAGCAACAGATTTCTGTGTGTTAATTTTGTATCCTGCAACTTTGCTGACTTCAGATATTAGTTCTAGTAGTTTTGGAGTGCAGTCTTTAGGGTTTTTTATATACAGTATCATGTCATCCTCAAATAGTGACTTTGACTTCTTCTTTACCAATCTGGATGCCTTGTATTTCTTTGTTTTGTCTGATTGCCGTGACTAGGACCTCCAGTACTATGTTGAATAACAGTGGAGAGAGTGGGCATCCCTGTCTGGTTCCTGAACTTAGGTGAAAAGCTTTCAGCTTCTCACTGTTAAGTATGATGTTAGCTGTGGGTTTGTCATATATGGCCTTTATGATGTTGAGGTTCTTGCCGTCTATACCCATTTTGTTGAGAGTTTTAATCATGAATGGATGCTGAATTTTGTCAAATGCTTTTTCAGCATTTATGGAGGTGATCATGTGGTTTTTGTTCTTCTTTTTGTTGATGTGGTAGATGATGTTGATGGATTTTCGAATGTTGTACCATTCTTGCATTCCTGGATGAATCCCACTTGATCTTGGTGTATGATCCTCTTGATGATTTTTGAATTCGGTTTGCCAATATTTTCTTGAGTATTTTTGTATCTATGTTCATCAGGGATATTGGTCTTTAATTTCCTTTTTTGGTGAGGTCTTTGCCCCTTTTGGTATTAGAGTGATGCTGGCTTCATAGAAAGAGTTTGGAAGTGTTCCCTCCTGTTCTATTTTTTGAAAAACTTTAAGGAGAATGAGTGTTATTTCTTCTCTATATGTCTGGTAGAATTCAGAGGTGAATCCATCAGGTCCGGGGGTTTTGTTCTTGGGTAGTTTTTTGATTACTGATTCAATTTCTTTGCTGGTGATTGGTCTGTTCAGTATTTCTGTTTCTTGCTTGGTCAGTCTTGTAAGGTTGTATTTTTCTAAGAAGTTGTCAATTTCTTCTCGGTTTTCCAGCTTGTTAAGCATATAGATTCTCATAATATTCTCTTATAATTCTTTGTATTTCTGTGGGGTCCATTGTTATTTTTCCTTTCTCATTTCTGATTCTGTTTATGTGTGTAGATTCTCTTTTTCTCTTAATGAGTCTGGCTAGGGGTTTATCTATTTTGTTTTTTTTTTCAAAGAACCAGCTCTTGGTTTTATTGATTTTTTCTTTTGTTTTATTCTTCTCAATTTTATTTATTTCTTCTCTGATGTTTGTTATGTCCCTTCTTCTGGTGACTTTGGGCCTCATTTGTTCTTCTTTTTCCAATTTCAGTAATTGTGTCTTTAGACTATTCATTTGGGATTGTTCTTCCTTCTTTAAATAGGCCTGGATTGCAATATTCTTTTCTCTTAGAACTGCCTTTCCTGTGTCCTACAGAAGTTGTGGCTTTGTGTTGTTGTTATCATTAGTCTCAATATATTCTTTGATTTCTGTTTTGATTTGGTCATTAACCCATTGATTAATTAGGAGAATGTTGTTAAGTCTCCATGTACTTGTAAGCCTTTTGGTTTTCTTTCTAAAATTTATTTCTAGTTTTATACCTTTGTGATCTGAGAAGTTGGTTGGTAGGATTTCAATATTTTTGACTTTACTGAGGTTCTTTTGTGGCCTTGTGTGTGGCCTATTCTGGAAAATGTTCCATGTGCACTTGAGAAGAATGTGTATCCTGCTGCTTTTGGGTGCAGAGTTCTGTAGATGTCTGTTAGGTCCATGTGTTCTAGTGTGTTGTTCAGTGCCTCTGTGTCTTTACTTATTTTCTGTCTGGTTGATCTGTCCTTTGGAGTGAGTGGTGTGTTGAAGTCTCCTAAAATGAATGCATTGCTGTCTATTTCCTCCTTTAATTCTGTTAGTATTTGTTTCACATATGTTGGGGCTCCCCTGTTGGGTGCAGATATATTTATAATGGTTATATCTTCTTGTTGGACTGACCCCTTTATCATTATGTAATGTATTTCTTTATCTCTTGTTACTTTTGTCTATTTTGTCTGATACAAGTACTGCAACACCTGCTTTTTCTCTTTGTTGTTTGCATGAAATATCTTTTTCCATCCCTTTACTTTTAGTCTGTGTATATCTTTGGGTTTGAGGTGAGTCTCTTGTAAGCAGCATATTGATGGGTCTTGCTGTCTTATCCATTCTATTACTCTGTCTTTTGATTGGTGCATTCAGTCCATTTACATTTAGGGTGATTATAGATAGATATGTACTTATTGCCATTGCTGGCTTTAGATTCCTGGTTACCAAAGGTTCAAGGGTTGCTTCTTTACTATCTAACAATCTAAGTTAACTTTCTTGTTATGTTATTGTAAACACCGTCTGATGTTTCTTTATTTCTCTCCCTTCTTATTCTTCCTCCTCCATTCTTTATATGCTAGGTGTTTTATTCTTTGCCTTTAGTTAGTATTTCGATGGTCTGCTTTCTTTGCTATGATTTTATTTTCCCTGGTGACATCTTTTTAGCCTTAGGGATGCTTCCCTCTAGAGCAGTCCGTTTAAGATATCCTGTATGGTGGTTTATGAGAGGCAAACTCTCTCAACTTTCGCTTGTCTGGAAATTGTTTAATCCCTCCATCATATTTAAATGATAATCGTGCTGGATACAATATTCTTGGTTCGAGACCCTTCTGTTTCATTACATTAAATATATCATGCCATTCTCTTCTGGCCTGTAAGGTTTCTGTTGAGACATCTGATGATAGTCTGATGGGTTTTCCTTTGTAGGTGATCTTTTTTCTCTCTCTAGCTGCCTTTAATACTCTGTCCTTCTCTTTCATCTTTGCCATTTTAATTATTATGTGTCTTGGTGTTGTCTTCCTTGGGTCCTTTGTGTTCGGAGATTTGTGGGCTTCCATGGATTTCGAGACTATTTCCTTCCCCAACTTGGGGATGTTTTCAGCAATTATTTCCTCAAAGACACTTTCTATCCCTTTTTCTCTCTCTTTTTCCTCTGGTACTCCTATAATGTGAATATTATTCCGTTTGGATTGATAACACAGTTCTCCTAATATTCTTTCATTCCTAGAGATCCTTTTATCTCTCTCTGCCTCAGCTTCTCTGTATTCCTTTTCTCTGATTTCTATTCCATTAACAGTCTCTTGCATCTCATCCAGTCTGCTGTTAAGCCCGTCGATCGCTTCTCTGATTTCTGCATTGTCTTTCCTCAGTTCCCTCACTTCCTCCCTCAGCTCTTGCACATTTCTCTGTAGGTCCATCAGCATGGTTATGACTTTTATTCTGAATTCTTTTTCAGGAAGAGTGTGCATTTCCATCCCTTCAGGCTCCCTCTCTGGGGTAGTCTGGTTGATCTTAGTCTGGACCATATTCCTCTGTTCTTTCATGGCTATAGAAGTGGTCGCTGGTAGTTGCCACGTATGTCAGCTGAGCTCTTTAACACTTTAAAAAGAAAAAAAAAAGAGAAGAAAAACTAAAAACAAAACAAATCAAAACAAAACAACAATAAAAAAAGAAAAACGCCCACCGGGAGTAGATTCTGTGGGGATGCTCTAGGTGGCGCTGTTGCTCTGCTATTCCGGAGCCGTGGCCGCGCCACTCCACTGAGCCCTTTTTAGCTCTGGCTGGGGTGGGAACAAATGGGAGGCTGTTGATCTCTGTGGGAAGTCTAAGTACAGCCACCCTTTCCCAGTCATCACCTAAGGGGTCCTAAACTCCCCAGGACTTCCAGCCTGCTGGGCTGAGTGTGCCGGGGTGATCTGGCTCCTCTGCTGGGCTCCTGTCCCTTTAAGACTGCTGAAAAAAGCGCGCACTTTTCTTTTCTTTTTTTTTTCTTCCCAGGAGCCAGCTGCAAGGACCCGGGTGCTTTCCCACTCAGGTCCTGCACCCTCTGTCTCTCCAATCTCCGCTATACCATGTGATGTGTGTCAGCGCTCCCCGCGCAGATCACCAGGGCTGGTTATTTCGTGGGGTGTACTTCCACTCCCTCCTGGCTCTGAATCCTCTCCTCCCGCCGGTGCGCTGGGGTGGGGGAGTGCTTGGTTCCCGCCGGATCACGGCTCCGTATCTTACCCAGCTCGTGGGGTGCCAAGTCCTCTCAGGTATAGCTGCAGGCTCTGTGCTGTCCTGTATCTTCTGGTCTCTTTTTTAGCAATAGTTGTACTTGTTGTATTTTCATAAATACATATGGTTTTGGGAGGAGATTTCCGCTGCCCTGCCCATGTCGCCATCTTCCCAGAAGTCTAATCCCCCTTATTTTAAGACCTATCAAATTGTCAGTGACTCATCTCTCTGCCCTAGGCCTACTTTGATTCTGTTAATCGCAGAGAAACAGAAGTTTCTGGACACCCAAAGGCTGAGAGCAGTCGCTTTGTCCCCATCCAAGGCAAAGCTAAGCAACATTCAAAAATTTCTCACACCACTTCCAGCCCTCTGCCCAGGGCAGGTGTTTTAAAATGTAGATTTCATTATTATTCAGGTATGGTGAGCCCCACAGACCAGGAGATGACTGCCATTGAAAAGATAATTTGTTACTCCTTGTTTCCAGGGGCAGGGAGCACATCACACCATGCAAGGCTACTCAGGGAAGCACCAGGGTTGGTCAGGAGGCAGAGAGAGCAGGAGAGGACAAGACAACAGCCTGTATTGTTTCTGTAGAAGCAACAGATGAGGTAGGTTAAGCAGGCTTACAGTTGGCTAGTCGGGATAATTTCAGCAGGCTCTAGGGTGTAGGGGCTGGGCTGTGTTGGCTGGTACCTGGGCCTGGTGTGATTAGGGTAGAGGGATATTGGCTTGGAGTGTAACAGCCCTTGAGGGCTCAGAAAGCAGGAGTTCGGTCTGTGGGGCTGTGGGCTGCTTGGTTTGCGTATGAAGGGAGCGTTAGCTGGTGGGTCCTTCACCACCTCTCGAAGCAGCAAGCCCCGGGACTAACAGTCTCTCTGGGGTCAGCAAGGCCCCAAGACTTCAAAGCATCAGAAAATATAGAAGGTGAAAAGCATGATTAATACAGCAGGACAGCGGCCTTGGCTCCACAGTGGCTCAGAGTAGTGGGCCTGCAATGTGCAACCCCGAGCAGGTGACCTCTTTGAAAGTGCAAGACGTCCTGAGACCTCCTGGGACCAGAGTCCAAAGCTGTCCACTTCATCTGCAGTGCAGAGCAGCTGGCTGGTGTTTTACCTTCCATTCCCTCCCAGGAACACAGCGCTCAGCAAGGACAGTCTCCTGAACAAGAAGCTTTGTGTGAGAACTCCTGCAGGAGGGACATTTCCTCCTTCCTGGTAAGCATTTTGGCTTCTGTTTCTGTTTATTTTCCAGGAAAAGGACAGCACCAAGATTGGTGGACCTACTTCAAGGTTTGTTAATACTGTTTGTTTCCTAAGAGGAGGAGCTGCCACCAGCTCTGTCTGTCTGTCGTGTTCTGTGCACCCTCTCCACCACCATGACCCCAGTTCACAGCTGAACTTTGATCCCAGCTGGGGCTAGAAGCAGCAGACAGAACCTTGCTTACACGTCTCTTTCTGACCCCAGGGGCTTTTTCCTAGGCCCTTTCTGAGGATCTGGGGAAATATAAGAAGGCCTGACCGCAGTGAGGATGGAAACCCTGTTCGAGGCACCAGACATGTGGGCTTTCTATTCTCCAGGGAGTTGCTGGGGATGAGGCAGAATCTGGCCAGCAGTTCTACAGCTGGGACAGATGGGAAGAAGTGCATCCCAACATGATTTGGTGAATGTCCACTATTCATTAGTATGGTACATCACTTATTTGGCATTGTTTTGTTTATTTATATATTTTAAAATATCGACAATATTGAATAGTTTTTTCAGCATTGCTAAAAAGAGCATTTATCAATATTTACCATTTAACTTTTATTTGGAATGTTAATTCTACCTACATGGTCATGGCATCATAACTAAGCTTTTACAGAGTATCTATGAGGGAGGAAGGCCAGTAGGAGACCGAGCTGGAGCCTCTGTCCACCTCCCAAGGCCCTCGGACTCCTAGCACTGGTGTGTAGGAGCAGAGAAAGGCCCAAATCCCTGAGGCTTCAAGTTCCCCGGGGAGGCCCGTGGATGCCTGGGGAGGCTGGTCTGGCCGAGCTGGAGGAGCAGGCAAGCTTGTTTCTGCTCTAAATGACAGGGCAGAGCCAACCAGAAGAGAGCACGGAGTCAGACAAGGAGAGAGGAGGCCAGGCTCGCTGCGAGCCACCTGTCCTCTCGGAGCTTCTGCGAGGTTAGGTAGCAGATGGTGGAAGCCAAAGTTCTCCACACTGCTGAAGAGTGTTAGGGGAGGCAACTGAGACAGAGAAAGCTGATGGCTATTGTCACACTGGCTTCCTCTTCTAAGAGGGTGAGTTCTAAGGAGGGTTGGCCGTCTGCCCAGGACTGTGATGTGTGCCAGACTGCTAAGTCTGAGAGGCTAAGAGCTAAATTATTTTGTGAGAAGAAAAGGAAAAGCTTTAGGGGTATGGGAGTGGGGGGAGGCTCAGAGCTCGGGAACCCAGAAGTGAAATGGCCTGGCCCAAAGCCCCAGGCGGGGAAGCAGAGCAGGATGGAACGGGGTCTGCCAGTAGGTTTGGCCGTGTAGAACACAATGGTGCACCTTGCAGATTCTCTGTGATGTTTTCAGTAAAATGTTGACCCCCACATTAATGGGATGTTTCAGGCCCACTTTTCCCAGGATACAGCGAAGTGCTGAGTCTTACTCTGAGGTGGCATACTCATGTCTATGTCTTTGGCCCCAGCAAGTCCAGTGGCCACCTCTGAGCTGAACCCTATTTGTTTCCTCAGAGGAGGAATTCTTCCTGTCTGTCTCACGCTCCATGACTGGAAGTGGTGCCTCCAGTCAGTACATCCTGTCCATCTCTGTGCCTCTGGGGACAGCCCAGTGCTGGGCACAGATCAGGTGCTCAATTAATTGTGTTTGTTGGGTAAAAGCGTAGGTTTGCCTTGTCTTTCCGTCGCCACCATCCCAAACCCCGGTTGCACCAGGAATGTCCCAGCATCTTCTCTCTGGCTCTATCCTGTTGGGGTCTCCCATTGCAAATGCACCCTGTAGTCCATTGCCCATGTCACTGATTTCCAACACCACTTTAATCGTAGCTTTCATTGACTTACCAACTTTACCACTTCCACCCTTCCCTCCTTAGAAATTCTAAAGGACTCCTCATGGCCTAGAGTCTTGTCTTCATGCTTCATTCTGAGGTTTAAAGTCACACCAGGAGTTCTCAAGATGAAAAGAACTCAGGTATGTAAAAAAAACCCTTGCCAAACCTTCAGAATGATGCATTGTTAGCTCCTTGTGGCATCACTGCTCTTCCCAGTTTTCCCCTGCCCAGATACACCGCAAGAGCGCATTTTCCTCCTTACACTGGGGGTAGCCATTGGATTTGCATTGGCCAAGAAGTGGAAGTAAGTTTGTCATTGGGTGGAAACTTTAAAGGTGCAAGCCTGGTTTGTCATGTTCCTTCTTTTCCCTGAGCAAAGTGGCCATGGCACTCTGTCATCCTCTCCGCTGGGGTGAGGAGCCCATGGAGGAGACTACCACGCATATGGGAGGAGCTGCTATTCCCGTTTACAAAACTGCAATCATGACTATGTCAGCTGACAGAGAAGGGAAGGAGGGTGAGAGGTTAGAAGTCATCAGCTACTCAAGCTACTCAGGGTGGAACCGAGGCCTCTACAGTTCCAGTGGGCGACCTCGTCACCCAGGCAGTGCCACTTGATCCCTCCAGGAAGACACATAGGCAGAATGAAGAGCACACAAGGTTTGTTTCCTGTTAGAACTACTTCAAATACCAGCTTTGCCGTGTACCGAGGAGTCCCAGTTGGCAACGGCAACAGAGCTTTGTCCCATTAGTTAATGGGAAGGGGGAGATAGGCGAGGTGCATGCAGAGGCAGGCAGGCTGCAGGCCCTTAGTATAGGTCACTCAACCGTCTCTTTCCCACCGTCTGGCTCTCCTCTTTTCCCCAGGATTGGCCACACCCACTCTCACCTCTGCGGTCTTGCTCAAACTGTTCCCTCTGACTGTAAATCCCTTGCCATCTCTTCCTTTGACCCCTCTCAAAGTCCAGCCGAATTCCCAGCTTCTCCACGCTATCACCTCCTGCATTCCAGCTCACGCTTTTCTTTCCCACCATGGGTCTCTGCCAGCTCTTGACATTCAATCAGACATGATGGATTTAATTGTTTCACCAGTGAGAGGTTTATCTCCCTAATTCCCTAATCTAATTAGACAAACCTTGGAGCATCAGCCAGCCTCCTGCCTCTTGCATGTCTCCTGGAGCTTGACCAGCCCCAGCTCAGTCTCAGGGAGTGAGTGACTCTGTCTCATCACTGGACCTAATTCCTCTGCTATACACATGGAGAATCACTGGACAAGCTCTGAAGACTCTCCCACTCATGAGCACCAGGGGAGTAAATTCAGTCAGCTGAGTCTGCAGATAGGAAGTGACTCGGGGTAACTTGCTGAGTTTCTTGAGCGGCCCTATGGACCAGGCATTGATTCCAAACCTTTGCATTGTCTCTAGCTGTCATAAGGACCCTAGGTCACGGATGTTTACAGATGAAGAACACAAACTTTGGAGGTATTCAGTAACTTTATAGGCAATAATCAGCTGACAGTGATTTCCAATTAATAACCAAATAATTATGTTCGAGGGACTGTGCTAGGGACTCAGGGAGGTGAATAAGGCAGACTTGATCCCTGGATTTGTGGAGCTTACAGCCCAGCTGACAAGTGAGACCTTCAGTGATCATTCTGTCCACCATCCTTTCTTGGGCACATTCTTTTTTTTTAATTTATTTTGGTATCATTAATCTACAATTACATGTGCAATATTATGGTTATTAAACTACCCCCTTCATCAGGTCCCCCCACCAACCCCATTACAGTCACTGTCCATCAGCGTAGTGAGATGCTATAGAATCACTACTTGGCTTCTCTGAGTTGTACAGCCCTCCCCATGGCCCCCCAACATTTCATCTGCTAAACGTAATGCCCCTTTTTCCCCCTTATCCCTTCCTTCCCACCCATCTTCCCCAGTCCCTTTCCCTTTGGTAACTATTAGTCTGTTCTTGGGTTCTGTGAGTCGGCTGCTGTTTTATTCCTTCAGTTTTTTTCTTTGTTCTTATACTCCACATATGAGTGAAATCATTTGACACTTGTCTTTTTCAGCTTGGCTTATTTCACTGAGCATAATACCCTCTAGCTCCATCCATGTTGTTGCAAATGGTAGGATTTGTTTTCTTCTTATGGCTGAATAATATTCCATTGTGTATATGTACCACATCTTCTTTATCCATTCATCTACTGATGGACACTTAGGTTGCTTCCATTTCTTGGCTTTTGTAAATAGTGCTGCGATAAACATAGGGGTGCATCTGTCTTTTTCAAATTGGGCTGCTGCATTCTTAGGGTAAATTCCTAGGAGTGGAATTCCTGGGTCAAATGGTATTTCTATTTTGAGTTTTTTGAGGAACCTCCATACTGCTTTCCACAATGGTTGAACTAATTTGCATTCCCACCAGCAGTGTAGGAGGGTTCCCTTTTCTCCACATCCTCACCAACATTTGTTGTTTGTGTTTTGGATGTTGGCCATCCTCACTGGTGTGAGGTGATATGTCATTGTGGTTTTAATCTGCATTTCCTGATGATTAGCGATGTGGAGCATCTTTTCATGTGCCTGTTGGCCATCTGAATTTCTTCTTTGGAGAAATGTCTATTCATGTACTCTGCCCATTTCTTAATTGGATTATTTGCCTTTTGTTTGTTGAGGTGCATGAGTTCTTTATATATTTTGGATGTCAACCCTTTAACAGATACGTCATTTATGAATATATTCTCCCATACTGCAGGATCTCTTTTTGTTCTACTGATGGTGTCCTTTGCTGTACAGAAGCTTTTCAGCTTGATATAGTCCCACTTGTTCATTTTTGCTTTTGTTTCCCTTGCCTGCGAAGATATGTTCATGAAGAAGCCACTCATGTTTATGTCCAAGAGATTTTTGCTTATGTTTTTTCTAAGAGTTTAATGGTTTCATGACTTACATTCAGGTCTTTGATTCACCTTGAGTTTACCTTTGTGTATGAGCTGGACAGTAGTCCAGTTTCATTCTCTTACATGTAGCTGTCCAGTTTTTCCAACACCAGCTGCTGAAGAGGCTGTCATCTCCCCATTCTATATCCAAGGCTCCTTTATCAAATATTAATTGACTGTATATGTTTGGGTTAATGTTTGGATTTTCTATTCTGTTCCACTGGTCTGTGGGTCTGTTTTTGTGCCAATACCAAATTGTCTTAATTACTGTGGCTTTGTGGTAGAGCTTGAAGTCAGGGAGCGTAATTCCCCCCATTTTATTTCTCCTTCTCAGGATTGCTTTGGCTGTTTGGGGTCTTTTGTGGTTCCATATGAATTTTAGAATTATTTGTTCGAGTTCATTGAAGAAAGCTGTTGGTATTTTGATAGGGATTGCGTTGAATCTGTAAATTGCTTTAGGTAGTATAGCCATTTTGACAATATTTATTCTTCCTAGCCAAGAGCATGGGATGAATTTCCATTTGTTAGTGTCCTCTTTAATTTCTTTTAGGAGTGTCTTATAGTTTTCAGAGTATAGGTGTTTCACTTCCTTCGTTAGGTTTATTCCTAGGTATTTTATTCTTTTTGATGCAATTGTGAATGGAATTGTTTTTCTGATTTCTCTTTCTGTTAGTTCATCGTTAGTGTATAGGAAAGCAACAGATTTCTGTGTGTTAATTTTGTATTCTGCAACTTTGCTGAATTCAGATATTAGTTCTAGTAGTTTTGGAGTGCAGTCTTTAGGATTTTTTATGTACAATATCATGTCATCTGCAAATAGTGACATTTGACTTCTTTACCAATCTGGATGCCTTGTATTTCTTTGTTTTTTCTGATTGCCGTGTCTAGGACCTCCAGTACTATGTTGAATAACAGTGGAGAGAGTGGGCATCCCTGTCTGGTTCCCCATCTTAGATGAAAAGCTTTCAGCTTCTCACCATTAAGTGTGATGTTAGCTGTGGGTTTGTCATATATGGCCTTTATGATGTTGAGGTACTTGTCCTCTATACCCATTTTGTTGAGAGTTTTAATCAGGAATGGATGCTGAATTTTGTCAAATGCTTTTTCAGCATCTATGGAGATGATCATGTGGTTTTTGTTCTTCTTTTTGTTGATGTGGTAGATGATGTTGATGGATTTTCGAATGTTGTACCATCCTTGCATCCCTGGGATGAATCCCACTTGATCTTGGTGTATGATCCTCTTGATGTATTTTTGAATTCGGTTTGCTAATATTTTGTTGAGTATTTTTGCATCTACGTTCATCAGGGATATTGGTCTGTAATTTTCTTTTTTGGTGAGGTCTTTGCCCGGTTTTGGTATTAGAGTGATGCTGGCTTCATAGAATGAGTTTGGAAGTATTCCCTCCTCTTCTATTTTTTGGAAAACTTTAAGGAGAATGGGTGTTATTTCTTCTCTATATGTCTGGTAGAATTCAGAGGTGAATCCATCTGGTCCGGGGGTTTTGTTCTTGGGTAGTTTTTTGATTACTGATTCAATTTCGTTGCTGGTGATTGGTCTGTTTAGTTTTTCTGTTTCTTGTTTGGTCAGTTTTGGAAGGTTGTATTTTTCTAAGATGTTGTCCATTTCTTCTAGGTTTTCCAGCTTGTAAGCATATAGATTCTCATAATATTCTCTTATAATTCTTTGTATTTCTGTGAGGTCCATCGTTATTTTTCCTTTCTCATTTCTGATTCTGTTTATGTGTGTAGACTCTCTTTTTCTCTTAATGAGTCTGGCTGGGGGTTTATCTATTTTGTTTATTTTTTCAAGAACCAGCTCTTGGTTTCATTGATTTTTTTCTATTGTTTTATTCTTCTCAATTTTATTTATTTCTTCTCTGATGTTTGTTATGTCCCTACTTCTGCTTACTTTGGGCTCCATTTGTTCTTCTTTTTCCAGTTTCAGTAATTGTGTCTTTAGACTATTCATTTGGGAATGTTCTTTCTTCTTTAAATAGGCCTGGATTGTAGTATACTTTCCTCTTAGAACTCCCTTTGCTGCATCCCACAGAAGTTGTGGCTTTGTGTTGTTGTTATTTGTCTCCATATATTCTTTCATTTCTGTTTTGATTTGGTCATTAACGCATTGATTAATTAGGAGAATGTTGTTACATCTCCATGTATTTGTGAGCCTTTTGGTTTTCTTTCTAAAATTTATCTCTAGTTTTATACCTTTGTGATCTGAGAAGTTCTTTTGTAGAATTTCAATATTTTTGAATTTACTGAGGTTCTTTTTGTGGCCTAGTATGTGGTCTATGCTGGAAAATGTTCCATGTGCACTTGAGAAGAATGTGTATCCTGTTGCTTTTGGGTGTAGAGTTCTGTAGATGTCTGTTAGGTCTATGTGTTCTAGTGTGTTGTTCAGTGCCTCTGTGTCTTTACCTATTTTCTGTCTGGTTGATCTGTCCTTTGGAGTGAGTGGTGTGTTGAAGTCTCCTAAAATGAATGCATTGCTGTCTATTTCCTCCTTTAATTCTGTTAGTATTTGTTTCACATATGCTGGCGCTCCTGTGTTGGGTGCATATATATTTAAAATGGTTATATCCTCTTGTTGGACTGACCCGTTTATCATTATGTAATGTCCTTCTTTATCTCTTGCTACTTTCTTTGTTTTGAAGTCTATTTTGTCTGATACAAGTACTGCAACACCTACTTTTTTCTCCTTGTTGTTTCCATGAAATATCTTTTTCCATCCCTTCACCTTTAGTCTGTGTATATCTTTGGGTTTGAGGTGAGTCTCTTGTAAGCAGCATATAGATGGGTCTTGCTTTTTTATCCATTCTATTACTCTGTGTCTTTTGATTGGTGCCTTCAGTCCATTTACATTTAGGGTGATTATCGATAGATATGTACTTGTTGCCATTGCTGGCTTTAGATTCCTGGTTACCAAAGGGTCAAGGGTTGCTTCTTTACTATTTGACAATCTAACTTAACTTTCTTGTTAAGTTATTGTAAACACAGTCTGATGTTTATTTCTCTCCTTTCTTATTCTTCCTCCTCCATTCTTTATATACTAGGTGTTTTATTCTTTGCCTTTAGTTAGTATTTGGATTGCCTGCTTTCTTTGCTATGATTTTATTTTCTCTGGTGACATCTTTTTAGCCTTAGGAGTGCTTCGCTCTAGAGCAGTCCATTTAAGATATCCTGTAGGGGTGGTTTATGGGAGGCAAACTCTCTCAGCTTTCCCTTCTCTGGAAATTGTTTAATCCCTCCATCATATTTAAATGATAATCGTGCTGGACACAATATTCTTGGTTCAAGGCCCTTCTGTTTCATTACGTTAAATATATCATGCCATTCTCTTCTGGCCTGTAAGGTTTCTGTTGAGAAGTCTGATGATAGTCTGATGGGTTTTCCATTGTAGGTGATCTTTTTTCTCTCTCTAGCTGCCTTTAATACTCTGTCCTTCTCTTTGATCTTTGCCATTTTAATTATTATGTGTCTTGGTGTTGTCTTTCTTGGATCCCTTGTGTTGGGGGATCTGTGGGGTTCTGTGGACTGCAAGAGTATTTCTTTCTGTAGCATGGGGAAGTTTTCAGCAATTATTTCTTCAAAGACACTTTCTATCCCTTTTCTCTGTCTTCTTTCTCTGGTACTCCTATAATGCGAATATTGTTCCGTTTGGATTGGTCACACGGTTCTCTTAATATTCTTTCATTCCTAGGGATCCTTTTATCTCTCTTTGCCTCAGCTGCTCTGTATTCCTGTTCTCTGATTTCTATTCCATTAACAGTCTCTTGCATCTCGTCCAGTCTGCTGCTAAGCCCGTCGATCACTTGTCTCATTTCTGCATTGTCTTTCCTCACTTCCCTCACTTCCTCCCTCAGCTCTTGCATATTTCTCTGTAGATCCATCAGTATGGTTATGACTTTTATTCTGAATTCTTTTTCAGGAAGGTTGTGCATTTCCATCCCTTCAGACTCCCTCTCTGGTGTCTGGGTCTGGGTGAGCTTTGTTCGTACCATATCCTCTGTCTTTTCATGGCGATAGAAGTGGTCGCTGGTAGGTGCCACATATGTCAGCTGGGCTCTTTAAGAAAGAAGAGAAAGAGAAGAGAAAGAAAAGAAAAGAGAAAAAAACACCAAAAAAAACCAAACAAACAAAAAGACGTCCGCTGGGAGTAGATTCTGTGAGGATGCTGTAGGTGGCGCTGTTGCTCCACTATTCCGCAGCCGTGGCTGCGCCGCTCCGCAGGGTCCTTTCTAGCTCTGGCCTGGGCGGGAACGAATGGGAGGCTGTTGATCTCTGTGGGAAGTCTCAGTAGGGCTACTTTTTCCCAGTCGCCAGCCAAGGGGCCCGAAATTCCCCAGGACTCCCAGCCTGCTGGGCCGAGTGTGCTGGAACGATCCTGCTCCTCCTTTGGGCCCCTATCTTTTTAAGACCGCTAAAAGAAAAAGCGCACGTTTTTCTTTTGTCCCGGGGAGCCGGCTGCGCAGACCCAGTGCGTTCCCAGGCTCAGATCCTGCACTCTCTGTCTCTCCAGTCTCCGATACACCGCACGATGTATGTCAGTGCTCTCGGCTCAGATCACCAGGGCTGGTTATTTTGCGGGCCTGTGTTTCCACTCCCTCCCGGCTCTGAATCCTCTCCTCCCGCCGGTGTGCTGGGTTAGGGGAGTGCTTGGGTCCTGCCGGGACGTGACTCCGTATCTTACCCGCCTCGCGGGGTGCCGAGTCCTCTCAGGTGTAGATGCAGGCTGAGTGCTGTCCTGTATCTTCTGGTCTCTTTTTTAGGAATAGTTGTATTTTTTGTATTTTCATAAACATATATGGTTTGGGGAGGAGATTTCTGCCGCCCTGCTCATGCCGCCATCTTCCCGGAACTTCCAGACATCTTTTTTGGCTGTGGAAATCTCTTCTTAGAAAAAGTTGAAATTACTCTTAAGGTGTCCGGCAAAACAAAGAGCAACACAGTTCTGAGTCATAGGGGACCCATTAATAATGTACGTGTAGAAGTGGAAAAAATTTATTGACTGAGTTTTCTTAAGGTATGTTACTGAAAAATAGGAATAATACCTTCATTTTCTTCTACTTTTGCTTTGTCTTATGAATTACATACTATAATGAAAAAAAGCAATGAAGTAGAGTTTGAAATTCAGCATCCCTAATATTAGTAATGTCACTAAATAACTGAGTGCATTATTATGTGGAAGATCTGAGGATGTTGAGAAAACAGATGGGAATAAATAATTAATAATACTCATTTATACATATGTTCCTGCAGGTGCTGTTGGCAGCAGCAGTCTGCACAAAAGCAGGAAAGGCTATTGTTTCTCGACAGTTTGTGGAGATGACCCGAACTAGGATTGAGGGCCTGTTAGCAGCTTTTCCGAAGCTCATGAACACTGGAAAACAGCATACATTTGTTGAAACAGAGAGTGTAAGATATGTCTACCAGCCTATGGAGAAACTGTACATGGTACTGATAACTACCAAAAACAGCAACATCTTAGAAGATCTGGAGACCCTAAGGCTCTTCTCAAGAGTGGTAAGAGTCCTCCTTGTGATAGTAGATTACAGTTTTTTGCTTCACATTTTTTGTGGGAAACAGTTTTTACCTCCAAAGCAACTGATTGTTTATCAGTTTGCATGCTCCATGCCCCCAACCACCTCAGCTGCTTAATGCTACATACAGCTCCTTACTCATTCAGCAGATATTTATTGGGTGTTCTCCTAGGCTATAAGTATCTCAAAAGAGAATGTGGGACTGCCCTTTTGTTTCTTAGTTCTTACTCTAATCTGCTTTTGTGGTCTGACATGTGTTTGGCCATGTTTTTAGAAAACGTTCCTTAGATAAGACTTAATGATATAGCCACTCAAAGACTTTATGCCAAGATCTTGCTTAAAATAAAGAGTAGGAGCTAAGAAAGGGATTCAAGTTCATTGAAATTTATGTACTTTAAAGGATAAGACTTGGAAAACAAAACTGCAAATAAATTCTAAATCTTTTTTTTTCCATTACTGCCCATGATTAGATCCCTGAATATTGCCGAGCATTAGAGGAGAATGAAATATCTGAGCACTGTTTTGATCTGATTTTTGCTTTTGATGAAATTGTCGCCCTGGGATACCGGGAGAATGTTAACCTGGCACAGATCAGAACCTTCACAGAAATGGATTCTCATGAGGAGAAGGTGTTCAGAGCTGTCAGAGAGGTAAATAGGGTCTTCTCTGGGACTTCCTGGTTTTTATGTCTTTTTGTATTCCTGTTATTTGGTAGTATAGACTGTACTCAAAGCCACATCCATGTATATCTCTTCATAGACTCAAGAACGTGAAGCCAAGGCTGAGATGCGGCGTAAAGCAAAGGAATTACAACAGGCCCGAAGAGATGCAGAGAGACAGGGCAAGAAAGCACCGGGATTTGGGGGATTTGGAAGCTCTGCAGTATCTGGAGGCAGCACGGCTGCCATGATCACAGAGACCATCATTGAAACTGATAAACCAAAAGTGGCACCTGCACCAGCCAGGTATGACTTGGTGTATCCTCAGCAATCCCGGAATGGCAGATGAAGGCTGTCTACACATATATCTTTGGAGTGATAGACCTGATTTCTAGGCAAGCTGTAAATAATGAGTGATTTGATGAAGTAAGATGTGATGTTAAATAAGGCCCTACTGTATGGGGGTAAAGGAGAAATATGAATGTGGTCTTTTTCTTTTTATTTAAAAGAGAGTTCTTTTACATATTATATACTGTGACTTCATTTTCCTATGAGAATTAGTTGCCTTATTTTAGGAGAGGAGGGGATACTTAACTGTTTATAGAACATGGGTTTTTAATCTTGGTGTTCCTGCATGGATTTCAGAAGAGTCTGTGAACTGTGTGCACGAAATTGTTTGTACGCAGGCATATTTATCTGGGTGGAAGATGCAGAGTTTTCATCTGATCATGCATGCTTATGAAAGTATGCCTTTAGTGTTTGGGTACCTGACGCTTACATATTAACAGGGACACAGCTGCCAGCTTGGGCATGGAAGTGGTCTAGTTGTCCCTTGAATGCTAGGATTCTGGGGTTTTCCCTTGAGACCTTCACATTCCTCTTAAAGAACAGCTTCAGGGAAAGCTTCATTGATACAGGGTTGTTGATGTGTGTGTGTGTGTGTTTTTGTTTGTTGGTGTTTTTTTTAATCATGTATTTTTTTCTTATTTTATATTCTTCCACTTAGGCCTTCAGGCCCCAGCAAGGCTTTGAAACTTGGGGCCAAAGGAAAAGAAGTAGATAACTTTGTCGATAAATTGAAATCTGAAGGTGAAACAATCATGTCCTCCAGTCTGGGCAAGCGTACCTCTGAGGCAACCAAAGTGCATGCTCCCCCCATTAATATGGAGAGGTAAGTCCTAACTTTTTCAGCAAGAACTCTGCTGTCTGAATTAAAAGTAACTTATGTTCATGCCTAGTTGTGTGCCTTATCTCTTAAAATGCACTTGAGTTAGAGGGCTAAAGCTATGATGATCCCTGCACTGTATTTCGGCATGTCATCTTCTAATTAAACTTTAAGGAGAACCAGTTACAAACTTTATATGTATCTTTAACATACTACCTTTTGCTTTTTAAGTATTTAAACCCAGTATAGAATATTTTGATTTCTCTGAGGACTGTGGTACTTGTTGGTAACATTTTTAAGTGGTGGTCATCAAGTTCACGTATTCATGACTCAGATTTCTTGTCTTGAAGCCCAGACCTTCTACTGTTGCCGATGGTTTTGAGGTCAAGTGAAAAATGAGTCTGGGAGGATACCTCTATCAGGTGTGCATAGAAGAGGAGGAGTATTTAGTATGTCCTGTTCTTTGTGAAATGAACAGGGTTACATTGGGATAAATCTCTTAAATTACTGAAGTTCCTGTGCTATGCTATCGTAGTTGGCCCTTTGAGTGAGACAGAGGCTTGACACTATTTTAAAAAGATGTTGGAGATGAGTACCTATTAGGACTTGAGACTCTTTTCTAAATGATGAAATGCCTCTTGAGCATGGAGCAAACTTTTGTGAACACAAATGGGATCCTGTATTATCTTAAGATACACTCCTTTGTGGTCTTGAGTCTCAAGTCTTTGTTTTCAGGAAGACTTAGAGGTTGGAATAGAGAATAAAGTAGGATGCCAGAATATTCTAAACAGAATATAAAATACTAAAATGCCTTTGCAGTTCACCTAGCTAAAAACAGTCTTAGTGAAGAATATGGATAGACTCTACTTAATAATTGCCCATAGCAGCAGCACTTTCTGTTTTACTTATTTTTTAAGTTAGGTTATATGTTCATATAGTTCAGAACTCAAAAGGTTCTAAAGGTATTGCAGCAAAAAATCTTCCACCCACCCAGCCAGACAAGCTTCTCTTTTCAGAGACAAGTAGTGTTAACTAGGTTTTTTTTGTATAGCCTTCTGATGGGGATAGTATGTATCATAGATGAATAAAAGTATCACGTATATTTCTTCTTTTTATACGTAAGTGGTAGCATACTAGACAGATTTTCCAATTGCTTTTTTAACTTATTTTGAAGATAAGAATTTTCTTATTTGAAACTATAGAGATAGGACGTTTAAATGCAATACCATATCCTAGCTTGGATCTTGTCCTACTTTAAAGGACATTGTTAGGTCAGCTGACAAAGTTGGTATATGGATGGTAGGTTAAAGTATTATATGAATGTAAATTTATGAAGTTAATTATAGTGTTTTGGTTATGTAAGAGAATATCCCTATTTTTACAAAATATGTTCTAAGGTGTTTGGGGGTAGAGGGCCATGATGTATGTATTCTGCCTCTAAATGGTTCAGGAACAAGAAATAGAGAGAGTATGCAAATGATAAAACAAATGGGATAAAATGTTAACAGTAGGTAAAAGGGGTATACATGTATTCCTGGCATAATTCCAATTTTTGAAATTGTTTTCAAATTAAAAGCTTCTTCCTCCTTTTTTTCACAGCTGCCTAATACTCATTTTTGTGGATATACCTTTATGTATTTAAGCAGTCCTGTGTTAATGGACATTTAAACTCTTTCCAAACTTCTGCTATTACAAACAGTTCTTCAATGAATAACTTAGTATGTTGTTTGCATGGGTGAGAATTTATTTGCAGGATGAGGAGTTGTTGGACTAATGGGTATAATGCTTAAAATTTTGATACATATAGTTAGCAGCACCTCAAAGTAAGTTGTTAATGTCTAATTACCACTAAACTCTGGAGAAAGGGAGTTCTGGTTTCTAACTTTCTGAACACCTTTATTTCTTTTTCTCCACAGTGTGCACATGAAGATTGAGGAAAAGATCACACTAACCTGTGGACGAGATGGAGGGTTGCAGAATATGGAGTTGCATGGCATGATCATGCTTAGGATCTCAGATGATAAGTTTGGCCGAATTCGTCTTCATGTAGAAAATGAAGATAAGAAAGGGGTGCAGCTCCAGGTGTGTATTGCTAAGGGAGTAATAAGACTTTTCTTTTTCTACCTAGCACAGTCTTTCTCACCTGGAGTTCTTCATAGGAACCACAGAACACAGAAAATTATTTAAGTTGTATAACTAGTGCCATTCTAGATGCATAGGAACGTAGGTAATTTATTACATACAGTGGATTCCTTGAGGCAATAAATCTCTTCCCAGGCTGGTTGAGCGTGACTGATAGCAGCTGTATTTATTTGCCTTTTAATATTGGAATTGAATGAAAGGCCATTTTGAAATCTAATAAATGACTTCAAACAAAAGTGCAGAGATGATTATCTGTTGCTGTTATGCAAAAAAACAAAATAATACATTTAGGATATTGCTTGGAATATAGTTTTAAAAACACAGCAAAGTTCTTAAACTTTATAATAGAGAGGTATTTTATTGAAACAGATTATAATACTAAATTTACTCCTTCTGCCACCATATGAATACACCAGTGCTTGTTTTGTTAAATGAAGGGCAGTATCTAATGGTATATTTGAAAATTGCATAAAATACTTAACAAAATAAATAATGTATGTTCCTCCTGTTGGATACATAGGAGAGCTTCTTTATATTATTACAGGTGTTCTTATCACATTTTATTTAGCTGGTTGATCTCATATATCTCTCGTAAGACCAAAGCCTTTTCGAGGAAAGAGTGTGCTTTTTGTCTACTTCTTCCTCCCCCTCCCACCATAATCAGCACAAAGTTCCATTTTGAAAGTAATGCTTATATTACTTGACAACAGCTTTGCTGGCATTTCAGGTGTATGTAGGCAGCTATCCAAAAGTTACTTATTTTTACTTTTTTCTCTTAATACTTCTTTTTAAAAGATTAGTCCATTTTATTTGGCCTGAATTTGAACAACTTTAGCTCTTTGGGCAAAATCGCAACTAAACTTTCCACAGAGCTTTTCCCTTTCCTGCCTCCTTAGTGTAAGGCCGAGGCTGCTATCTGATCCATGCAGCTGGTCAGCATCTGACCCTAGTCTTATACTTGGCAGGCTTGGCCCCACCTTGAAGTTGATCTATGTGAAGTAATTTTGGACAGGACTCAGTTAAAGTTCTTTAAATTTTTCAATTATTTTTCAGTAATTTAAAGTTTTTCAAAATTTTTAACTTGTTCAATTACAAACAAAATGGCTTAGAGTTGAAATTACATTTTATTACTATTTTTTAAATGTCTTAAATCATTTTAAAAGTCTTTGAAGAAAGGAAATCTTTTTTCAAAATCAGTTAGAACTGGAATTAAGAGCCCTATTTTAGATGTTTAGATTATATGGAAGATCAGAGGGAATTTGTTTCCTGTCTCACCACAAGTTTTCTTTCCCTTCTCATTTCAGACCCATCCAAATGTGGATAAAAAACTTTTCACTGCAGAATCTCTAATTGGCTTGAAGAATCCAGAGAAGTCATTTCCAGTCAATAGTGATGTAGGGGTGCTGAAATGGAGACTGCAAACCACAGAGGAATCTTTTATTCCCCTGACAAGTAAGTGCCTTCAGCCAGTCCCACTAAGCTAGTCTGCAGTGACAACTAGAAATAGCCCTGGTGTGTCCACTCTTACCTTCGTTGCCACAGCCAAGTTCTTTTTGACATACTGGCCCTCTTTCAGAATGGACTCGGTGCTGCATTTTGTGTATTTTGATCACTAAGTAACTTTAATTTTGAAACTATTTTATTTCTAATGGTTTACATTAGGATGTTTAAGGCCTATAGTTGTCAGCTCTGATTTGCCATCTTAACTTTCCTCCACTCTTTTTCTAATGTACACCTTTTTCTAGTATGCCTGCTTTGCTTTTCTCCTCAGTTAATTGCTGGCCCTCAGAGAGTGGAAATGGCTGTGATGTCAACATAGAGTATGAGCTACAAGAAGATAATTTAGAACTGAATGATGTGGTTATCACCATCCCTCTCCCGTAAGTGTGTCCCCCACATACTCATCTTTTCTTTCTTTTTTTTTGATTACTTTTATTTTTTATTAGGTATCATTGATACACACTCTTATGAAGGTTTCACATGAAAAATGGTGGTTACTACATTCACCCATATTATCAAGTCTCCCCCATACCCCATTGAAATCATTGTTCATCAGTGTCATACTCATCTTTTCTATACTGGGTTTATTGAACTAGTCTTTTTGGACTTGGTTTGGAGGCAGCACTTAGCTGGCTATTCTAAGATACTTGCTTCTCCAGAAGGCCTGTTGTATAAGCTGCCGGATACAAAAAGCTATGGTACTCTATGATTCCACTTATAGGACATTCTGAAAAATAATACTATTGGAAATCAGGAGGTAGAGGGGAAGGCATGTGACTGCAAAAGGGCACAGGGAACTTTTGGGGAAGAGGGAAATGTTCTATAACCTGTGATGGTACTTACAAGAGGATATGCATTTGTCAGAGTGCATTGAACTGTATACTTTAAAAGGAATGCATTTTACTGACTTTAAAACCAAACAAACAGCCAGTTGTTTTAGAGCTGGTTTTAGACGTTGGTACTCACTTTGTTCTTGTAGTATGAAAATTTCCAGGAGGTGGAGCCACTTCCTCAGCCAAGCTTTGTTTTGTTTTGTAACTCTTAAAAAAATTGAGTAGGTCAGACTGAATTTTTCTTTCACTTTGCTTTCTAAACTTTCAGCTAAAGATGAGTCTGTTTTCAAGGGAACTATTGCGTCTTGCTGAAACAGATATCTACAATAGTTTCAGTAAATTTTTACAACAGCTTTATTGAAGTATAATTGAGATGCAATAAACTATGCATATTTAAATTGTATAATTTGATAAGTTTTGACATGTATACACTTGTGAAACCACCATAATTAAGGTAACAAAAATGTCCACTGCAAAAAGTTTCGTTCTGATAAGTTTTTGTTATGTGCTGAAATGACCTACTTCTAGCATCATTGGAAATACTCCTTACCTTAACTTCATGTCCTCACTAGCATTTCCAGTGAGTGTGCAGTATTATTACTTCACCAATAAATCCTAGTTCCTCTCCTTGACCTCTCATCACCTCCCCCATGATTAAGTATAGGGCTTAATTATGAACACCCTGTAAGTGTATTCTTAGTGTATTTTTGCTGTTATATTGGTAGTTATTGCAGAGAAAAGGGCACAACTTAATTTGTAATTTTGTTCCCTTTTTGATAAGTGCAGGCCTTTATATGGCAAAGTCTGGTTTTAATCATTCTTATTTCCATTTTAAAAAATGTTTATTACCAATATCCCCTTTAAGGGGGTAACATATTACTCTTCACAGCTTGGTTATTCTTTCAGAGCAGTAGATGGGTGCCTTGAACCATTGTAAGACTTGGGCTCTGGTGACAGGTGTGGGTTTTGTTTTGTCAGGATTTTATTTTACTGGACTATTTTTAGCATGCCATAATTTTTAGGCCTCTCTATCCACCATGCAGTTGTGGTTATGGTGGTTTCCTGTGTCTTGGTTCCATTTTGCAAGTTTCTAGAGGAGATCTTTAGACAACAGTTTTACCCTCTTGTCTAAAACTGATCAAGCTAGAGACCAGAATCAGAATTGGAAACAAGGGCAAAGAGAAGAAACACATAGAACTGAGAACATAAACTGGTAGAGAAGTTACTCATGTATCAAAAGTCCACTTACGGGATTGGAAATCACAAAAACCCACTGGCATCAGCTGATACAGTTTGAAACATTTTAATCTTTTGAAAAGTCCTCTCAAAGTCCCACATTCATCTCTGTTCCCAGTAAGTTTCCCCCTGCTGTTGTCAACCTGTTTTTTCCCCCATTGTCACCTATGAAGACACATTATGTTAAAATTCCTTCTTGATGGGGCACCAAACCATTAGTGCAGGAATTGTTTAACTCTGTCCCACTTGCCGCCTTTGTCAGTCTTAGTCCCCTGCTGGCTCCAGATCTGGTCCACAAGTTGAAGCAGTTTATGGGCATATCTGCCAGTCGCCAGTGGCTGCATATATCTTATCCACAAACGGAATGAGTGACACCCTTTAGCCAAGGCTCTAGGAATTTGTTTGTTGCTTGAAGTGGTGAGGGAGCCTCATTTTTCTCAGGCCTAGGTAAAAGTGGGCAGACTTTGAGGAACATAGTCAAATTTGGGGCTGGTTTTCCTTGGCAGAGTTCTTTCAGCTCTGGACAGCTAACTCGAACTGGATGTTTCTCCTGACAGATCTGGTGTTGGCGCGCCAGTCATTGGAGAGATGGATGGCGAGTATCGACATGACAGTCGACGAAACACCTTGGAGTGGTGCCTGCCAGTGATTGATGCCAAAAATAAGAGTGGCAGCCTTGAGTTCAGCATTGCTGGGCAGCCCAACGATTTCTTCCCTGTTCAAGTCTCCTTCATCTCCAAAAAAAATTACTGTAACATACAGGTACTCCATTTTAATAGAGATCATACATGGGGAAATGGTAGGACAGATGCGAGACAGGCAGCATAGCTCCATGCGCAGAGCAAAGGAATCAGAAAAGCTGCTGTCCCCTGCAGATCCCACTGCTGACTCGCTGTATGATCTTGGTCAAATTCCTCATGTCCTTAACCTCAGTTTTCCGCTAAATTGAATATCAGGGGGAAGAAATTGAATATGAATGCATATAAAAGGGATTGTGCAATATTTATATCTCTTAGTTGCCTATTTTATATAGTCATATATTTTAAAATCCATTTGCCAGAACACCCCCAAGTGGTTTTTTTAAATATCTTTTGCAGTGACACTTGGAATGAAAGAAAGTTTATTTGAAGGCAAAATTACTGTCCCAAAAAGTGATTCTAATGCAAATGGATACAATTTGTGGATTATTCATCCCACAGCTTTTCTTCACTAATACAGATAATCATGAGCCGATACTGTTAATTAAACCATGTCCTTTAAGTAGGCAAAGCAGTGGAAATTTGTTAACTGATCTTTAGATCATTATTTTTTTAACTCATAGTTCTTCCAGTTTTTGAAATTGTATTGCAAGGACCCGGTTTAAATTGTCGTGTTCTCTGACTTGTTGATTTCCTTGCTATTCTGGCACTATCTTTTCAAATAGTCTCTGTCTCTTCCATAAGTGCTTGGAAAGTTATAGCTTCCTCTGTTGGGTGATTCCAAAGAGCGGTTCCCTCTCTATTCCCTCTCAATTATTGGCATAACCCTATATCAGTATGGGGAAGCACATAATTGAACCCAGGACATTAGATAGAAATGAGTACATTTTCTTGTTAGGACCATTTGAAGAGTAGGACAGTATAATTGCTTTCTCAAAACCTCACTAGAAAATATGAATCAATGGTTCAAGTGTTTTGTTGGTACCATTACAGGCACTATTGTTATATGTAATTCATTAAATTAGATGTTTATTAAAAAAAACAAAGTATCATTAGAAGGACCCAGTCATATCTAGAAAATAAGTATGATAGAGCAGCTTAGTGAGACTTGAAGAGTAAATCAAACAAATAAGAGTTAGAATATTGCATTTGGGGTTAAAATGCTAATTGATCATCCTGACAGAATGTCTGTGAGCCTCATAGATGTTACAAGGCAGAATGCAAGCCGTGGCTACTCATTCTGGACCTTTTACTTGATATTGATACCACTCTATATCTCCTTCCAACAGTTACCTTTTCTGTCTAGAAAGCAGGTTAATCGTGTTGGTCGGGAAGAGTGATGCTGTAAGCTACTATTGTGAACTTATTTAAGTATTGCTTAGTTGTTTTTAATACTGCTTTTAGGGAATTTGATCTGTGCTGAGATTTTAGTCAGTACCTTGGACACTCAACTCTCCTGCTATACCTTACTCTTTGTTTTCTTAGGTTACCAAAGTGACCCTGGTAGATGGAAACAGCCCTGTAAGGTTTTCCACAGAGACCACTTTCCTAGTGGATAAGTATGAAATCCTGTAATACCAAGAAGAGGGAACAGAAAAGGAAAAATTTCAAATTAATAAAGAAGAAGCCAACAGTGGCTGAAGAGTTTTTTCCAAATCTACAAGCCATTGGAGACCCTTTCTTTCTGGTACAGTGCACGATTCTCTGCGCGCAAGGACCCTCACCACACCCTCAGTGTTTCAGTGTCACAGAGACGTTCTTTGGCAAAGAAATTACACAAACAAAGGGAAAGGCTGCTGATTTCTTTGGTAGATTTTACTGGCCAGTAGGAAAGCAGGCTCCCCAGAGAACGCCCCAGTTAAACATCTATGCTTTTGTTTAAGTTGCTCCATTATTTTAATCTCTCAGTAGAGTTACATTTCATACTTTGTTTTTAACAAGTTTTCTCTGCAGAAGATTTAACCTGTCATATCCTTTCCTTTACCTTCCGTTTTTTCTTTCCATACATTCAGTCAAGCCCGGGGTTGTCTATATAGAAGTAGTGTATTTGTCACTCCTGGAACAAGTTGATCTAGTCCATTCTTGATAATTTGGACTATACAAGTGAACTGCTTTAAGCATATGGGGTCTAGAAGTTAAATGTAAGGATGTCTTACTACTTCTCCTATATCCATTCATTGCTCCATTCCTTTGCCAAGTTGTTTTCCTTCAAGGCCTGTCCCTGCAGTTTAGAAGAGTACTGTGTGAGTCTCACTTGTGTCAATATGAAAGACAGCTGAGAAGCAGCTTTCAGATAGCACAGCCCCCACTTCAAGATGTCTGGAAGGAGAATGGTTATGTCCACTTAGGGTTTCACTTCCACAGGTAATCATGTCTGATGCTGGCACTGCCCAGGCTTCCAGATCTCCACATTTTGGACACTTCAACTAAAATCAAGTAGCTCATGGTCATTGTAATCCATTCACATTCCTCAAATTCACCACCTTCCTCTTCCTGGTTGTTCTGTGTTATCAGCCCTTTCCTTTCTAGCAGAGACAAGGTTATGATTTTGGAGGCTGTGGGTTCAGAACTCTATTCATACAGAGGCAGTCCTATTGGCCCTGAACTATAAAGGGGACTTCTATCCCACCACCAGGTTTTCAGCATTTCAAGAGGCAGCTGGTTATGTTGGTATGGAAGGGTTGCTGATAACATATTCCAGTCCTGGCATGCCTGATATATTTTCACCAGCCTATCTGTCGCTGGCTTCTGAATTCCTTCCTTTTTCTCCCCTACACTGTTTCTGCTGAGCGTCACCATGTAGTGGTGGTTTCTTAGCCCCATCTCATCCATTACTTTTGAGGGGAGAAGATGACATCAGCTAGTCCGGTGTCGGCTTGTAACCGAATACTGTGCTCAGTGGTGCTGGCTGGCGTGCTGCCGAGCTGCAGCCACCAGCAGGGGGAAGACAGATAACTAGGCGACCCTTGAACCTTCAACTGGTTGGCGAGTTCCACTCCCACTCGGAACAACCTCTGGCCCTCCCTGCAGAGAGAGTGTGTCCATGAATAAAGCAGAGCTGTCATACACAAATGGCCATGGATGGAATTGTTTGCCAAAGGAATTTCTGGCCTTTCCCTTCCCTTAACTGCATCAGGGAAGAATCCTTATCTCTGGCTTGTTTCCACATGAGGTCTTTTTTGAGGACAGGGACTGGGGCAAGAAATCCGCCACGTGGTTAAGTAGGCAAGAAATCTCACTGACCCAGTTTTGAGAGTTGCTTGTCCATATGATTTTTTTAAAGTCAAGTTGAGTTTCACAAAAACTTTTTTTTCTGAAGTTGCTTTTGGGGTAATATTTAAAATGAGAGATGTTTTGTGACCCTGTAAAATACATAGGGAATACAACATTCCAGTGTACACAAAGAAGGCAAATTCTTTAATCAAATAAAGAGTATTATAAAATGAATGTTTATTAGACTCTTGACTCATACTTTTGGTGTCTGCTGATTCAGGATGAGTGTAATGGGATCTAAGGTTAAGAATTAATGGGAAAAATTGTATATTTTTTTTTTAAGAGAAAAGAATCTCTATTCATTGCCTTTTCCCCATATTACAGGTATTGTTCCTCCTTGTGTGTTTTTTTACATTTGAGCATACACAAGAAGCACACGTGTGCACCTGACAGTGTAGCTTTTGAATTTGATGCTACCTAAATCCTTGGTTTTAATGTTGTCAGGGGCAGTTGTAGAGTCAAAAGTGAGGCTTCATCTTTAATGAATAGCAGTGGTTGGTGATATATTGGAGCATTCTCTTCACCGTTAGACAAATAGTCATAAGAAATAAGTGATCCAGTGTCAACTACAACTAAAAAAATCAGGTAAGCAGTCCAGGCGTAAGTGAGGAATGCCTTGGGAGTTGGTAATTCTGTCAGCAAAGGCTTCTTCCTTATTTTTTTCTAATTTAACTTGGAAAACTATTGGATATCAACAAATTGGAAGGCAAATTATTCTAAAGAATAGTACTTGGGCATGAAAATGTTTTTAATGGTGGATGCCAAGATTTTTTTTTTTCCATAAGAAACAAAAGGACCTGGTCAGTTGCTGAAGTGCGGCTGGGCTTTCTGTGACTGTAACCTTAATCCCATGACGTGAAGCACACCGAAACTGTACTGTACCCTCGGCTGGCAGCTGTTCCCCCTGGGGCATCAGGCGGACTTCTTGTTGGCCGCTTGTGAGGGAGACTGACAAAATAATTAGATCTGACTGAGCATTCTCTAGGAGGCAGTGGTTCCTGCTCTGGACTGATAAATACCACATAGAGGAGGTAAGGAATATATCTCCTCTGTGGTCATTCCTTTTAAAAAAGATCTATCATTTGTCCACTTGCTACTTTCAAACCCCAAATACACGAATCCACTTATCTCTGACAGTGGAAACTGCCCTCCAATTAAAATTGTTCACATTGGGTAGGATCTGAGAGATTTCCAGGGTGGATACAGAGCAGCCTTTCTAAAAGTTCTCATATGGCAGGACTGTGAAGGAAAGTTGAAAAAGAAGTCCTCATCCTCAAGAGGATTAAAGTAGCTAGAAATAGTGTCTGTACATGCCTAACAAAGCCTCTTTTTCTAAGGTAGACAAATACTATGACTAGTGATGCTCGACATATGTCGCAGTGAGGATAAGGACTAGGGCTTCTGTCTTGTAGGTTTTAGAGGAATATTTTTAAAAAGCAAAAACTCAGGATTGACTCCTTTACTATGCATATCTCTTGTTGCAACCATTCTCTCCTTCCATTTCTTCTTGTCCCCTTTGGCAAATATACTTGCGGCTGTAGAGCTTTGAACCTGGAAGATCCACAGTAGGTTGGTTGCTGGGTGTTGCTCTTAACCCAAGGGCAGAGGGCATCTCTACAAGTGTCAGTCCAACATTTTACCCTGGGGAGTTAGTGATTCATACAGAGGCAAGCTTTTAGGAAAATTAGACTACCTTTCCAAACCAAGTTGTTAACCCTCTCTCAAACACGACGCCAAGAAAACAGGCAGTTTTCAACAACAAAAACAAGTTTCTAGAAGCTTGGGTCACTTGCCACTCCCTCCACCCCCCACCAAAAGGGAAAGGTTTTTTGCCTTGGTGTTCATAGGGCAGTGGCTAAGTGGGTATTTGGGGCTTGGCTAGATTCTGAATGGCCCCATAAGCCTACTCTGGTCAAGTTGATTATTGGACAGGGGCTATTTGAAAAAACTCAAGGGGATGAGAGAGAGGGAGTGGGTCTTTCCCACTCTTTTGCCCAAGTAACACTTGTTCTCAGTGCATTAGAAGGTCCTGAGCCTTAGAGGTAGACAGAACCAGTCTTCCTACCTAAATTTCCCACTCAGCTTGGATGTATCAGCTTTGGGTGGAAGTGTGGATTGTGCAATTTCTAAGACAAGCTGAGAAGAGAGCTTCTGTTCCTTTGCAGCTGCTGAAGAAAGGTTTGAATTTTTTTCCAACTTGGATAAAGAGAGGAATTGGCATCATGGCTGCCACCACACCTACACTAATGACGCCTGAGCTCAGGATTGGAACAGGCCAGAAAGGATAGCTTTCTGGGATAGGGTGTATCTCCAGGGATTACTTACTGTAATGAGCAATAAGCGCCTCTTTCTGGGGCTGGAGAGTACAGTTTGAGAGGCGGGACAGAGATGGAAAATGTGCAGGAGGGGTGTGGAAATCCATTCCTGACATTCATAGCCAAGTGCAGAGGGCCTTAAGAAACCCACTCTTCCTTCCACACCCAGCCTTTGCTCTCTCCCCCTGCTTCCACTTCGGAAAGTCTGAAGCATGCTTGGAAAGCTGTTTTCTGCTTTCTTTTCTTCCTCCCCCTTTCCTGAGCTCCCAGCTGCTGGACCTCTTGCATAACTGAGAGCACTGAGTTTTTTTGATGGGCTCCAGATGTGGATCAGGGTGGGGGTGGGAGGTCTGTAGTCCCCTGAGTGCTCTAACTGTGGGAACATAGGGCCTCAACACAGCAGGAGTGAGGACACATTTGCAAGAGCCTTTTTCATGAGGTCATCTGGTCCCTGGGCTGGAGGACAGTGAGAAGTTGGGTGCTGTTTCAACCCCTTGTCTCAGCGTCAGCTGCCTTTGCAGCAGGCTTGATTATTCCCTGAAATTCCTCCTGACCAAGATGAGTTGGGAGTTGTGAAACGTGAAGTCTGAGGTACACCAGTCTGAGCCCCTTCCCTCAAAATACTGAGTCTTGGCACATAGGATACTGTGGTTTTGGTTGTTTTTCTTTTACCAGAATAGCCTGGAAATTACTGTTATGATCTGCCTCATGAAAGGTGGCCAGAGTCAAAATACTTTCATGAGCCTCAAACAGTATGAAAAAAGGAAGTATAAGAGCCGCCTCTGTACCCCTTCCAAATCCTGGGGCTCCCCAGTCCCTGCAGCGCGTGCTGGAGGCTGGAGCCTGATTGTTGGACCTTGGTTAGCTACAGGAGGTTGAGGGTCCTGCCCCGCCTGCTTCTTGCCAATTGCCTGGCGCCCTCAGATCCAGCCTCCGGAGGG